>RQTK01000379.1:246231-328081 GCA_003991915.1 Elysia chlorotica | reverse complement strand
GAGAGAGAGAGAGAGAGAGAGAGAGAGAGAGAGAGAGAGAGAGAGAGAGCAAGAGAGAGAGGGTGAGAGAGAATTTTATACTGATATCTGACACACCATTAGTTCTTATCTCCGTGCTTCAATGGTGTTTGCACCATTAGTTCTCACCTGGAAGATTCGATGGTGATATACACCATTAGTTCCATAATAATAACAATACTTATAAAACTCGCCATTTAACATTTAATAAAACTCTCCAGAGAGCACCGGTGTCATTATTTTCCTCGACTCTCGGTCTAGCGGCCGTTTCCCCCCCATTATTATGCACATGTTGTACATGTGTATCAGTTTCAATAGTACAAATCGCTTCTTTTGAGTAGTGATTTCTTAAAGGGAAATTAAACAAATAGAAAAACACCGACTACAATAGAGCGATAACAAATTAGTATTAATGCGAGTTTAAATATCAACGAAGCTCTTTTCTACGAACCGATACCGCGGCCGGTAACCAGGCCTATTCGCCTATGAACTTCAACTTACTTTCAAGAAGAAAATCGAAGAAGTCACTCAAATCAACCCAACCCATTGCAACTCCCAGATATTTATTCTGTTTCGACCTCAATGTATTTCTAGATCTAGATTAGAATAAATAAGATAGATATCATCATCTAAACGCAGATAAATGAAAATTAATGTAACGTATTCTAGAGTTGGGTTTCAAAAAGACAACAGGACCCCAAAGGGCAAAGACTTGGCTGGTCACATTCGTCATCGAAGGTTCGTGAAACGCCGCACCAACCACGTTTTAAATCTTGGAACCCAATCTAATTATTTAAGGAACATTGATTTTAAGTCTAGACTTATGTTTCTGTCCAAATTTTGGTACATGTACAGGAACCATATTCCTATTAGAATAGTATTAAAGCTCAATGCTCCAGGCACAGGTCTGCAGAGCTAGATAGATTCCGCGTGCAGTTTTGTTTGTTTGATCGGGACTTTCCTCTAGACTATTGTAAATTTGTTTTGCCAATGAATATTTCAATGATTACAATTTGAACTTGATTATTCATATATGTCTATGAGTCTGTTGTCTGTGACAGTGTACATAAATAATAATATGACCAATATATCAAGGATGTACATTAACCACAGAATGATCTCATCTGGATTCAAATCACATTATATGTTGTTGTCTGTGACAGTGTACATAAATAATATGACCAATATCAAGGATACATGTACAGATTAACCACAGAATGATCTCATTCTAGATTCAAATCACATACATGTTCTTTTATTTGTCCAGGATAAAAAACTATTTCAAGGGATACAGATTGTACAACCCATCATTCTACTAAGTCATACGATTTATAATGGCTCTGGCAGCATCTTTACAAACCTTTTGCCACAGACTCGGGATTAAAACATCATGTATTTCGTGAGTTTTTTCACCACTTCTGAAACTAAAGCATAGTCAGTACTAACTATAATTGTCAAAACTCACAATCTTTAGTATAAGTTGAACGCTCTTTTTAAATAAAACACTTAAATATTGAAATTTCAGATTTGTTACAGTGGAATTTGAAATATTTAATCTCATCAAAATGAGCTTTTTAAAATTCAAATGTTTTGATTTTGCCTCATTTAAAAGTAGCTAAGAAAATAACAGTTTTAGTCGCTGGTACAAGAATTGAACGAAAATGCAAGACTAATACTTGTATTTTTACATTTTTACTTTTGTAATTAAATTGTTCTATTATTTAACCAATCCATGCCATTTGAAACAATTTCAAGATAAAATTGCATTTTGCCAACACTGTTTGCAGTATATCAAATCTGTTCAGGCGGTGTTGGGTTGTGCTTTGATTTTAATCCATTTTTTTGTGTTAGTTATTATGATGATAATGATTTTAAGTCAACAGTTGAAGATGTGTTGATGCAAAATATTAAAATAATGTGGTCATGTACGATCATAACGATGTAGCGACACATCTGACAGAAAAGCATATTTTTGTGGTTGTAAATTTTTTTGTTTATCTGCAGGAAAGCAATGGAATACCATGAGCTTCTTCAAGCTCACACAACGTCTCTATCAGCTTTGCGACTACAAGGTTCCTGTAAACTGGTCATCTGTTTAGATCTTGCAGCAAGAAATTCAGGAATTACTCCAACTATGGTCAGAACAATAAGAATGATAACAAAAGTACTACTTCTACTTCTGCTACTACTACTACTGCTACTACTACTACTACTACTACTACTACTACTACTACTACTACTACTACTACTACTACTACTACTACTACTACTAGGTTAGAAGGGACAGCCACAAACCTAGGTCTAGCTGAGACCAACAGATAAGACAAATAGACAAAGACACATTTTTAGACTGATGACATGGACGGGGATCGAACCCGCACCTTCTACTCGGCACCCATCGCCTTGCCAAGGCGAAGACCAGTGTGCTTAACCACTCTGCCATCAGCTTTCACAAAAATGAAAGCTCCTGTCAGAGGACTTTACACACGACTTGCCTTGACTGAGAAATCGTACTTCGCTGAGTTAGACCTGTCCAAGTTTATTACAGAACGTAAACAAACTAGTTTCTCTATAGGATCCCTAAGGATTCAAGTTAGCCAGAATAAATAATAGAATTATGATACAGAAAAGCAGTCCAACAACTATAGAGGCTTTAACAGACGGAGCTAGACCTAGGGACCAAATAATGATGCTAGCGACTGAGGGAGTAAGGTGAAAATAGGGTAGAAGGGACAGCCACAAACCTAGGTCTAGACTACTACTACTACTACTACTACTACTACTACTACCACTACTACTACTACTACAACTACAACTACTACTACTAGCACTACTACTACTAACGATAATTATAATAATAAAAATGATAAGAATGATAATGACTTTATTTCTGCAGGGCTCTAGTCCAAACATGTTTAGGTTTTCAGCGCTGTACTATAATAAATAAATTATGTGCGATTTAATGACAAGTAAAATAATGAATAATGATAAATAAATGCTAAAATTTCGGTTTAAACGTGTTCCACTGTATTACTAAATCAGTATATTATTTTTGGTGTAATACTCAATAAACTTATACATTTCTCTCCATTTCCTTCTATAAATGCACAAGTAGATAAGAATGTATGGTAAAAAAAATGATTTAAGACTTAATCATAACGTTTATACACATGTGTGCATGTTTCTTATGTCAAAGGCATGAAAGTACTCTTAGTCCATATTGAATGTACTAGAAAGCGTTGACTGTCTGCAAGTTAAATTAATTTAGAAAGAGCTATAGTATTATTTATGCAGAGCTTGTACATTCTAAACTGATTAGATCGGAGAACCACGACTTTGTTATACTTACTTAGATATATTTGCAATATTAATGTAATAAGTCCCATAAGACAATGTGATGAAAAGAATTCTTCTAGTTACAGATCACCCTTTGCTCATCCTGTGTAGCATTATTATAACATTCAATATAGAGCTTGCATGCTTATTTCAGAGTGATGTTGTTCGTCTGTCTGGCATGTCAAAGAAAAGTTACACAGCAGCTTACAAAGTTGTGGCAGCTTTACTAGGGGCGGAGGAGCGCTCATCATTGAGGGAACTGGCGGTTCAGTTTGGCTGTCCAAGAGTTGTACCTCAAGCTGCATATATCTTACAAAGGTTAGGAGTCACTTTATTGAGATTTGAAAAAATATTATACATTTTTTAATTGCTAGGTTAACAAGGTTTTTTTTAAAATCTATTTCATTTTCATGGAATGGATTTGCTGTAAATAATTTTAAAAAGTTTATCAGTGTTCTGATTGATTGAATATCATATACAGGAGGAAAGGAGAGTCTTAGAGGTATTTTTTAATGCTTTACCCATATTCCCACACTATTGATTTGAAATTTGTCTTTTAAGACCTGCTGAAATTGTAAACAAATTGCATGTCTGTAGAAAAAAAAATGGTGGTGTTGAAATGTGTACCCCATAACTTTTTTTCTCTTTTAAAAAAAATATCTCTATTGTGTTTCTGACCAACAGGAATTTTGCATAGCAAGCAAAAATTATCATTCCAGTTTCATTTTCAACTCTACTGAAAAAAAAAAAAAAAAAAAAGATGTTTTTCTGTGCTCATTGAAATATCATGTAGCAATACATGTTTGTGTGTACTCATTTCTTGCAGGTACACAAAAGATCAGTGCTGTGATATTGACTTTGGCTCACCCATGTTCCTTTGCGCTAGTCTTCTGGTGGCAGCAAGGTATTCAATTAATTTATGAAAGTTTTGTTTACACGTTTGCTCTTTTTCAAATTGGACAATTTAAAAGGTGCATAGTAGTTCTACATTATTTTAGTTTTTAATATGTATGTATATGTGCTTTATATAGCAGGTGCGCTCAGCAGAAGCTCTGGTTTTGCATAGCGCATAGCTATTAGAAGCTTGCATTTTAGTTTGCGCACTCTTGGCGCAAATCTTGACGAGGCGTGCAAGATCATACGTTCAAGCCGTCAGGCACACTGCGATTTTAGAGTATGTCAGCGTTGCCTAGAAATACTTCTTAGCATAGGCCTGGTTAAAAATCACAATGAACTGGAGTTACAATGTTGTGTTTTGTAATAACATCATCTTATTCTGGACAAAGTGCTTAACTTACAATACATGTAAATTTCAATACCATCTGAATTATTTGTGACAAATTAGAGTACATTAAAGTAACCTTTACTGTAAGGTGTCTTTAAATATCAGCAAAAATCATGTGTCTCACAAATAACAGTTATAAAAACTAAACTATGTTGTAGACAAATAAAGATACTGCCGAGCGTATAAGTTTCATCAATGTAATCCATTTGAAAGACACACCACAGGGCAATTATTTATATCATGTGTTTATTTTTAAGTTCAGTCCTCCTGCTTTGTGCACAGGTACCCCTTGGCGTTATGGTTCTCAATTTAACACCAGAAACAGCATGATTAAACATTTTAATGTGATTCCATTGATAGAAGTTAGAATCTGCCACAATCTCAGGGGAATGGTGCCAACTGGGTAAAATATAAGAGAATGATTTCTATGCTGGACTGTTATAATAAAGTATACATTTTGTAATGTTATAAAGGGCCCAGAGAAAAGTCACAAATATCAATAGTGAATAGTTTTTGTTTAATAGCTTAAATGTGTCTGTGTGTGTAAGAGGGGTGCAAATTCGAGTTGATCTTGTACCAAGAATGTGTTTGAATGGTTACCTTGCTTATTATCTAATCTGTCACATTATTGTCTTTACCACAGAGAAAGAAAAGGGTTTTTGTCCCGCTTCATTACATACAACGCAGTGTAGACATTGGTTCTCACACTCATAAAATGTTGTTGAAACATGAAAACCATTTTAGCATGATACTGAAACTAAACAGTCTCAATTCCATGGAAAGATGTTTAAACAGTTATTTTTGTGTAAATTTAATTTATAACTTTTCATTTGATAAGTTGAGTGGTGTATAATAATCGCAGGTTTTGTTGCTTCTGCTGATGTTTTTAAAGGAAATAGCTTCACTATTAAATTTTTTATTTTTTTCAAATTTAGAAAAGTGTTTTAAGCAAACATCAGTTTCAAAATGTACAATAAAAACTCCCATAACCCATTGTTTTAAGATTGATGATTTGTTGCGATGTAATATTTTCATTCAATAAAAAACAACACTCTGCAATCTCCACACCCCTCTTCACTTAGGGACGAAAAGGTCAAGATTGACTCCAACAAATTGAGAGAAAGCTCTGGCACTAAAAAGGCAACCTTTGATCGTCTAGTTGGGGAGCTACAAAAGTATGCGATGGGAAGCAAAAGCTCAGGTATTTTGTGTCCTTTACTTATGAAGTATAATCTACTGTTTTAATCGTATTTCAAAGCAATTTGTTCCCCCCACTTTTTCCTTTTTATTCTATTGCCTTTGTGGCCTTACAGAAGTTAACATTTATTTTCAGATAAGAAAAAGTCGTCCACAAGGAAGAGAGCAGGGCTGATGGATGCAATAGATGCCCAAATTCAAGGTATTGTTTTCTAGCTTTTCATCAAACTAAATCTGCTTCAGTTGCTGGTATGACATAAAATTAGAGAATCACCACTAAAAAAAAAAAATGAAAAACAACTTACTTTTAATCTATTGAAGTAAAGAAAAATGAATATCCTCCAGTATTCAATAACTCAATCTAACAAACATCTGACATCAAATCTAGATCTATGCCTAGTTCATATAGATGTTTATTTATATCCTATTGGGGTTATACTCATATTAATAATACTTTTGGTACAAGGTTTGTCACAAAAAGTGACATTTAAAAAAAAAAAAAGAGAAAAAGTATGTCAAATGTCAAATCCTCATTAATTAGAAACACTTTCCAAAATTGTGCCTTTCATGAACATTATTTAGTTTGCAAAAGTGCAGTAATTGGTTCAATTACGGTTTAACTATTTCTCTTTATTGTGGTTTTAATGGAAAAACGAATTTAAAATTATGTTTATGACAATGATACAAATATAAAAATTTATATTGTTTTAGAATTTAGTGTGTAGAACAAAGAGGAAAAGTTTAAACAAAAATTAAGTTCACAGTCTTTTCTGTTTTAAATTTTAAAATCATATGCTTTTAAAAATGAAGAATTTTTCAATTGACTTTTAAAAACTATCTGTTTAGTCCGTGTCTCAGAGTTTCTTCGGAAGTGAACTTCATATGGTTGGGCATAGCAAGAAAAAGCTCTGTCACAAAAAGATATTTAATTGCTTCTTGATGTATTCAACATAGGTGCATCATTTGACAGTTGTAACGCTAGTTTCGGATGATATGAATTCAACATTTCTTTTACATTCTCTGCAGAGCCATCATGGCACAAAACTGTACATTGTTATTTATACGTTGTACCATAGACAGCCAGTGCAATTCCTTCGGGAGGGGAGTTGCACTGATGAATTATCATAGAGAAATGCAGGGCTGAGTGGTAGGTGTGTTGAAGCATTGAACACTGATACTAAGTTAAAGTGATAGAGCCTGGAAAAAAGTGAGGCAAGAGCAATTTGTGTAGGGGCTTTCATTTTGCTCTTATAGTGGATGTTGAAGGATGACGATTAAGTAAGGCTTGAGGGGAGAATGGAAAAAAAAAAAACCCACACAACTGTACACGGATTAAATATGAGCCTCTGTTAGTTTGGATGATAAAATTAAGTAATTTGGTATACAGTGGATACCTCATAATTCGAATTGCTTGGAATTTGGTCAAAACTTCGAATCAAGAGAAGGGTACATTCTTGAACCACAAAAGTTT
Source organism: Elysia chlorotica (assembly GCA_003991915.1). Classification (NCBI taxonomy): domain Eukaryota; kingdom Metazoa; phylum Mollusca; class Gastropoda; family Plakobranchidae; genus Elysia; species Elysia chlorotica. The sequence continues at coordinate 320,774 of RQTK01000379.1, read as the reverse complement.
TAAATTTAGTTGACAGTTATTTGCTTTTTTGTTGTTGTAAAACTGTGTTTATATAGTTTTCATATCCTTTTTTTTTTTCTATATCAACCTTCTATCAACCTTATTTCTTTTGAAGACATGTCTTGGGCAGCAATAAGCATTGAATTATGCTTGGCAGATAGTACTTTTGTAATGCCTATTGGTGGGGTGGGCTTGGAGTTAACAGAATCAAACCAGAAAACCTTCAAATTCTGAGTCTGGTTTTAAATGGGGCCGAAAAGAAAAAATAACCTTTTCTTTTGTAAAATTCGGTTCATGAGAAATTTGAATTATCAAACTTTGTTTTATAAGGTTTCCACTGTATGTAGTGCAAGTTGGATCTGATTTTTGTCTTTTTATATTACCTTATGTATTACATTAGATGTTTTCACTGCTTTATTTTTAACTTAACTTACAGAGGACGATAAAGCGGCAAAGAGAGCCAAACATGATGAAGAAAATGAAGATGTCAGGGAAGACGAAAAGAATGGAGAAAAGGCTGACTACGAGGAGTGGAAGAAAAAAATTCTTGAAAAGGCTGTTAATAATTAGAACCCAACATAACTTTGCTGATTTCTCAAACTTATACTTATTGTGAATTTCTTATTATTGTCTATTTCATTTTAGTTTGTACGTAGGAAGTGCATATTTGCATTCATCTTACATTTATGTCACCGAATATAGTAATTTTATTACTTGACATGTTTGGTTGACTACCTCTAGTTATTTAAAGATAGAGAATGATGATTTCTGTTTTACTATAATTTATTGTGAATAAATATATGGAAAAAAAACTTGATTGTAATGTTATCTATCATTTAGCAGTTAAATTCATGTCATCCTCACTAAGTGGGGAGAGTACAAAAGTTGTCAGACAATAATTGAGAGCTTATTATAAACCAACTACATCACTCCTTGAGTTTTGCTGTTTCCAAAACTTTTGAATGGTTTGCTCCCTCCACTTGCAAGTATCAATCAGAAAATAGTACCATTTTTTTTCTCAAACAGATTTTACCCAAAAATAATTTCTTCATTTATCCAGAAACTGCGCTTCACCATAATTTATAAGAAAGTCACTAAAGATCTTATTAGAAGATTGTGTAGGGTGTTTGAAGATAGTTGACCCTAAGACCAGAAAACTAAAGCTTTTAAAAAGCTTACAAATTTGCAAAAGTACATCGTAAATAAAATCAAAATGTCTGATAATACCATGACATTTGGGAGATTTTCCTTTTAAACTGTCTATAGCAGTCCCAATTTTTAGTGACAATTTGAAAAAGAAGACTGCTTCAAGTTGGAAAACAAGGGTGTTGAAAATCCCCATTTTCCTTTCTATATCAGTATATGCACTCCACATTTTTTTTTTTTTTTGAAGAAATAACAAGAACCCAAATCAGTAAACCCTGCTAATAATCCAAAATGAAACGGAAAAAAATAAAAGGTGCCTCTGAAAGCCTGCACACTTGTGGTATTCTACCACTTCTCTTGAATGGTGAGACAACCACATTCATCTCAGTCTACTAATAACATTAAGGGAAACTACATAATGCAATGCATTTTTAGGCAATGGAACAGCCAATCGCATGTCTGCTAGTACTACACTAGCTAACATAATAGACATAGGTCTGCACAAAAGTGCAATCACCCTCTCAATAAACTCAAACTTAGGTGGTGAAAGTTATCTTGCTATTCCTACACAGTTACACAAAAAGAGAAAAAAAAAAACATATGTGTGAAAACTAGATATAGATCAGAGTCAGTCATCTCGCATCAAACACCAAGATTGTTATAACAAAATTCTGTAGTAGGTGAAAAAGACAAAAGCAATCCAGAGGTTAAAACAGTGTTGACTGTGATTGTAAATCTTTGGCTTCATTATTGTGGACTTAAACTCCTTTTCTTCAATCTATCAGAGTTTATTTTTTCTACTTTAAGTTCTTGTCAAACTTAAATTAAAAAAAACAACAAACAGCAACATATATCTTCATTGTTCTGAGTTGAGTGAAGTACTATGGACATGCATATTTTATATATATAAAAAAAAAAAGAAAAATCGCTTTTTGTTTTTGGTTTGAGTTTTTATTCTTTTTAAACATAAATAAATATAAACGGTAAGAAAATTAAAAATATAACTAAATAAGTACAAATGAATGACTGCACCACAATTAAAGGGCATGTGGTTCAGAGCCTTTCTTTTCTTTTTTTTTTTTTGGTTCCATAAAGAGTAACCCCCCCCCCCCCCCAAAAAAAAAAAAAAAAAAACCAATAAAAAACAAACGCCAACATAACAACAAACACAACCCCAACACAAAAAAGGCAAAAAAAAAATTCCTCCAAAACGACACACATGCTTCCTCCTAGATGTATCTTTTCCATACTCGTATATCTAAATTAATCTTGAAAATTTCTCTTCATACCAAAAAATCTTAGTAAATTTAAAACGGTTTGAAAAGGCTTGCCCCTTTTTTTATTCATCTAGATACAATGTACTTGTACCACATGTCATGAGTCTGCCCCATCCAGTCATATAAGAATTAAAATGAAGGTAAACCAAACATCATCACGGTGGCGTGAGTTAGACATGCCAAAATGCAAGTGATGTATTGTTGAAAGATGAAAATGAGACCTATCTCAATAAACTTACAAAATTGCTCTACTGTTGTTTTTTTTTTAAAGAAAAGTGTCCAATTTGCAGCAGAAATAAGAAAATGATTAAAAGTATTGAAACAGTTTTTATTATTTCAAAAGTAGCAAAAATGACTTATGCGAAAATCATAGCACAGTGACTTTTAAATACAAATTATATATTGATTTACATGGATAATAAAACTAAAAAAAAAATATGCCTTGATTCAAATTAAAGGTAAAAACACCTAAATAAAAAATATGTCATTTATAAAAATTATCTTGTCCACACTTAAAAATAGGCTGCTAAGAATACACAATTCGAATATACACAGTAATTCTGTGATAAATTTTCATATATAATAATTGGTTGTATACATGATTGTATAATTGTATTGAATGGTTGAGTGCTGAATTAGGCAGCTGTTCAAAATATAAGACATTTTAACGATTACCGGTACATCACAATTGATCAGAAGAAATCAAGTAATATCCTTAATGCCAAGATTTCGAGTCAAATAACTTTAAAGAAAGAACAGAGCATCAGTATTAGGCTTTAAACCATTCATGTCAGTGTCATCATGGGATTCTGAAAACTTTCAAAAACTTGACATAAAAACTGTATAAATAATCAATTTTGGTTTAAATTTAATCAAATTTCACATTTCTACAACTTGTAAATGCATAAAAAAGTTAAAAAAAAAAAAAAAAAAGAAACCAGAAGATATGTGAAGGTAATTTAAGCAATGTTTTTTTTTATTAAAAAAATACATGTATTTATAAGCAGATCTTGTTTAAATCAGTATTAAACATGATGTACTAAAAAGTAAAAAATGAAGTCAACTTGGTCCTATGCTCTGGACAATGTTGGAGAACGAGTCAGAGTTAAGATTGTAAAAGAAGATCCATTATTATAAATACACATAGAAAAATATTAACACTTTGTCATGGCACTCCGGTATTTATTTATGAATCACTAGGTTGATATAAAACGGTTTCTCTAGATGAATAATCTGGACAATGAGTATGAAGAGAGAAGTTTAAAAAAAAAAAGATAATAAAACTGGATCTGCAGAGCTGGGTACTACGAGATTATTGTTAATTTGAAAGCAAAGTTGACTATCTCTTAGTCCCTTTAAATGGAGGGAGATGATAACAAGCTCACGTTTTACTTTTTAGATAAAAAAAAAAACAATAAACAAAACAACAGTAACAAAAAAACACACATGAAGTATGATAGTGTCACCTTTAGCCATTGCAAAGTTATCAATATGTTGTAAATAAAAAGAATTATGGAACACGAATGATCCTCACAGACAAAAAGAATTGTGATGGTAAATTTATAATTGTAAGTATTTGGCAAGTGCTGGCTTCATATATTATAATGAAGGCTATCTGTTTTTAAGCATACTGCAGACGGCCACAATCAATGAACAAGATTTCAATCAAGGGTTAAGTAAAAAATAACACATCCAAAAGAACTCACTAATAATACAAAATAACAATTAACATTGATGACAGTCATAATTAAAAAAAAAAATTCAGTGAATAGTCATATTAAAAAAAAAAAAAAAGGCACAAATGTCCAAAAATATTTGGTAAATTTTACTCTACAATATATATACAACAATACAAATATATTTACCCATGACAAATTATGTGGTCCACAGGCAATATTTCTACTACTTTTTTACAATAAAGGCCAGAATCATACAAAAGATTGTACTGGATGCAGAAAACTATTTTACCTGATTATTTTGCGTATGTCAATTTAAAATGTTGCATATAAACATCTATTAGAAATTGCTGCTAATTTAGTAAAAAAATAAATCCCTTCAACTTTGTATATGATGTTTAAAAAAAAGTTTTTTCCAGCAAAATCCCCTCTACCATATCATATGTGAAACAGCTCAATACAAACTCAGGCTGGAACATTATTCTTTATTACTTTTAAAAACAGTTCTTTATTGATTATGTGGCTGGTCTTGATCATAATGAACTTTTGATGAGTATTTGTTATTATATATATATGTTTTATGTTACCAATAGGATCATGAACTTCCTTTTGTTGTCTAGTCAAAGAAGCTACAGGAGTTTTAGACTCATGTGCAACAGGTCAAATTTACACATGTAATGGGAACTGCCATGAAACGGATTATCCCTGAGGTAATTATATTACAATTATGCTCTAAAAGTTATACATCACAATGCATTTTAGTAAAGGATAGACTGACTTTAACAAAACAGAAAAATCATAGCTAGAAATGTGACAATATGAAATTTCCTATAAATACAGATTTACATCCTATACACTTTGCGCTGGCTGCTGAGTTACAGGAGCTGACTCTTCGTCTTTTGGCCTGATGGCCTGGTTCTCGCCATTCAGGTAGTTATACAGCGGGAACTCGCAGCACACAAGACACTTCAGTGGGGACGGCAAGCAGGAATAGCATGGGGGAGGCACAAGTAGGAGTGGGCTGGTTCGATTCTTGTATTCAACATATTGCTCATTGCTGGTGGAGAAAAAATGTATATTTTTTTTTAGATACAATAGTTCATTACTTAATGTTCCTTAAAATATTTGAATATTTAAAAGGTAGACCACCGAGACAAAGGCTCAGCTGTTAACACTGAAGAGTTAGGATTTACAATTAGCTTGTCATCTCCTCTGCATCAAAATCAATACATTCATTACTTTCATTTCCCACATGAATGCTTTCTTCATCATCTTCTTTGTGATTTAAAAGGTTTATTGACAAGTTGAAAACCAGTTTAAAAACTCAAAACTTTGAAGCACAATCTTACTCTAGAAAACAGAGAATGCAGGTAGAACTCTTTCCTGGAGTATTTTTTTTTTCAAAAAAAGGACTTATCTATTGCTATAATTATTATCATTAAATAGATGGGAGGTTTTTACCGCCAGGTTAACAATACCAGAAACTGTAAAATGGTAAATATAATTGAAGACTAGAATATTTCAAGATCAAAGACTTTGAGCTGTTATGAGTTCTAGTTTTTTCTCATGTATTGAACAAAGCTCAACAAACCAAATTTTAAGTATTTAACAATAAAAGTTGCACCTGGAAATCATTTCCTTAAAAAAAAAAACAACCCACAAAGTTAACATAAAAAAATAAATGGCAATGTAGGAAATAAAACGCACCTCCTGTATCTCTCATCAGAGTTTTTCTCCAACAGTGGAATTCCACTGAGGAACAGCAAGATGGACATGGTGAACACAGGGCTCAGCACGGCCACCCACTGGCCCTCCTGCAAGATGCTGGTACTCATGATGAAAATACCCAGCCAGACCATAATCTCTCCAAGATAGTTTGGGTGACGGGAGAACCGCCACAAACCTGGGTTGAACAGAAATAGGTTCTTAAAACCATAGACATATAAATAGCACTAGATTGCACGGTGACGTCACAGCGCGGCAGAACTTGAATGTTACCGTGGAGAGGAAAGTGGGGACAGGAAGAAGCGCACACAGATTTCTATTAATAGAAATCAATCAATGGGCTAAGGCATGATGCGCTAGGGTAGGCCTAGCGGGCCTATGTCTATAATATTACAAAACAATGTTATATGATGAGAACATCTATATATGTAATCAACCAGAGCTTAAAGAGGCAACTTCATAACATTGTTGTTACAGCTATATCAAGCACTCGATCGCAGTGAGTAAATGTAATTATTCATTTTTTTTATTATTGTTACTTTATTTAGCAGTCAACGATAATCGAACAAAGGATATGTAAGACACAAGCTCACCAAACAGATACTCTTCCTTCATCAACATTTAATGTAATACACCCTCGCGGATTTATGCTGTCCTTGTTACCCATAAAGAGGTATATAATACTCTCTATCATTTCCTTCCTTTTCTTCTTCCTTTTCACCTTATGTATTTGTTGCTTTTTTCTTCTTCTATGGTACTTTCCACCTGGTGCTGCTGACTGCATACCTTATGTTTTAGTGCAAGTTGCTCACATAATGATAATAATAATAATAATAATAATAATAATAATAATAATAATAATAATTATAATTATTATAATTATTATTCTTTTTCTTCTTCTTCTTCTTCTTATTATTATTATAAAATACTTATAAAAATCGCCATTTAAAAGTAAATAAAACTATCCAGAGAGCACTGGTGTCATTATTTTCGTATTATTTCTCTATTGCACTGGATTCGTAATCGGTAGTTCCTGCCCCCACTTGCTGCCCGCCCACGCTCTCCGACCCACAGACACTACGAGCTTGCGCGCTGATATGAGGCAAAGAGGGGCCGCCATTTTTTGGGAGCAATCTAGTGCTATGCTTAAAACTTAAAAAGAGGAAGAAAATCTATCAAATGCTTCCTTTTTATTAAACATACATGTATATTTAAATGCAGACACATAATTAAGAGCATTGTTATTGTTCTTCTTCCTTTTTATTATTATTATTATTATTATTATTATTATTATTATTATTATCTTCATCATTATTAAATATACAATTTAAATATATCAGGACTCCTTAACACAATTTTAAAACTATAAAAATAAACAGTTAAGTAATCTTAACATAATAAATTTGCCCCTGGCTTTCTCAAAAAACCTATCCAAAAACTGGCGTACCACCTGAGGGAACTAACTGATTAAGTTACAAGCCTTTTGCTTACAAAACACTGGCTAAACAATTTTATATCTTTAACAGGTTTCAGCTTAAGACAGTTATGAGCATTCTTTTTCTCAATGGCTATGACAAGGAAACTGTAAAAACTCTAAATCCTCATCATCATGTATATTATAACAAGAAAAGAAAAATAATTGTAATTTGTCTCACCAGTGTCGCACCATTTCCCTTTGTTGGCTGGATTGTTTCTGAAGCTGAACTTTTGCAAATCCGCTGCAGTTTCTGCACTGAGACCCAGAACAAAGAGAACTATGCCGATGATATCCTGTGCCGTTATATAATCGTATCTGTCTGCGCTGCGAGGAGCATTGATGAAGATGACTGGTAGACTCACTGTGAACACCCATACAGCCTGAGGATTAGAATATAACAGTTCTTAGATCTTGCAAAAATTTTCATTCGAAGCTGTAAAGAATTTAGACTTAGATTTTTGTTATGGTATTAGTATATCATTGATTTTTTAATCATATATCTTAAAACACCTTATAATAGATGTTTATCAATATCAAGAGGGAAACAAGGGTATGCATTTCAATTAAGTCTGTTTAACCACTCAATTACTTAAGTCCCTAAATCTCCTGGAATAATAGCTTGCGATTGATTACACCAACACTTTAGATTGATATAGTATTTAATTTTGTTGACGCAAAAAGGAAATGAAATTCTATAAACATTTCTCATTTTACTACAAACATGAGTATCCCCATTTATGTATTTACTGGGTTATCAGAACCTCTTCTGAACATCCTTTTTCAAGACAATAAGCCCTTGTTGTACTCAATATATTCATACAAAGTCTTCTCAATTAAAAATATTATGGTATCTATTAAAACATTACCACGGGTACATATTGGATATACAGGAATTGAAGCAAAACATAAGATAAATAATTAGAGACATACTAACAACACTGCACTGATAGCAGAAAATAGTGAAGACTTCCAACGTCCATCATTTTTTGTTAACTGGGAATCAATGCAAAATGTTCCAAAGAAAATGTAAATTCTATTCTTGCCTAGCTTCTCTTGGTTTTATTTAACTTTAATGAGATGGTATCCTAAAATTTTACTTGAAATCATTTCATTACTTGTCTCCCCAAATTAACTGTACTAGTTGGGAACCCACGAAAGTCGTTGGGTTTGTATGATGGACAAAGCTGAAGGATTACAGATACATTTGAAGTGTGCTTTAGTTCAAAATTATGTCTCTTCAGTATCAGACATACCTTCGAAAATTAAAAATGACTTTACACAAACTATTCGATGCTGTGATAAAGGCTAACAGGATATTTTTTTAAAATTTTTGTAGTTTTTGTGTCTTGTTTTTGCGTTTGATTTCTATAGCATAATCTCTTGTTTGGACGTTTTTATGTAGTGATTCTAATTTATCGCTCATTTGTGTCTGCAGTTGTCCTATTCTATCCTCTACTCTGTTTTCTAACTTATCGCTTTTGTCACTCATTTCTTTACTTAGTAGTTCTATTCTGTCTTCTAGTTTTCCTACAGACTGGCTCACCAGCTGCTGGAGTAAGGCAAAGACTTGAAGAGACTGTCCTGGCATAACACCCCCGTCCTTTACCCAGTTTCCATTCTGCACTTGACTTTGTATTAAACTGGTAGAGCTTATCACTTCTCTTCCTTGAATGTCCAAACCTCTTACTTGACAAGAGAACTTAGCCTGACAGTCTTCTTCCTTGAGGAGCTCAACTCGGATCCTGGCTTTCCCGTCCTTCAAAAGCCCGTCAATTTTTCTACCATTTGCCACGCGAGTCACACTGGGAGTTTGAGATGTAACAGAGCCCAAAAGAGTTTCGGGGTTACTTCTAGAATCAACTTTCGGACTGGTAGATTTTGTCTTAAACACAGACATGCTGGAGATGCTGCCAAACACAATGCTGGAACCACTGTCGTCTTTGCCTGAACTGGAGGAGACGGAAGCGTTGATGGTCTCTTCACAAATCAGGACACCACATAGGCTACGTGTACCGAGCACACCATGGTGTCCTCTTTCCATGGTCAGGTCTAGGCCTGTGTATGAAGAGAACGCTAAATAAAATATTTATCTTCATCATTATTACATATACAATTTGAATATATCTTTTTAATAACTTCATAAACACAATTTTAAAACTATAAAAATGAAGAGTTACGCAATCTCTAATTAATAAATGTTCATCTAGCTTTCTAAAGAATCCTATGCAAAGACAGGTGTTGCTTGAGGGAACTGACTGATTAAGATATCAGCCTTTTGCTTACTAACACAATCACTAATTAAACAAACAACTGTATACATCTATAACAGATTTTAGTTTTAGACAGTTATGAACATTATTTTTCTAAATGGCTATGACAAATGATAGCCCCCAAAGGAAAAAAAATTTTTTTACAAAGAAATATTTTTTAACATGATGAATGCATGCATGTTTCATAAACTTATAAAATAACAGACACTTTCTAGGTTAATTTATACCATAAACTTCAAAACAGAATAATTTGGGCCTTACATAGATATCAGTGCACTCTATCATAGCCTTTACATGTCACTCAAGGAGACTGTAAAAGTGTAAAAACTAAAATCCTCATCAGCATATACATTATAACAAGAAAAGAAAAATAATTGTAATTTGTCTCACCAGTGTCGCACCATTTCCCTTTGTTGGCTGGATTGTTTCTGAAGCTGAACTTTTGCAAATCTGCTGCAGTTTCTGCACTGAGACCCAGAACAAAGAGAACTATGCCGATGATATCTTGTGGCGTTATATAATCGTATCTGTCTGCGCTGCGAGGAGCGTTGATGAAGATGACTGGTAGACTCACTGTGAACACCCATACAGCCTGAGGATTAGAATATAATAATTCTTAGATTAAAAAACTGTCATTCACAGCTGTAAAGAATTTAGACTTTGATTTTTGTAATGGTATTAGTATAGCATTGATTTTTTTAATCATATATCTTAAAACACCTTATAATAGATTTTTATCAATATCAAGAGGGAAACAAGAGTACGCATTTCAATTAAGTCTGTTTAACCACTCAATTACTTAAGTCCATAAATCTCCTGGAATAATAGCTTGCGATTGATGACACCAACACTTTAGATTGATAGAGTATTTAATTTTGTTGGCGCAAAAAGGATAAGAAATTCTATAGACATTTCTCATTTTATTACAAACATGAGTATCCCCATTTAAGTATTTACTGGTTTATCGGACCCTCTTCTGAACATCCTTTGTCCTGAATATCTACATTTTTAGACTTCCGCCTGATTGGTGCACTTAAATGTTGTATGTCTAAGACTTTTCTTGTCAATTTTCGATTTAATATATTATGCTAACATACGAAAATTGTAGTCTGTGCATAACTTAAAGATTATGTCCATGTAAATCTATGACACTTTAGTAATGCATCGCAAATTTGTGTTCAAATTTCTGTCCCCCTTCTCCCCACTCAAAAAACCTTCACCATTTCAATTTTTGGATTACAATGAGATCCAAGAAAGAACTTGAAGTGTTTAGTATATTAGGAAATCAATTTGCCCCTCCTCCTCTAGACAAAAAAAAATTGTTACACGCATTTCCTCTTTCAAAATGTATATGGAAAGGACAAAATAATATATTTTCATACCTGGAAAACCCAGAAAAGTGCAAATTTTAGAGGATTTTCCCTCTTGTCATCAAAACGGTTGTCTGTGCCAATTTTTATGATCCTATACAAAAGGTAGCCAGAGAGCCTTATTCCCCAGATCGAAATAAAGACTGTGGCAATTATTTGTCTGGTACTGAAAGTCTGAAATATAAATTGAATTAACGTTTTAAAATACATGTGCTTGGCATTTGTCAAAATGTTACAAATGGAAGTACTTTAGAGTATAAAATGTTACTTTACAAGTTAATACTGTATATCTACATATAAAAGGCACACAGTAAAATTTTATCATATGATAAAATTTTACTTGTGTATCAACCTAAAAGAAATGTAATTAAAGATGGAATAATATTTTGTAAGCTATGAAAACTAATATTATTTATAATCAATGAATCTAGTTTTTGAATAACAAATTAAAATTAAAATAAAAAAAAAACAAGATATTTTTAAAAGCTCTAGTACTAAAAGAAAAAGAAAAACAAAATGGTTCATCGAGTTTGGGTGCTTCAATTCCACTAAACACACGTGCACAGAAATCCTATTTTTCGTCTTATGCTGAGACTTACCCAAGAAATAAGAAAAGTCATCACAGCTAAAACAATAAAGTTGGTTCCTCCAGCAAAGTCTGTGACTTTGTCAAATTTGCAGGAGCAGGCGATCAGGAAGAAGATAAACTGCATGGCAACTGTAACAATGGCACATATTGCCAGGTTGTTCACATCAAGAATCCACATCCTTGATTTAAATCCTAAAAGAGAAAATGCAAGAGTTTTAGGTATCTATATGTATGTGCTTTAAGAAACTATGTCTGATGCTCACAAAATATCACAAAGGTCATGGGATTGATCAATACTGGTAAACCCACAAGGATTATATTGATGCAAAATGGCACAAAACATTGATTACAAAATAATTTATGAGTTTGTTGTCCCAACATCTGCATAGAAATAAACAAACAGGGAACAGACTTTATTAACTTATAGATCAACAATAAATACAACAGATCTTTATAATATCTAAAAAAAAAACAAGTTTTTTTAAAAACAAAGTAATACAAGGCAAAAAAAAAAAAGCCATTTCAGAGATTTATATTACTTCACGTTGATATGTAATGACTAGAAGTACAACAGAGATTGATTAAAGGCTTGAAAAAAAAAATGACTCTGCTTGTGCTCTGCTTGCTCACCAGAGCACTCGCCCCCAAGAAGTTTGACATAAAATTATATGCTAAACAGACAATTTTAAGTAAACTTAGACACATTCTCTTACAAAGACTGCTGTGGATATCATAGTAAACGCGAAGAGTGCTTAAGTAACTCAACACATAAAATTAGCATGTATGTATACAGGTGCCCGCTGCTGATGTGATGAAAATAGGCAGTCTAAACACATAAAAGATCTGTATAGATGTTCACATTATCACACTAGTATTTAAGTTTTGTTTCGGTCCAAATTATGAGTAGAAACACTCGCAATAATTTTTTTACGTACTGAAGATCTAGATCTATAGATATTTGTAATCTTTGAAATGTCACCTAGATTAGATATCTGTTCCAAACGCTTCTCGGAGAGTTTCTATTTCTTCCGCAGTCTGACTAAATAATTTTAATAAAACAAAAGCACTTAAAAATTAAATAATCTAGATCTAGATTCCTATATTTAAAGTCTATAGATCTAGAAGTATTATCATAATTATGTAGGCTTCATCAATAGACCTTTAGATTTAGTCTCAAGTTTTAGATCAAGTGCATGGCAACATTTTGACAGAAATATTCACAGAAGTAGATCTATATAAAACACTGTATGTCTAGAGTGCGTCATGAACTGTATAGATCAAGACACTAGCCTACCGTGAAAATGCCGACTCACCCTGTATCAGCTGTATATATCTGGAAGTAGAAGTCTAAATCTAGATCCTAGACCTGCCTACAATATTCAATTTAGTTCTAAATTTGAAGTCTATCAGAATAAACAGCGGCCAGGGAAATCTTGCAAGAGAGCTACTGATTCAATTAATGTATCCCAGCTAGATCTAGATTTGTTATTTAAAGGTGCAAGTTATGTTACGTGATAAAATTAATGATTCCCTGTATTTTAGTCTAAATCTAAAACCTAAACCTGCCTTAAATTTAATTTACAATAAATTTTAAGATCTATCAGAATAAACAGCAGCCAGGGAAATCTTGCAAGGGACCGACTGATTCCATTAATGTATCCCAGCTAAATTTGTTATTTAAAAGTACAAGTTATGTTACATGATAATAAAATGATTCCCTGTATTTTTATGGATGAACGCAGTCACGATCATGTGTCTCACACACCTGTTATAAAACTGAAAAGTCAAGAATAGGCTGGTTAGAAGTGTCACTTGGATGCTTGTATAATGATGACAACGCCCAGAATTGGAGCCACTCGTACAAAACTTGTTTCGAGTTTTGAAATACTTTTCTCAAAGAGTATTCAGTGTTTTAGTCACTATTTTTGTGTGAAAAAAATGTATCCCCCCTAAAGAAAATATAAATTGTTATATATTGAAAGGTTACATAGATTTTGTCTAAAAGTTTTGATAATTAGATAGTAAAAAATAAAGAGACCAAGGCTTGAATCCACAAAGAGCTCTTTTTCTAATGAGGCTGCACTAGATCTAGATCTCTACCTAGATGCACAATTGTCACGAAACTCAAAAGTAAAAACAAACAATAATTCGGCATAGGGCTTGACTAGATCTAGAAGAAGAATCTAGATCTAGATCTAGCAATTATTAGTAACAGACCCAAGAGCAAACCACCGAAATCAGCCAGGTTCCTAGTCTAGACTTGTCAAAAGGTGACAAAAAAGAACACATATATCACCCTTACTTAAAAATCTTCAATGGTCAGCTCTAGGCTAAATTATTGTAAGTTAGGCTTCCATTCTCTTTCAGTGCTAATGCACTCCTTGAGTTTTGTGGTCCCTAGCCTGTGGGTGATCAAATGGGTGGGTGGGTAGAATTCAATGGGTGAGTGGGTGGGGTTCGACTACATCGGAGTTGGCCAACCTGTGGAGAGAGAAAGAAAGACAAATAGAGAGACAGAGGAAACGAGTGTGAGAGACATAGAGAACAGCAGCACTGAAGTGATGTCATTGCAGCAACAACAATGGCCCGCTTGACTAAAAAGGTATGGTGGTGCAACACCACTAAGTGACTAACACTAAGATGAGAGTGTACCAGGCTTGTGTCCTCAACACACTCCTCTACAGTAGTGATTCATTGATACTAAACATGCTACAACTCAATGCCTTCCACCTGCGAAACCTCTGGGCATCACCTGGCAAGATCCTATCCCAAACATAGATGTGCTTGCTAAAAGAAACATACCAAGCATGTTGGCCCTCTTCTCTCAGAGACGTCTATGCTGGCTTGATCATGTGATATATATGCATTCAGGATGATCGAATTCCAAAAGATATGTTCTGTATATGTTGAGCTTGCTTTGTCTTTAAGAGAGACCTGAAGCAGACAACATCCATCCCACCGGCCTAAATATACAGGTGCTGATCGAGACACCTGATGGCTCACAGTGAAGAGTGGCATGCAGCTGTGTGAAAACAGAAGAAAGGACCAGTGGGACTGGGAGGCAAAAAGACTACACAGACATCAGAAGGCAGAAGAGGCTGATGGCGGATTCCCCCATTGAAACTGAAACAGGACCTGCCAATCCAAAATCGGCCTGTTCAGCCACACACTGATCTTACCTACTAGGAGCATCTATATAGGTTCATTGCCTCCTGAGACAGACGGATGCCAACAACAGCAGCTAATTAAATTTAATATTTTTCTTTTTCATGTAAGTCAAAGAGGGAAAAATATAAAAGTCAATTCAGTTCTATATTTTTCACAAATATATTTTTTCTTAATTTCCTCAGTATTCATTTGTCACATTGACATGGATGAATGGAACCGCTGTGCAGAAGGATTTGTGGGAGTTAAAAAACTTAATAAGGTGATAAATAAAATAAAAAACCAAGATGAGTCAAACAGGAGTAGGGAAGTTAAGTCAACAGTGTCTATCACATGCCAAGATTCGCCAGATCAAAAGAAAAAATTCAAGCAATGCCACAGTCACGGTGGTAGCAGTAAAGTTCCCTTGCAATCAAAAGCCTTTTTGCAGTCAACATGGAAGCCTGATGTGTTTTTTGAGGATTTTAAGAGCTTCACTGAAGGTATATGATTTATAATTATACTATTTATAATTAAATATAAAAATAAAATTGACTTGTTACACATTATCAATTTACATACAAAATTTAAGGTAATTTATTTATGAAATATGCTCATGTGTGGACAAGGCTAAATACTCAAGGTTTGTGGAAAAATCAATTTTTGAGTTTCAATGGTTTACATAGTCTGTATTTTAAAATAGTGAACTATTGAAGAACTTCAAGCCTTTAGGAGTAATCACTTATATTTCATGAAAGGCAAAACTATTGATTTGTTCAAAAATTTATATAATCATGTGCTCCTTATGATCTGCAGTGTAGCATGCATATGTTAATGCCTCTTATTTTAAATTGTTTTTTTTTTTGTCAAACTGGTTTTTTGTATGGGATGTCCTTTCACAAATTATAGTGCTGTAATAACAAAAAATACTCTGACTCGATTTTTAGTATATATATATCAATAATTTAATTAATATCACTTAGACTTAGAGATTGACTAAATGCAAATAGTTTGTTTTTCATGTTAAGGAGATATTATACGAGATAATTAAACAAAAAAAAAAACTTGCCAACGGTGATTTAAAACAGAGATCTTACACTGATTCTTATATATGGAAACAAATCTCAAAGTAGCCTACACTGGTGTGTAGATTTTATTTGGCAAGATTATGTTGATATCAACATGGAGAGCAACAAAGACAATAAATCAGAAGCTACACACATGCTTACGTAACAGGTCTCTCAAAAGATCGAATGTATTAAATGATTTTGTGTGTGTGCTGTGATAAAGCTCTTCATGTAGATTTTACGGGAGGCTACTTTAGACACTACAGACAAGCCAACTTGATGATGATGATTATAAAAACTTCAGTTTAGATAAAAGTAGCTAAACTTTTTGTATGCAGTGAAAATTTGTTTCAATATTGTTAATATAGTTTAACATTAAGCCTATTATTAAACTTCTCTCACAAATAACATTTTCTATCGTCACATGTTCAGGTGATTCCCCTCAGCTGAGCAATGGAATTGAATGTACCTCTTCAAGCTCATCGGACAACAGTGGAACTGAGGAAGACCTCAAAAGTAAATCAGGAAGAAATGTTTCTAGGAACGAGAGGCTTGGAAAAAATAAAAGGACCCACAAACGATCTATTGATGGCTCATTTATTCAGTGTTCCAATAGTCCAGCTGTCAATGATAAAAAAGATCCACCACCTGCCCATTCCTCTCCTGAATTACGGTACATTAACCAGGCTCATTCTTCAACCTCCCTTAAAATAAACACATCAGATAAAGACTGTTCCCAAAGTAAAACTGAGGCTAAAAAAGGTTGGACTGTGCCTTCCTTTGAGTCATTGGACAAAGCACTGGTCACGTCTAATACCCAATGTGCTGAGCAGCTGGTCAGACGACCAGCGAAACGTTGCATGAGAAGAGCATCCCAGCCTTCCAGACCAAAGGTGGTACGCAGGCTCCATGAGGAGCTGAGGGAAAGCTCTCCAGGGTTCATTTCAGATGTTGAATCGGATTCTGATGGTCAGGATTCCCAGACTTTATTGCATCAAACCAGGAGCCATCCAGAAGGTGCAAGTAGAATGGTTGGAGAATGCTCCTCTACTCACCACACAGATCATAGACGCATGTTGGTAAGGTTGTTGTCACCACCAAGTGCCACATAATTAAGTTTTCAAATTCTGCTATGATAAAATTTACTAGACATGATATATATGTGATATGTTTTGAAAATTTATAATGGCATTCTTTATTAAGTTATTGTCCCTGAGGAAAACAAATTATACTACTTGCATAGTAAATATTCAAATTGTATTTCAGTTTAAAACCTTTTCTGATGCAGATCATACTTCATATAAAAAGTCAAGGCTACAGGGAGGGAGGTGGGGTGGGTCTGGGAGCGACTAGGTTGCTAAATCAGTAGAGCAACTTAGCAGCTTCTATTCAGAAGTCCCTGGTTCAATTCTGTGACCTGTCTGCCTGGTTGGATCAGTGTCAATATAACATATACTGGGTACACTTCTCTTGGGTCTTGCCACTGAGAAGTTAAACTAGGACAAAACTTCACTTTCTCAAATCATTTTAAGATAATGTTAAAAATTTTTTTTTTTGTCAATGTAACTCACTTATAGTATATCATTTGACTCTTTAAAAAAAAATCCTGTAGAGGTTTCATTTTCTAAAACATTCAGAAGGTCTATCTTACAATGGTGCGATTTTATCAGCAGAGTCGTGATGAAATCTCTCCACCATCAAGTCCAGCAGCAGGAAACTTGGAACTGGAAGAGAATAGAAGTTCCCCTCCGTCATTTAAGGTAATTAAGGAAATATTTTGTCGATGAGATGCAGTGTCTTAAAGATCCTATTCATTTCCATAAATACTAGAATAATTTGAAAGAAACAGCAGCAATTAGAAAAGAGAAAGGAAAAATATTAGTTACAAAATAATTCAAAAGTCTGAAAATTTCACAAGTATGCATAGTTTTTATCTGGTTTTAAATTATTTGTCCTTAATAGTTAAGCCAAATCAAGTAAAAGAAATAATTTTTCTTTAAAACTTGCTCTTGAATTAAAGGGAACAGAAAGCGACTTTTCAAAGGGTATTATAAATGAAAAAAATTTTTTGTCTGTGTCATTATCATAATGAAATCTTCTTAAAGTTAATACACCGTCCCATGTTTATGATTATGTTAAAAAATAAATGTTTTTTAGAAGTTGCTCTGCTAGTGCCTTAGAACAAAGTGTTTGATTATGAAAAGAACATCATAACCAAAGTACTGCATTTAGCTTGGTCTTTGTACCATTTTTTGTATTTGAATTATGTATATGAATAAATATTACAATCAAAGTTGACTAAATGTGATTTACAAGTCGCAGAAAGTGGATCTTCATTTGCAACACAGAACAAAAACAATAAATGCCACTTTAATCCTTGTCAACAATATTTAAATATAATAAGCTTTTTATGGCATTTTTCTTCTCAATGTGATTGAAAGTGCCTCACCTCCTTCTATTTACTTTTGACTTGCAGGATTCTCAGATCAGCATTGAGAGTGAGATCAGCTCCCAGTCATCTCTGCAGCAGAAGGACAAGATGAAGGCGAGTGACTGGGCCTCCATGCTTCAGAGACAGACCACTCCGGTGAAAGGAAAAGGAATACAGGAGCTGGATCATGAAGATTCTGCAAAGAAGAAGAAGAAATTTGCTAGGTATTAGCTACCTTTAAACTAGATGCCCTTAGCTGAAAAACAAATTTCATTATATGAATAATTAAGACACAGTTCCTTTAGAACCTTGATCCAAACAGTTTACTACTTTTGCAAAAAATTTAAGGAGAGATTGACATATTATATTCAGAAAGATTTGATTAATTTGAGCGACTTTCAATTTAAAAAATTCAATTTATATTTTTCTATTTTGAAGATTTCATTATTTTGCTTTGAAGCTGCCTTTGGTATGGCCTTTTTATTGAGTTTTGGTCATTGCTAATCATCTTTTTAGTGTACTTTTTAATCTGTTTCCTACTCTTGTTTTGAGAGCCATTAATTTAATCTTATTGTTGCACAGCAGCCATACTTGTCCGACTTATTGCTTAAACTGCTTGAATTGCTGACATAAAATATGTGATCTATCATCAGTTCCTGAGATATTTCAAATTTTGAAAATTTTTGAGTTTAGGCCCCCAATACAGGGCAATCATATTTATTTTTTTCCCTCTTATGTTTGTGTCAAGAGAACTATAAAAAAAAATGCACACAGGGTACATTCAGCTTGCGTGGCTTTGCTGGATGCTAGCTCCAGTAGAAAATCTTCATAAAAGAAGGTTAAGACATGAGCTTAGTTTTTTTGTTGTTGACCTCACCGTAGTGGAGTGGTTTTTCACCCAATCTGAAAATAAATACAGTTGGATTCATCTGAGAGTAACCATGTTTAAGATAAAATACATTGATTTTATTTCCATTTCATGTCAAGAGTTCTGAATCTATTTTTCTTTAAGGAAAACTAAAGACAACTGTACAATTTAGCATGGCAGTCTTTTAAAAAATCATCCACACCCTCAATTTCCTATTATTTCAGTGGCAGTCTTGCAGATAGATTGTATCAAATACAGCGGCGACTGAAATCATCTGCCAGAATGTGGTATCATTCAGCTAAGACAGAGGCAATAAGTGGTAAACCAGGTACTTTTGTAATGTCACAATCTATCTTTGAATTTACTTATAACTTCTTTTGAAGAGTTTTTGTACCTTGAATTTTATACACTTTAGTTTGGGGCACTAGAGTTATGGAATTGATATTATAAGTGGTTGCACATGTACAATAATACCCAATTTAAAGACAGACACAATCCTTTTCTCCTCATTTTTTTTAAATAGTTTGTGTTTACTAAATACATTTTTGAGTTGTGGAATTTACATAACTGATTTTGACTAGCAAGTATTTTATCAATGTATATTTGATTGTGGGTGAAAAAACTTTGTATGTTAAAGTGCTGGCATTACCAGTAATATAAGGGTCAGGCTGTGAGTTATTAAAAAAACAAAACAATACTAGAATTAAAATGCCTTCTGTATAAAGGATTTTAAAAATAATGCTTTTCCTAATATGACCATGAGTTCACTGTCCTCTCCAGATTTAAGCACATACATGTATTGTGTTTCGTCATCCTTCACAGAAAAAGAGGCAAGATCTATCACTGTGCAAGTCCAGAGTGTTGACAAAATGTTTTCCCTCTACCTTTGCAACTGTAAAATCATCAGTGATCATGACAAGGAAAAAGCGTGTAAAGTTTTCTTCACTAGGGAGAGAGCAGAATATTTAGCTCTAAAAATTGGAGCAGTTGTGCAGATTTACCCTCCATGGTAAGGATTGCAAACAGAAAAAGAATGCCTATAGCAGTTTGAGGATAACTTGTACATTTGAATGGAAACACAGAATCTGTTATTAAAACCTTCTGAGATAACAGATAATCAAAGGATCTTTTTATCAAAATATTGATGTTATGAAGTAATGATTAAAAAAAAGATTTTTATTTCTCTTTTTTATTTGAATATAACAACACCAAGATACATGGACTAGATAGACTATTATATATAGAATAAAGTGTTTTAGTTTTTCATGATCTTGATCTTATTCACATCACATTTTATCTCAAGAGGATCAAATGATAACATTACTTTGAATTCTGTAGTTCTCAGTTTATCTAAGCAAGGGAGAGGGTTTTTACCACAGCACGTCGGTGTAGACAGTGACTTTGAAATGCTATTATAAGCCAGTTCTTCCTGTAGGACCTATGATGAAAGAAGATCCAACAAAACAGGGGTATCGTCAAACTAAATAAATTGCTTTCTTTGAAACTAAGCTACAATAACTCTGCAGCCATCAACAATAATGAGTTGTAGTTCTACCACAAGCCTAAAATGATGTCACATAATTTAGGGTACAGTTGTTGAGTCGGAGGTGTAATGCAGAAAATTTGTATCAATATCCAGAACTTTAGTCGATGTTAAAAACAAAAGGCGCTAAACTTTTATCATACAGGCAGCAGCTGGAAACAAGTGGAGGTGAACGCACATTTCTCTGCACTGACTTTGTCCATGTTGTGCCATCTGAGGAGACCCCAGGTGTTACAGTGACGGATTCACCACACATAGACACAACAACACAGCAGCTCTCTGTTCGGGCTGTATGGGACTGTCCCTGTGCTAGAGGTTTGTATTCACCTTTATATTGTTACAGCAGGTGAAATTCCTCTACACCAGGATACTTCCTTGTGAGTGTAAATTTACTCAATAGAAAAAAAAAAGAAAAGCAAACTTACGAAGAGTTAAATCCTGTTTTACTTTTTCACTGTTCTAAATAAAGGTCATGCTACAAATATGCTTGTGTACAACATTACTTCACTGTGATATAGTTGCATTTCAATGTAAGTGCTGAAAAATAAGTCTGGCAGTCTGAAAAAGAATGCTGTTCTTGAAGTATTAACTAACGATAAATATTATAAATACTGATAAGGTTGATTATGTATTATCAAACACTATGTACTGAGTTTTCCTAAACAAGTCATATGATTAAATCTTAAGTCACTAAATTCACTACTGTAAACACATAGAGCACATTCTTTTATGAGAATGTACAGATTATCAGAGGCTTTGGTGTATGCTGTTTGTATCTCCTTTCATATAATATTATAATCATGTTTTTTGCTCCTAATTGAGAGAGAGAGAATGGGGGGAGGGGGGGGGTCATTAAAAAGATCGAGAGAGATGTGTGTGAATGAAAGGTAAAAGTGAAATGAAGAAGACTAGTCTAGATCTAAATCTAGATCTTGAGAGAGAGAGAGGGGGGGGGGGGCAGAGACAGAATGACAGGCAGATAAAGAGGAATCTTAATTTAAGCAACTCTTTTAGTGCCTGCTGTCATTCTTTAAAAACCTAATCGAACAAAAATATGCCCGATGTGCTATTGGTAAGGAAAATCCGTTTGGAATGAGATTGTCGGATATTCTACATGTCTGTGATTAGAACAAAAGTGGCAAAACAAAATAATCGGTTGCAAACACGGAATATCGAATTCTACATTTTCGGCAATTCTTGGCATTAGAGTTTCCAGATTTGTTCCCACATTCGAATAGAAAAGAAACAAAAACAAACAAAACAAAACACAATGACACAACAATTTTTTCACCCCCCCCCACACACACACACACACACCCAAAAACAAAATGAACATCCTTTACCATGCAGGGGGCTTGGCGAAACTCATTTAACATGTGTTCCAAGAAGGGATATTACCCAATTTTTAGTTCAAATTTCGTGGCTTGTGTCCCTTTCGTTTTTTTTTTTCGTTTTATCTTGACTATGTTTAAACCAAAATATGTTTAAACCGAAATAGAAATTAGACCCCCTAAAATTTCGGTTTAAACGTGTTCCACTGTAATAATAAAGTGTAGGATTTAAGCAGAAACAATAGTATTTTGATTTGTTCTCCAACATTTGTCTCAATATGCACATTTCGTTTTTGACTGTATTTAGATAAAGATATTTTCTTAATTGAATTGACCAATGTCAGTGATGTAGATCTCATGTTTAATGTAAGTGCTGAAGTTGTAAGAAACACTTAGGGATAATAAGGATTGCATTTTTTTGTACTCTTACTTTTTCACTTATTCTTTATTTAGTGCAGTACAGCCTGAATCCAACAAACTCAGACTCAAAGTACATCCAGCATTGAATGAACAGAACAAAATCCCCAATCTCATATCCACCCTCAGAACCAACTAAACAGGGGCATCGTCAAGCTTAAAAAAATTGTTTGCTTTGAAACAAAACTAAAAGAAATCTACAGTCACAAATAATAATGAGTTGTAGATCTACCACAGCCAAAAATTTTGTCATATAGTGTAGGGTACAGTTGTTGAGTCCGAGGTGTAATGTACTAAATTTATATCAATATCCAAAACTTTTGTCGATGTTAAGAACAAAAGACGCTAATCTTTTAACATACAGGCAGCAGCTTGAAACAAGTGCAGGTGAACGCACATTTCTCTGCACCGACTTTGTCCGTGTTTTGCCATCTGAAGAAACCCTGAGTGTTACAGTGACGGATTCACCAGACAGTGACACAACAACACAGCAGCTCTCTGTTAGGGCTGTATGGGACTGTCCCTGTGCTAGAGGTTTGTATTCACCTTTATTTTGTTACAGCAGGTGAAATTCCTCTACACCAGGGTACTTCCTTGTGAGTGTAAATTTACTCAATAGAAAAAAAAAAAGAAAAGCAAACCTACGAAGAGTTAAATCCTGTTTTACTTTTTCACTGTTCTAAATAAAGGTCATGTTGCAAATATCCTTGGGTAGAATGCACAAACTACTTGTATCCTAGTCTAGTCGTGACAATATAAGAATAAGAAGGCTTACACGTAAGCTACATCAAGTTTTGCATTCTACTCTTAGTGTAAATCTGGCAGTCTGAGAAAGAATGCTGTTCTTGAATCATTAACTAATGGTAAATATTAAAAATACTGATAAAGTTGATTATTTAAATCAAACACTAATATGCCTTGAGTTTTCCTAAACAAGTGATAGGATTGAAGCTAAAGTCACTAAGTTCACTACTTTAAACACAACAAGCAAATCCTTTATCATCATCATCATCATCGGTATTTTGATGAACGTGCAGGTACTGGGGCAACATCCACATCAGTGGACCCCCTTCCAGGTAGCTGGCTTGCTGCACTCATGGCTGATCTCACACCAGATCTCCAGGTGTTTCTGTCATGAGGGTCAGTTGTTGAGAGTTTCCAGTCTTTCCGATCCCTCTCTGTCACCTGCTTCCATGTCATTCTGGGTCTCCCTTTTCCACGACTTCCTGTTACTTGTATGTCCAATGCTGTCTTGATAGCTCCGCTTGACCGTTCCACGTGGCCATACCACCGGAGTCTTCTCTACTTCAGAATGAGGTTCAGGTCCTCAAGGTCAAGAAGCGTCAATAGCTCATTTGACCTAGTGGTGGCCACATCTTCTGGCTTCACATTGCAGATCTGTCTTATCATTGCCCTGTCGTTTCTCTGCAGGCGTTGAAGGTTTGGCTTGGTCAAGGGCCATGTCTCGCTAGCATGGAGCATTGCACTCCGCACACAAGTGCTGTACACATGACCCCGCGTCTTGTATGAGAGGTGGCGAGACAAAAGAACTGGTAGTAGTTCTTTAAACTTCTTCCAAGCTGTCTTCACACGTGTTGTGGTTGCAAGGTCACAGCCACCAGCTGCCGAGAGCATATCTCCCAGGTAGCAGAAAGAAGCTACGACATCCAGCTTGTCAGATCCCACCTGGACTTCACTCTGTGGTCTGCCATCGATTGGTCTCGCAGTTCCCTGGCATCGACTGCACTGGAAAACTTTACTGTGAAGTTGAAGATTAACAGAGGCTTTGATGTATGCTGTTTGTAAATCCCTTCATATAATCATGTTTTTTGCTCCTATTTCCTGCTTAGGGTTTTTTTCCCATTTTCTTCTGAAATTTTTTTCCTTCTTTCAATAGTTGAACAGATATTGTGCAAATAATGAAATACATGTATATTTGTAACAAAGAAAGGGCAGTCAGTTAACTGTTTTTTGTTGTTTTGTTTGTTCCCAGATTCTAGGCTGCCCACCTCTTCCTGTCCTGCTGTAAAGCGTCCCAGCTCTATATTCACATATCAACAGGTACAGTACAACCCGTAACTCTTTAAACCCTCATGCCCATTCCATCTTTTAATGTAGGTTTTAGATAGAACTATAAATGGAAAGAGGGTATTTTTTTCGTATTCCGTCATTAACTCATTCATGTTTTTTTGAAGAACAGAAGCGCTCTCCTAGTTTAACATCTCTTAGGTTCTCATGGAGCATCCCACACGGGGTCAGGTCTCAACCACTCAAGTCTGACAATTTGATATGCTGCCATACAAAAGACAGTTGGGGAATACCAGGGCTCCATCCGGTTACATTATACTGTTGCTGAACTATTCAGTGGAGGACGAAATCCAACAAATGACAAATACATTTATTTGATCGTGAAAACAGTTAAGAGTTTTCTTAGATAATGAGATACCTATGCAGTATTTAAAAAAATACTTTTAGCTGTTTTATTTCACATGACTTAGAATGCAATAGTTTTGTACTTTATATAGTTCCAGAATATTCTATTTTTCCTAATAGATCATCCATGGAAATTTCTCCCACGCCCAAGTCAACCAAACAACCCCAAAGGGAAAGGTGACATTTCAGTCTGTGCACTGCGTCAGTCCTCGATGGTCTCTGGGCTTCTTGGGCGATTCTCAATCTACCTCGGTCAACAAGCCTTTCTCGGCGGGAAGGACATTGCAGGACAGTAAAGAAATGCTGACCTCTGCAAGCGACCCGCTGCCATCTTTCTCTGCTACAGTGCTCCGAGTCTTCGCGCAAAGGTCTGGTGAACACGGACATATGATAAGGTCTGTATTGGTTGTATGGTGGTTTTGTGGTGTGCTTAATACCTGTTATATATATATGAGATTAGCAAGATATAGGTCATTGTGATAACATAAGGGTGCAAGATGTGAGTCATTGTTATAACATAAGGGTGCAAGATAAAGGTCATTGTTATAAAATAAGAATGTAAGATATAGGTTATTGTGATAACATAAGGGTGCAAGATGTAAGTCATTTTTATAACATAAGGATGTAAGATATATAGGTCATTGTTATAAAAAAAAGGGTGTAAGATATCAGCCATTGTTTTAACAAGAGAATGCAAGATGTTAGTCATCGTTATAACATAAGGATGCAAGATGTAGGTCATTGTTATATTATATCAGAATAACTTTTATCAGTCATTGGAGTGAAAAGGAGAGGTTATGAGGCCTGCTTGTGAGAAGCAGTATTGTTAGGACTGGTCCAAGGCTTCTCTTGGTTTGTCTAACCCTATTTTTTTGCTTGTAGAATATGACTTCTTTCCTCATGCTTGAATGTGTGTATATTTATATATCTATCTTTGTCTTTCTCATACTACCTCACACAGTTTTCTAAATCAATTATGCCTATGCTTGTAAAATTGATGGATTACCATTTGTGTAGCTTACAAAGTAAAAAAAAAGCCTCCAGCAGCCATTTTTTCATGAAAATAACTTTGGATAACACTAAGTGCTTAATCAGTGTATAGGATCCCCTTCAGAAACCCTGTAGACTTTAAAACCAGAGAGATAGAGAGAAAACCAAGTGCTTTACTATTTTCTGTCACATTCTCTGTAGTTTCTGTAATATAAAGCTTAGGAACAATATAGTAAAATCCTTCCAATTTAACAGAAGTTTGACTGACTTATGTTAGCTCTACTGTATAAGGCTGTGAATGGTCTTAATCTGGCTTTACAAATTTCTTCATGGATATCTTCTTAGTTTTGTGAATAGAAATATTAGAATAATAAAAATTCTTCCTGTCCACCTATACTGGAGACAGACACAGGCTTCTCTTGGTGGACTCGGGAGGGACTGCAGCCATGGCGGTGATGCCTCCTCTTCAATCTTTACTCAATGATCGATCTGCAGAAGAAGTGAGAGATGCAAGCTTGAAATTTGGTCGCCTTGAGGGCAAAAGGTGCACTTGCCACGGATTCAAGTTGTTGAGGCGCATCACCTGCGATCAGTACGTCTTTGAGATGTTTTGTAGAATTTTTATGCTCTTACCACTCTGACTTGGAAATTTGTAGGCACTTGAGGCTTTTATGTTTATTACATTAATTTTGGTTGATATTTAAACAGTTTCTATAGACACAAGAGCTATCACTAAAAAGACCACTCATTAAACACAATTTGTAGACATAAAGATATATTTTTTGGACGTGTGGTAAGAAGAGAAAAGCTTGAACATCTTATTGCACAGCAGGGGAAATAGTGAGAAAGAAAAACATAGACGCACTAACAGAATGGCTTAACATTGGGAAGTCTGGAGGGGCATGATCATCAGCGCTACAAAGCCAGGTACTCAATGGATGGATGGAAGGATGTGCTATCATTAAGATGTGCAAGGCAACTTTCATCTCTCTTTTCAACAAGCAGAACTGTAGACACCCACAGTAATCATAAACATCTGAACATAGCTCTTCTGAAATGTGGGAGAATGTTTATGGAACAACCCATTCTTTTTCATCTCTTAACGATTTACTTTGCTCTTCAGAGATTCTGGCTTGTTTAGTGTCCTGGCACATGCATGGCCTCATGGCTGGTCAGACTCAGACTGGCAGTCTCAGGGGGAGACAGAATCTGGGCCATCATGTCAAGACGATGTCTGCGATGTTTCTCAGGTAACGACAACATCTGGAAAAGAGTAATGTGTGTTTTATTGTGGCTCATTATGAATTTGTATCATTGGACTTAGCTCCTCATAATAAAAGAGTGCTTTTGTAGCCTAAAGGGTACCCTTGTCACATTTATTTTGATCATTCATACATTTTTTGTAGTTATGCAAGCACCGTTTCAAGACTAGATGTCTGGATATTTATAAAAATATTCTATTTCAGTTTGAGGAATTAGTTAAATAAAACATTTTTAATTATTTTATTTCAGTATTATGGATCAATCAATAGCTGTTTCTAATTTCAAAAACTATAAATGACTTGTCTATGTAAACCACTTTTCTCCTTTTTTTAATATTCCATCTCTATTCTAATGTCTGATGTCTTTGTTCTCACTCTATCCCGCAGAAAACAGCTGCCAAGGACAGAGTAGCACCAAACTTTGCCTACATCTTGCAGGCTCACCCAGAGAGTAGACACGGACATTTTGAAATTGAAAGCAACCAAGTGGCGCTGCCAGAGAAAAAATGTGGCGAGGATTCTGAGTTCTCACACACCATAGCACAGAAAAAGGTCCTTTGGGAGAGACTGCGTGATGCTTTGAAGGTGCAGGATGGGTGACTCATTTGGGACTATTTATTTTTCTTTATTTGAACTTAATGAGTCTTATTATGTGGCAAGAGGGGCTTTTATGTTCCACTTATTTTATCAATATCTTTTTTTTCACACTTTTTGTGATGTCAACAATGCATCCTTTTTTTTAAACATTTATTACTGGTGTTATTAATTTGTGTCTTCTCTCCCTCCCTCCCCATTTATTTTTTGCTGCAACAGAACCAGATTGGTGACAGAGTAACATTCGTTGCGATGGCATCATTTTGTTACAGAGACGAGGTGAGATCATGATCTGAGTCAACCAAGAGGTGAATACCTTCATCCTTTAAGCGAGCTGTTTCATAGGATGCACTAAAATAAGTTAACTTCTTGCAGATCTGTAAAATACCTATGAGAAGCAATGCAAAAAAACCCAACAACAACCAATAACAGCAACCTATGATGTACCAGAAACAACTTTATAACAAGCTGTGATTTACATACTACAATGTATAATACGCAGCCAACCAATTATCTAATTGAATTGTATTAAAAAAGTTCACCAGTATTTGCTTTTTAAAAACTGCTGTCAGTATTTATTACCATTGCATAATAATTTGTTTCCAGTTTGTGTTTCTAGTTTGTTTTTTGTCTGATGAAAACATAAAGTGGAAAGTATAGGTTTGTGTATTGTTCTGAAATTTTAGAAATGCACTCTACCTATACCTTAAAAAAAAAAACTTTATTGAAAAAGCCATGTTCATTATGAACTAGGACTCTGATGACAGTTTCAGCCCCCTGACCTCCATGCTGGTGTATGACGATGACGTGAATGCTGCTAGCCACACCGTGCTTCACACTGTACACCTGGGGAACTGCTGTTTGCTCGGCAGGGCCACTCCTTCTGTTTGCCTCTTCAGGGATGTTTGCTGGAGTGAAGGTATCGTGCTTGTAATGCATCTGCTCGAACACTATAATTATAGAGAAATCAATTATAAAGCTTTGTTATGAATCACTTTATTGGTCATGAAACAGAAAAAAGAACGAAAAAGTATTAATTCAATATCACAGTTCAAGCTGGGTTCTCAGCAAAAGTATTAAAAGACATTTTATAACTTTTTTCTTTGGTACAATTATCATGCTAATCTTGTGTGACTGATCTGTAAACAAGTTAAAGCTTTCAGTGAAGCATGTTTTTGTTTTGACGCAAGTCCCACTTTAGATGGTAGCATTGTACATTATTCATAAGACCTTATCCTCGTGGAAGTATTTCATTTAAAGAAACTACTGCAAGAAGAATGTAAAGGATTCATCTTACCTATGAGCCAAAGATTGTCCAAACTTGATACCTTTATTACCCGATAAATCAGAGGTGAAACATGTTTGAATATAATCTTTATAAATAAAATGTTTGACCATGTGTTGGAAAGAAACATTCTTTGTTTGTTTGTTTGAAACTTTGCTCTATAATTTTATGAAAGCTATAACAAGTGAGTAAAACCTTGGAAACTCTTGGAAAGCCCTGTGGCCTTTAAAGCCATTCTTTAAATAATGCAGATTTTATCAAGATGCATGAATTTATTTTTTTACTGTCTGGGGAACCTTTTAGTTTAGAAAATTTGACATTTCAAGACAATTTTTTTTTAACAACTACATTTACTTTGCCCTTCTTTTAGGCATCCTGCAGTGTGATGAATACAGCCTCGTTTTGCCTCAGCAGCAATGGTCATCCTGGGGCATTGACTGTTTACTTGACCACACAGATTTGGCTGTTGTGAGTCGACTCTCCACATGCGCTCTCAAGGTGCCTCGGCTGACCAGTGATGCGGCAGAGGGAATTGTTGTGAGCTTACAAGGTGTGAATTACCTCTGAAAAGGTTTACATGTGTGTCATTCCATTGTACGCATTATACACAACCCTGAAAATTCAATTTTTTAAAAACCTATGTAATATCATGGCAAAGCGTTCTCAAATGGTCATATGAAATTTGTTCCTAACTTTGAGTTAGTGATTGCAACCTAACTTCAATATAGTAATGTTACGTTATTGCCCCATGTAGAATTGAAAATTCAGTGGTGATGAAAAAATTAAGCTTTTAAATAATGGTATGTCTAAATTCAGAGTTACTGAAACTTTTATACAATCTCTCTTTTATCAGAACGCAAAAAACACATTTACTAATGAATCTGATTATATCAGCGCACACAACTTAACATAAATTCCCATGCTTTTGTCTTTTTTTTTTTCCCTACTGGTCTATTTTTAGTCAGATTAACCATCATTAAATCCAAATTCTGATTTCATTTCTAAGCCTCTTTTTGACAGGTGATCATCCTATGTGATTGAAATTAGGCATACTGAGTTTGTAAAGTTTTTGTAGGGCTCACCTGTTTATGAATCTTTTCCCTAGATATACATCTCCAAGGTTCCCAAATACGATCTTATAAGATGATGGGCCCCAAGTCTAAGATCTGACAATTTATCTTCTGCTGCACAAGACAGTGTGGGGATACCGTAACTCTTGTCCTAGCCGATCACATTATACTGACACAGACCCAACCAGCAGACATGTTACGGGAATCTAAATAACCAATTTATACTTCGGGGCTACTTTTCATGAGTCTAGACTTGTTTGAGTAGATGTGATTTCCCCTTTCTACTTCTAGTAATTTTTCTGTAGAAATGAGACATCGACTTATCAGCTGTTAACTGTATTAAAATTAATAAGCATTTTAGTGAAGCGAGAAGATAAGTTTGTACTTTGATATTGGAGGCTTTATTTGATGGCCTTCTCAATCTCATTCTCAGTAGTTCAACCAACTTTCTCTTTCCCCTGATCCCTAAACCCAACTTTTTAATTTTATCTCCAACTTCTCAAGGCTGCGTGCACAAGGTGGATGAGGAGTCGGCCTGTATGCTGGAGGAATGTTGTGTCTGTGGTTCGGATCTCATTGTACCAGACTTTGGGTGAGGAACAGGAGGCAAATTTGAAATAATAATTTGAAAACAAATTTCATGAGATTCTTTCTGTCCATGTCAATTAAACTTTTTTCTCATGTTGATTGGATGAAATTATTTTGTTCTGATTCGTTTAGTAAGTTATATAAATAAAGTGGTTTTATGGTTGTGGCTTACAGGTTGAAGTGTTACACTTGTCTCTAGCTAAATTTTAGACTCGGAGTATTGATGGGGCATAAAACTGTGATCAATCTATTTTGCAAATCTGATGTTTTGCACACACACACACACACACACACACACACACACAAAATGATTGATGACTGTATGACTCTGATTTGTTTTTTTATTAAAGTAATAGAAATGGAGAGTAAAATAAAATTGTCTCAATCTAAAAATCTTCCACTTAAATCTTTTAGTAACTTGGCATTTTTCACCACTGGAACTTGGCATTTTGAAAAACAATATAAATGTGCTAAAATACTTGAACATTCATGTAACTCCTAGATTTTTTACCCTCGAAATTGCAAAGGATTTTTCAGGAAACTTAGAGGACATAAAACTCACCAAAATTTACTACGTTTTAGCGATTGAATACTTCATTGTTGCCTCAGCCTTATTTTCTTTTCTTCGCATTAGAACCTGATCCATGTAAGAGCCCGTTTTTCTTGTCTCCCAATGGCACAAGGGGCACATTCTTAGGCGGGGGACTGCTTAATTGAAAAATATGGAAAAGTAAATTTTATTGGTTTATCTTATTAAAATTTGTTTCCACATATGAATTATTGAAGGTCTTTTTAGTTACACCTGAGCAATGTCTCTTCTGTTGATGAATTCTTTCAACTGAAGTCCTCAATGTCTTTCTACATATTTATTTAGGCCAATGCACTGCACAGTATGCAATGAGAATGTGCTGAAATCTGTTTCTGTGATGAGAATGGCAGCTTTCCTTACTTGCTCTGATTTTGATCCAAAGGAAACTGTTGTCAAGGTGCAGGTGAGCTATACTTGTAACTATACTTATTATTATTTTACTTGTACTTCATTTCTTTTTGGAGCCACAAAATTTGGGGTGGGGAGAAGGAATAGTACACTCTCTTACTGCATGATGAATTGATGCAGGTTAGCAATAGCATTTTTCCATAAAATATCTTTTACAGCAGTGTCAAATAATATTAATATTTAAACTGGGCATCAGCATCATGCACCCATAGACTTGTTTTGTCCATATTATTATTGATTACCAACTACTGCCAACGACCCATATGGATTTCATTTATACTTGTACTGATAATCTTTGCATTAATTATAGATCTGCTTCTCATGTCTGCGCTGAATACAATTTATGAAAAAATAATGACAACTTGCGATCTGCAACAGTTAAAGGGAAGCAAAATTAAAATTCGGAGGGAATGTAACCAAATTGGAAGTAGAACTTGTCACATTTTTTTTTAAAGGAAAATATTATACCCTATGTGCTTCCTCTTCGCCTCTATATCTATGCATTTTTTCTTCTCTATTCCTAGCTGGCACAGAAAACCATAGAAAAGATCCTTCCAGCAGAGGTTGATGATGATGTGAGTAGATGCTCTGTTTTTTAAATGTAGAAAATGAAAATTTCAATTGATTTCATTATGCCTCTCATTTGCCTACAAATTTCTCATGAAACCATATGCATGTATTATGTGGTAAATCATATTGTAAGAATAAAAGAAAGCTTTTGTGCTACCTTTATATTTTTGTTTGGCAAG
Source organism: Elysia chlorotica (assembly GCA_003991915.1). NCBI lineage: Eukaryota > Metazoa > Mollusca > Gastropoda > Plakobranchidae > Elysia > Elysia chlorotica. The sequence continues at coordinate 288,475 of RQTK01000379.1, read as the reverse complement.
TAATGAGCTTTTGTGTCTTCTGTTGCAGGGCTATGATGTTGATCAAGTGATAGGTAAATCTGTGATTTGCCGAGCTTGCCTTGTGGAATCAAACAACAAGATCAATAAATCCAAGAAGATGATTTTCTTGCGGGAGTTGGAATATACATGATAAAGATATACTTTTTTTTGTTACAGTGTACACACTCTCTCCACCAGTGCCAAATGTGTTTTCAAATAAAGAAAGTTATGGTTATTCTAAGAAATGACATAACCAATATGGGTGCTATTAATTGTATTACGAGTACACATTTATGTTTTTGAGCATAAATACATCTTTTTTATCAACATTGCACAGGTGGTCCAATGAAGCATTGTAGCATGAATCAGATCTGACTGACAGGTGTTAGATATAATCTATTTGTAGGAAACAACCTTCACCTTAAGATCTATTGTGTGTAACAAACCTCTCAGCTGCTTAGGATAGTTTTCTGATTTGGACCAACCTGCCAATGCTATCACTGGTGAATCTCCTTGTCCCATTGAAGGTTTCTAGCCTTCTTCTGCACTCTACTATTCCATAAAGTACATTCTAGTGTATTATTTACGGTAGATAGGGGTAGAACATAGGCTTCCGACGCAAAAGGTCCCGAGTTCGAATCCTGGCTGTTGCAATCCCTACTGGTTGGGTCGGTGTCAGTATAATGTGACCGGCTGAGACAGGAGTCATGGTATCCCCACCCTGTCTCGTGTGTGACAGCACATAAAATTGTCAGACGTCCGTCTTGGTGCCCGTCCACGATATAGCCATAAGTTGCTGATGTTGGACGTTAAAAACCCAACCAACCAACTAGTGTATTATTGCCTTTTTTAGGTATAATCTCTCTTCATCTTTGAATTGGTTGTAGAAGTCTTTAGTTTTTAGTTTCCCCCGGTGTTGATATATACATCTCTTGGGCAGCTCATGGTGCTCTAAAAACATACTTAATCTCAAGCTGTTAATTTTATAAAAACTGTATTTTCTGATTTTTTTTTAAAGCAAGTTGATGATGATAGGCACTTTAACAAAGGACCTAGATATTATTTTTATGTAACTTCTGTTCAAATTGAATAAATTTATTTTGTCAAAAAATGTATGTCTGATTGTTGTGTTTTTAGTCTGCTGCATTAGACTAGACAGAGAATGGTTTCTTGTTCCATTCTATTTTTAGGATCAAATTTTGCAAAAATAAATAAAAAAATTACCACAAAATTGGTCGAAAAACAACACAATTAATTGAAAATTTGTATAAAAATGTACCACAATTAGAACCTGTGAGTTTGGAAATGTGCTAGTACTAGAAATATAATTATAAGGATACCAGAACTTATTGACTTATTAAAAAGCTCAAAGACTTGATAATGTCCTCTGAATATAATTAAGCGAAGCGTATCCCCACATCCCTTTACACTTTAAAACCCAAAATCTACCTGTAACTTAGTAGTATAATTTAAAACCATGTATATGCATACACCTAGATAGCTAAATTGAAATCTTTTCTTTTTGTCTTGTGATTTCTATTTTGTGAAGTAAACTGTAAAAAACTTGATATATGTCAAATATATATATATAATTATACACCTACATTATACATAATGTAATTGAAAATGACACGTTTTTAACCTTCAGTGATGCATTTATTAATTTGTCTATTTAAATTTTAAGAATGTAAAGTGCCTAGAGTTTGTTGAATTCCATTTATAGAAATTGTCAATTTGTTTTGTTCATATCAAAGAGTGGGTTAAGAAGGTTCATTTTACTAAATTTGCCAGAAACATATACATTTTCTTAAATTTGTATAGATAGCCTAAAGAAAACGTGAATGTAAAAACACTAGCCACAGATAATAGTAACTAGACAAAGGGTAACATTCTTGTCTCCTTTTTAAAAAATTTTAACTAAAACTTGTAAAAGGTATTTAAGGAAAAACAACAAGGGATTATCCATTTCTGCCCTGTCACGCCTACTTTTCTTACCAAGTTTCAATCAGGCTATTTCACTTCTGTTGAGCAATGCTACCTTAATTGCTGGCACTTTGATGTTATGAATAGGCCTACACTATAACATCCCTAATTGATTTTTTTTTGTATATTTGGAAGGCTTAAAATATTTCTAAAGGCAATAGGAACACCTTAAAAAAAACCAAAAAAAAACCCCAACAATAGCAGGTAAAAGGAAAAAACAACAAATTTTATATTTTTCATGAAGATTTATTTACATGTAATTGTAAATTGCAGATGAATAATTGATAATTTATCTCCACCGTCTTGCACCTGCAGATACAAGAACAAAATATTTCAGTACAGAAAACAAATGTTGTTAACTAACATTTTGTTTCATATACACACTAACGTTAAAATTTTACAAGCCCCAACACACACACACCTCTGAACTCCTTGCATATTTTTCTCTGTTTTCATTTGAACTCTCAGTTCTCATACTTAGCACAAATTTACTTTTCACAATTGTAAAATCTTATGATTTGGTGTTCCTGTTTTCCCTACTTTTAAAATAAGAATACAAATGTACATGTATATATCTGATCCCAAATGCCAAGCTTTAACTTATAGCCATTAAAATGTTTGCTTCTAACCATTGTCACATCAGTTGTATCATACCCTAAATCTTAGGTATTGTAGAAATGAGAGAAGACTGATGAAGTTTCAACGAGTTTTTCTTAAGGTCTGTGTAAAAATGTAGTATGTATTAAACCTCTGATATATTTCCATATATCTACACAGTATCTTTTTATCATTTAGGATAAAAAAAATCACAGGAGGGCACTTGCAAAATTAAGACTTAAAAACTGAACAAGGAAGTCCAGAAATTGGTGAATCATAGGTATTAGTGAGAGTATCACAGGGATATTTTTAACCAGCACTGGTTAAACATGTTTTAAAGTAATTGAATAGAAGCACAGTGCTTCTCAGAGAACTCATTGAAAAGATTGCAAAGATTGTTGCATCACTCATCACTGTCTGTGCGCATGTGATCATAGACGGGGTTGGCTGAGTGACTGCTCGGCGGACAAACTTAGGCGATGCTAAATTGTTTGCAGTGGTACAGGCACACACACGCATTGTTATGGTTACTAGATCTAGGATGAGGGGTGGTCAAGGGGTGCCTTGAAATTGAAAGGAGAGAGAGAGAGAGAGAGTGGAGTGTGGCAGAGACAGAATGACAGGCAGATAAATAGGAATCTTAATTTAAGCAACTCTTTTAGTGTCTGCTGTCATTCTTTAAAAACTTTATCTAACAAAAATATGCCCTATGTGTTCTTATTGGTAAGGTAAATCCGTTTGGAATGAGATTGTCGGATATTTTACATGTCTGTGATTAGAAAAAAATTGGCAAAACAAAAAATCGGTCGCAAACACGGAATATCGAAAAGGCCAAAGAGATTCCAGATTTGTTTCCACATTCGAATAGAAAAGAAACAAAAACAAAACAAAATGACACAAAAATTTTTTCACCCCCCCTCCACACACACACACACAGGCACACAAAGCAAGAAAAGACAAAAACAAAGAGAAAAAAAAATGAACATCCTTTACTATGCAGGGGGCTTGGCGAAACTCATTTAACATGTGTTCCAAGAAGGGATATTACCCAATTTTTAATTCAAATTTCGTGGCTTGTGTCCCTTTCGTTTTTTTTTCGTTTTATCTTGACTATGTTTAAACCAAAATATGTTTAAACCGAAATTGAAATTAGACCCCCTAAAATTTCGGTTTAAACGTGTTCCACTGTAGTTGAATGCTTCTCAGAGAACTCATTGAAAAGATTAAAAAGTAAATATAAATAATAAGACTGTTAAAGCTTAGAAAAATCGAACCTTTTTTGTTGAAGCCACCTTTCTTTTGTTTCTGCAAATTGAAAAGAGTTAAAAATGGTACATGAATCAACAGTCATTGGAATCAAAATAAGAAATAATTATATGTATGGCTTATGTATTGTTAGAGGAAAATTTAAACTATAAAGTCATGAAAATAATAATCAGACAATAAAAAAAAAAGTATAGCTTGGCCAGAGAAAGATTTTCAACTACTTATTATATAAATTGGGCTGGAAAAGAGAAAGACAGGGGCGCTCTTAAATAGTAATAATAAAAAGATAACCAAAACAACAAAAATAGGGACTCCAGTTTTAGTAAAATTTTTTTTAAAAGTGATTCAATTATGCCCCTTTGTAATTCGAGTCCTCTTAATTTGAGTTAGGTTTCCATTACAAAAACAATCTGAAAAAGTTTGAATGCACTTGAGAGAGAAAACAAAACATGTATATCTTCCTTACCTTTGCAGTAATCTTTCGCTTCTTCTTTGCTGGGCCACTCTACAAATAAAAAAAAAATTGAAACTTCCCAATCAAAATCATAGTTGCAGAATGATAGCAACAGAGGTAGAAAAATAGTCACCTAACAGCCCTATTCTCTATACCAAGCATGGTAAAATATAAAAATAAATAAAAAAAATCACTAACTTTACCAGTTAACAAACATGTTTAGAATATAAAAAACAAAACAAACAACGAAGAAACAAAAACAAACCACCACTCTGCTCTAAATTGCTAATTATCAGATCGTTTAGTACATTATTAAAAGTCAAGTTCCCACCCAGAAGTACTGTTTTCAGAATTGAGAAACACATTGTAGATGTATTTTTAAAAATGCAACTATCATTATTTGAATTCCTTGAAACAATAAATTAAGCTTTTAAATTTAGCAAAACTTAGCTCCCTTTCACGATGACAGAGAAAATCAATATTTTAAAGTTTTGAACAGAAAACCAGTCCTGCTGCCAGAGAAATTTGAAATAAGCATGTCTCACCTTCCCTGATCCGTCAAAGTCTCCATCTTCAAAGTCAGCCAGAGCACCCAGAGCTGACATTGTGCCAAGCTTCCTCATGCCAGCCTGCGGGATTGACATTAACATTAGGTTTTACCAAAGGCATTGACATGCGAGATATATTGATAAGTCGAAAGTTTATAAAGTACATATTGGACTAAAAAAAAACAAGCTATTTTAATAGTGTCTTTGTGGATACACAATTTATAGAAGCTATGATGGTCATCAGTGTTTCCATAGTAGATAACTTATATATGTGAAAATGTGATTAATTGTCACATTATCATTGTGCAATGAAAGACACTATTGTGCAAGTATTTGTTGGATTTGAGGTGTGCTGTAATATGAAGGCTAAAAATGTGAATTTTTAACTCCAATTTCTCAATGTAAAGCAAACTGCAGAATCCTGAAAAAGCGTTCAATTTGCATAAAACGAAAATCACAATGGTTAATGAGATTTTTTTGGTTGAGGTTCACGAAGGTACCTACAAGGTTATGACTGAGTTTAAAGTTAATTAGTCCTGGACAAACCAAGCACGCTTATAATTGATGCTAAACAATGTTAAAAAATATGATGATATGAGTTACTCCTCTAACAACAATGAGTTACTCCTCTAACAACATAGCTCTACACAATAGGTTTCATCACTCATTATGAGTAAAAAAACCTATGTCACACTCACTGGGTATTCCGCATTCAAAATGAACGGCTAAACTGGGATATGATAGTTTTATATGTAAAAGCCATTTCACCAAACTACTTATTTGTAACTTACATCAATTTTGCTATGCAGCCTTTAAACGTAAATCAATAATTAATTTTATATAATAAGAAGAAAGAGAACTTTGAGTTTGAATTTTTTTTAAACCCATTAAAGTTCATTTAACTCACAGACTCTTTCTTGGAAACTGGTAAGCGCATGAAATTATTCTCCTCATATCTGTGAAAAGATTGATAAAGATAGCAAATTTAATGTTTCAAACCGTATCAGAAATAAGTATTCACATTATTATTATAAATCTATGTCACCAAAGTTAATGATCACATCATACTATTAAAAAAAAAAGCTTTGCTTTGTCTTTGCATTTGTTGGTAAAATGATTGGATTTGACTTTGTATCACCACTATGATACATAAATAAAATTAAAAAAACTGTGAATAAACTGTTTTGGATGAGAAACTTTATTTAATATTGTTTTTAATACTATCTTAACTAACAACAAACTCTGGAACAGGAATGGAACAAAATCTTGGAGGAGAGGGATCAGGAGGTGAATGAAGGATGTACTGAATGTACTTGAGGACAAATAGAGAAGACTTCAGTTCAGAGCTATGGAGAGCGTTTGCTCATGAACTAATTTCCAGGTGGATAAAAGAATTGATTGATCACAGACAGGTTTTAAATATCCTACAGTAAGATAAACAAATCTACAAAGTAAAAAGTTTCTTAACAAGCAAATGTGATCATTTTCTCTTAAAGCATTTGAATTCTATAATTTTCAAATCATATAGATTGAGAATATATACACATGATTAACTAATTTTACTTACTCAGTTCTCTCTTTAACTTTCCTGTTGTCCCGAATGCGATGCATGTCTCGAGATTCCTTGAGAAGAACAAAAATACCATAAATACTCCCAGTTATAAAGTGGCACCATGTTTAAAAAGGATAACAAAATCTAATTTTTTTTTAACAGCTACAGTACTGCCTTTTTCATACCCCATACCAATTATCTACTCTGAAGAGAAGTTAAGAAATTAACAAAACATTGACTTAAGCACCAAAACCTTCTAGAAACATGGAAATAATAACCCAAAATTCTTATAGACACTAGTTTTATTGCACAATCTTCCCAATGCACAGTACAAATTGGAAAAAAAAATCGCCATTTCAATTAAACCTAAAACCAGTTTTGATACGATCATGCTTACAGTTATCTCAACCGGAGCGTCTGTGTACTGTTCTCTCATTTCCCTCAACATAGCTGAACTCAGAGCTCGCTTCGTTTTCTTTTCAGTTTGCTTTTTCAATCTGTCTTCTGGTGTTTCATCGTCAGCTGAAGGTAAGAGATAGTTTATTTATTTGAGAAGGAAGGATGATTTAATACATCAAATAGAGATGAGGTGAAAGTTAATTCAATGCTTAACATACCCAGTTTTCGTTCAAAACCTTTTTATGAAGTCATGAACCTTATTTTGATACTCAAGCTCCAAATATTTACAATATTTTTTGTTATAAATTTGTCTTTTTTTCCATAATAGAGAATGCTTTTTGTAAGCAGTTTCTCAAAGAGAAAGGGAAAAATGATCACATGAAACATAATACTAAAATTTCATAACTATATTTTTATCATCATTTCATATTTGTGACATATTTTTCTGGTGAAGGTAGTAAAAAATATTAATCTATACAATAATACACTAAATATGAGGAAGGTTTTCTGGCAACTCACAATAATGGACAGGTGCGAGTTTGGGAGCAACATATGTCTTTGGCTTGTCGTCATTTTTGCCCTTTGCGTCTTCATCCTCATCCGCACTAGAATCTGATCCCGACTGGAATAAAAAAACAAAGTTTTACACACCATGACATGCATTATTCTTTCAATATAAAACAAGAGAGAATGTATCTTGATGGCAAAAAGAAGAGATCAGACATGGCTGCTTGCCGTAGCAGCTAAGGCCCATAAAACAAAAGCTGAGGTGATGTATTGACAAGACATGTAATAATTTTTAACCTCTCTTATATATTGTAGGCAATAGTTACGTTACCCCCTAACACACTGATGGGGAAAAAATGATTAATGAAAAAATGTAGGACCTTCATTAAAATAAAATCACAAAATTGACATTTCCATGATGCTCTAACTAATGCCAAAAAAAACTCCAATATTACCTCAGCATTGGCAAATGCTCCAAAGTTTGCTTTGAATTTTCGGGGATCAGATGGATCTGGTGAATAAAAGAAAAGAAATTTAAAACAGTGAAACCAATAATAACAAACTTGAATATTCATTTGACACACGGCTGTTTGCCAGCGCTCATTTAGTTTTCGCCCTACCGCCAGCCGCGCCCGCGTGAACTTTGACCTAGTTCACCTAGCTACCTCCCGTGGCTAAATTTAGAGCTTTAGCAACAGAGTGTTTTGATAGCTGTGTTTACTTATAAGAAAGCATTATTTTGGTCGTGTTATCAAACTTTTAAGGATCAAAATCCGTTTAAAAAGTGTCTTTTTTTCCATAATAGAGAATGCTTTTTGTAAGCAGTTTCTCAAAGAGAAAGGGAAAAATGATCACATGAAACATAATACTAAAATTTCATAACTATATTTTTATCATCATTTAATACTTGTGACATATCTCTCTGGTGAAGACAGTAAAATATATTAATCTATCACTAAATATGGGAAAGGTTTTTTGGCAACTCACAATAATGGACAGGTGCGAGTTTGGGAGCAACATATGTCTTTGGCTTGTCGTCATTTTTGCCCTTTGCATCTTCATCCTCATCCGCACTAGAATCTGATCCCGACTGAAAAAAAAAGTTTTACACAACATGACATGCATTATTCTTCCAACATAAAACAAGAGGGAATATATCTTGATGATAAAAGAAAGAGATCAGACATGGCTGCTTGCTGTAGCAGCTAAGGCCCATAAAACAAAAGCTGAGGTGATGTATTGACAAGACATGTAATAATTTTTAACCTCGAAGGCACAGATTTAATTTTGGACACCTGCAATCTTCTTGCCGTAGCAGCTAAGGCCCATAAAACAAAAGCTGAGGTGATGTATTGACAAGACATGTAATAATTTTTAACCTCTCTTATATATTGTAGGCAATAGTTACGTTACCCCCTAACACACTGATGGGGAAAAAATGATTAATGAAAAAATGTAGGACCTTCATTAAAATAAAATCACAAAATTGACATTTCCATGATGCTCTAACTAATGCCAAAAAAAACTCCAATATTACCTCAGCATTGGCAAATGCTCCAAAGTTTGCTTTGAATTTTCGGGGATCAGATGGATCTGGTGAATAAAAGAAAAGAAATTTAAAACAGTGAAACCAATAATAACAAACTTGAATATTCATTTGACAGCAAAGGTAGAAAAATAACCCAACAAAATTGCCATCATCATTTATGTGCTTATTAACACTCGTATATGAAATGTAATTTGAAGAAAAATAAAAATGAAACAAAAAGACCTAGATAATCTCATTTAACATAATAATAATAATAAAAAAAAAGAATTATGTATTCACTTGAGTTTTGCACTCTCTATGTTCTCTATAGAGCAAGTGAGAGAGTTCTCTCCCTCTCTCCAGGTTTAACGTCTCCTAGGTTCCCCTGGAGGGTCCTATACGGCGACAATCCCAAGACTGACGTCTGACAATTGTATGTGCTGCCACACACGAGACTGGGTGGGGATACCATGACTCCTGTCTCAGCCATTCACATTATACTGATACCAACCCAACCAGTTACATGGGACAAACATTGGACAAATAAATCTGCTGATTGTGGGATTAGATTTGTGGACCTACTGATCTGGAGCTAGTTCGCCCTCGCACTCACTATGGGTGAAATTTAATTATCTTTCCTCACAGAAGTCGGGGCTGTCGAAAAATCAAATGTATGTGCTACAGACCTTGCTGTTTCTCTTTGAAGGCAGTTACGACCTTGTTGATTTGATACTTCAGCTTGTGTTCTATTGGTCTCATTTTTTCAATCACCTATATGAACAAAAAAAAGTTAAATTTTTGATTAGTATAATAGTAAGTAAATATGAAAAATGTCTGTATAAAAAGTAATGTTTTCATTTAATATTTAAAAAAAAATTTGCAATGCCATACTAAACCAACCTTTAAACTTAAAAACAAAATTTGCTTTTTTCACTTTTAATGTATCCATTAGATAGTGGTGTCCTGGTAATACTGCCCTTGCCATCTTTTTATACACCATTGTTGTAAAATACATTTATTAATATGACATGCCTTTATGAACAAAAATATTGTAAGAGAAAGCATCAATAACTCCAAACACATTATCTAAAACCAGTGAAAAAACATAACAATGGACTAAATAAAAAATCAGTCAAATCGTTTAAAACACTTACAGTTCTGATTTCTATCAGTCTGCCAATGCTTTTGTCATTCTTGATTGACTGCCCATTTGTCTTTTTGTCCATCAACAAAGCCAGATTGGCCATATAACTGCTCATCAACTGGTTTTTCACATCAAGGAAGCTCATGCCCTGGCACATTTACACACAAATTTAAAAAATTCATTCATCCAAGTATTTAATACTCCTAATGCAGTCCTTCCTAGACAAGGATACAAGTTTTATCTCCAAAGACTTATCAATCATTCAATGTATTGTGCAGGGTCATAAAAGTGTAATTCTCCCTACTCAGGTTAATTAAAAACTATAGATCTTAAAGCTAGAGAGCACATTTATAAAGTAATCATTTATATATTAAAAGCATAACATAATATCTTCATAATCATAGTTCATGGTAGGCTATATATCAGAAACTTTGTACCACAAAGTTTTACATTTAATTATCATTACTTACATGGGAAGACTTTGGGCTTTGATTGATCTTTGTTGTCAGTGCCCTGATATGCTGTAAACATTCTCCGCTGGACTTTTTTATTTCTTTTAAAAGAGATAAAGCTTCAGGCATTTCCCTCTCAACATCTAAACTAGCCATATTAGGTAGATATCTGTAGATTTGAAAGTTGAACCATTTAACTGGCATAGGCCTACATTATATAGATTTCTATCCAGCTCCGCTCATTGTTAAAACCTTCTCATAATAAATTTAAGAACTTGGTATACATCCAACTATTAAAGAATGTTCGAATGAATGCATCTTGAACTAGCAAGCCTTTTAAAGGCACTCCTTGAGTTTTGTGGTCCCTAACCTGTGGGCGATCAAATGGCTTGGTGGGTGGGTAGGATTCGATTACATGGGAGTCAGTCAAACTGTAAAGAGAGAAGAGACAGAGAGGGAGAGTGATATACAGACAGACAGACAGAGCAAGCGAGTGTGAGAGACAGAGATAGAGATCTAAAGTTTCAATTGCTTAACAGATCAATCTGGCCAAATTCTCATACTATGTGCTTGTGTATGTTGTCCCAACCCCCCTTCCCCGCCCGCATTCAAATAAACAATTGAATACTTGTAATCAAATCGCGTCCTGTCTTTTTGAATCAAACAAAACATGCCAATATAATAAAAAAAAAATTGAAAAGACAGGGAGTACAGCTGACAAGTCTTTTAATCAATTTTAACAGAAAAAAAAATAACAAAAAGACAGGGAGTGCAGCTGGCTGGTATTTTATTCAATTTTAATCGAATTCCGACCGCCCACCCATTTGATTGCCCACAGGCTAGGGACCACAAAACTCAAGGAGTGCCGCCTTGAGGATCCAACTCATTCTTGTTTGTATATTTACTGAAATAAAATATAAATCTAGATCGGCTGCTTCTCTAAGAATAAGAATTAAGATCTAATTTCTAAATCTAAACAAAAAAATTCTAGATTATCTATAGTTGATTTGATTAGAGCTATTACTAAGAGCATAAAAGCGAAGCGTACATTTATAATCTAATATTATAGTACAAGCTTATGACATAAACGTTATTAAATCAATATCATAATGCTCATACAAATCTGGTAGATCTAGATCTAGATTTCGATCTCAACTTCAATGCCTTGCCGTAGTTACTTGTTCAGCCATTCATTTATAACGCTTTCGGTTTAAAACCGAAACCGGAAGTAAGATATAGCTACATGATGTAACTCTTTTGTACCTAAAACATAAAATTAAGTAGAGTACAGTACCACCACAGAATGATAATTATTCTAGCGTCGTTGGTACATGTACTACTGAAATCTAAACACCCACCGCCGACAACAAGGCTACATCGAGGACGAGTGTAACATCTGACAATTTACAGGCTGTCCGACAAAGACAGAGCTGGGACACTAAGATTTAAGTCGCAATAAATCTACTACTTCAACAACAACATCAATAACAACAACAACTACAACAGCAACTACTAGGCCTACTACTACTACTACTACTACTACTACTACTACTACTATTACTACTACTACTACTACTACTACTACTACTACTACTACTACCAGGTGGTCGCTTGAGCACTGTTTGACTGTATATATATCCAGCTCCCCTCATTGTTAAAGCCTTAGACTCATAATAAATTTAAGAACATGGTATCTATAGCCCAGTATAGGCCTACATCCAACTATTAAAGAATGAAAATGCATCTTAATAATAATAATAAATTACATCTTGAACTAACAATCCTTGAGGATCCAACTCATTCTTGTTTGTATATTTACTGAAATAAAATATAAATCTAGATCGGCTGCTTCTCTAAGAATAAGATCTAGAAATCTAAATCTAAACAAAAAAATGATGTACTGCTTTTATGCATTTATATTATAAATCTAGATTAGAGTTAGACCTATCTATTAGTGAATTTGATTTAGAGTTATTACTAAGTGCATAAAAGCGAAGCGTACAGTTATAATCTAATATTATGGTACAAGCTTATGACATAAACGTTATTAAATCATTATCATAATGCTCTTACAAATCTGGTACATCTAGATCTAGATTTAGATTTCGATCTCAACTTCAATGCCTTGCCGTAGTTACTTTTTCAGCCATTCATTAATAACGCTTTCGGTTTAAAACCGAAACCGGAAGTAAGATATAGCTACATGATGTAACTCCTTTGTACCTAAAACATAAGTAGAGTACAGTACCACAACAGAATGATAGATTATTCTAGAGTCGTTGGTACAGTCATGTACTACTCAGATTAATCTAAACACCCACCGCCGACAACAAGGCTACGTCGCGGACGAGTGTAACATCTGACAATTTACAGGCTGTCCGACAAAGTCAGACCTTGGACACTAAGATTTAAGTCGCAATAAATCTACTACTTCAACAACAACATCAATAACAACAACAACAACGACTACTACTACTACTACTACTACTACTACTACTACTACTACTACTACTACTACTACTACTACTACTACTACTACTACTACTACTACTACTACTACTACTACTACTACTTTATCTGCAACTTAATCCCGTCTCCCTAAATCGTAATTGTTGGAATGCGCAATCATACCAAACTATGACGAATTGGGCGCTTTCTTCGATAGAATTTTATTAAAGCTATAGAACTTACTTAGAATTTTCTTTATTTCAAAATAAGACTTTGTTTTGCCTGCTGTATGTGACTTTTTAGCTTGATACATTATGACATCGCTTTCTCTAATCAAGGGACACCGTGAGCTTTAAAATAAAAAAAAATTCATAGGAATGCTAATCAACACAAACAATTAAATCACTCACACGGTGCAGCTACATTGATATTCAAATCAATCAACATTGGCAGGCATCCAGTCATTATATAAGAACAATTTATATTTTAAACGACTATTTAAAGCAACTATTGATGGAGAGTTTTGAATGTTTACAATCTATTCCGTTATTTTTGCCATGTAAAATAAAATGATCTTTCGCCACAGCCAATTTTTTTTAAATAGACGAAGGCTAATTGTTGGTGTGTAATTAAATATTTTGTGACGAGACATAACATGGAAATGATCAGAGCCTACCATGTAAGTGATTATTACTTCTATAACGCAATAAATGTGTTACATGTATTTGACAAATGCTATGATCCTCATGGTGTTTTTCTTTTCTTTTTTTTTAACGTCGCTTGCAGCATTTAAGTTTAGCATTGCTGGCTGGTTATAAAATGTAAAATGTATACAGGGAATGGAAATTCGCAAAAAAAAGTTTGTGCACTTTGTTCGAAGTTAACTTAATTTGCGTAAAGCCCAACGCCACCACTATATACAGTGGACGGGCGCCAAGACAGTCGGACAATTACATTTTTATGTGCTGCCACACACAAGACAGTCCGGGGATTACCATGACTCCTGTCTTGGCCGGTATACTGACACCAACCCAGCAGTTACAGGAGACGAAAGCGGACAAATAAATTTGCCGATCGTGGGATGCGAACCGCGGGCCTCCCGATGTGGAGACCAACGCTCCACTTGAGCCAGTTTGACCCCCCCCCCTCCCCCGCCTTTTTGGAAGACATCATATTCAACAAGCACACATTTTTTTTGTCGTTGGCGTACCTTATTTTTTCCTTTAAAGACTAGAACAAGCCGCATGGAAGAGCATCGCTCATTCCCCTTGCTTGCTGAGCTAATAATCAGAGTTTATTGAACTAACTACGTTGCACACCTCTAGATTAACTCATCATTATTCCCAAGAAGCCTACATTGTGCTGCGCACATGAAAGCTTAAAATGGAGAACAAAACAAAACAATGAAAACAGTATTTAGGCCCGAAAGTGAGAGTGTTTGTTTTACGGCACGTTAGCACATAACGGCTGTGTTGTGTCCATGATGTCCTAAGACAATTAATGCATTATAATAGCAACGGTGAATACTTTCTCTCTCTGAATAGTAAAAGCATAACAATTGTGCCTAAAAAGGTTGATTAAAATTAAAGAGTATATACAGTAGTAAGATCCACGTGCAGGATTATCACAGTTAAATTTTATTATTTACACCAATGTCCTTCAGGTACCTTAATAGGCGCTGAGGACTAACATAAGCAAAATTATTATGCTCTCTCGTGGCCTCGAAGCCAGGTACAAACTGATTTCTGGTAGAAAACCAGACAATCAACCAGAATGTGACTAATGGACAATTGACAGTTGTAGGTTTGACACATTGGAGGCTCTTGACCTCTCAATAGAAAGGCGTGAGTAAGATGAGAATGTCCAAATCGGACTCGATCGAGTACCATCTGGTCTCGTCGTCTTGCCTGAGAAATTCCCAGTGATCTAAATGTGGTTGGACACAGTGTAATTTGTTGGTTGTCATATTGTTCCATCGCACTTTCCAGTTTCTTTTATAAACGTATGTATAATTGGCTTAGTATCCGATCTGCACCTGAATAGGCTCAAGTTCGAACCCTATTTTGGCGAGCTCATCAGCCATTTCATTTCCGTCAATTCCAACATGGCTGGGAATCCAGCAGAGAACAATTTTCGTACCATTTTTCTGTATTTCGTGAATTTTTTTCCAATATTTTGAGAATTTTTACGATTTGTTGAGTTTGCCTCCCCTACCGCTTTCACCAGAGAGAGAGAGGGCAAGTCAGAGAAAATTAAAAATTTGTCCGAAAAATTTTAGGGGTACTTCATATGTGTTGTTAGCCACTTCGTTTGTTTTTCACTAAGGATAGGCACTTGAGAAATTACCTTACATGTCAATGTTCTCATATAAGCATTTCCTTTGAAATAAAAAAAAAACATTGCGTAAGAGACTTCAGCACAGGATTTATTTTGCTTCTGCAGCTGGTCTAGGCGCGTTATTTTTCTTTTTTTCTTTTCAAATCTATATCCTCCCGATTCTCATTCTTTTGTTATTCCTATTGCTGTAATAGCTGCAATTGTTATTTTTCTTATTGACATTTCTTAAAATTTACGTTTCTCTTAATAATTAATTTTTTCTTGTTTGGTTTGTTGCTGTCTTTGTTTTCCCCTTGATGTTGTTGCTGATGCTACCTTATTGCTTTGACGTAGAGTAGCGGCAATAAGTATTGTTCATGTGCAGCTAATCATTTATGGTAATACAGATTCTTTAAAACTGCTCTTTTTAAGTTGTGTTCTGGCTTCTCTGTATAATTTTTCTTAAAACCCTCTTCTTTTTTGCGTCTAGTTTTCTAATTTAACGAGACGGGGGTATTCGAAACCGAAACTGACAACATAGGGCTCTGAACAAGAGTGGCCAATAACAAGGAGATCAGTTTGTCACAGGGAAACGTTCCCATATTAGCATTTTCAATTCTGAATCGCTCTGCCCTGCGTGAGTGTCAGCCATTGACCTTCACCCCTTTCTTCCCACTTTCCCTCGGCCCAAGTCATCAATTTTAATCCATTTAAGACAAGAAGTCCCAACTGAACAAGACCAGCTCGCATCCTGAGTATCGAAGTGTAATTGATTTACCCATCTCGCTTGCTCTCGCCCATCCCTTTACCATCATTACTTCGCCCTCCGTTCTCCCCCCTCTGCGTCAATGAACCGGGTACTTCTGTATGCTTTCTCTCCATGTCTGTTCTCCTCGGATCTCCAGTTGCTACTGTTCCTTAGACCACTCGGCCAATTAGAATTCTAAGGTTAAAACCAGATTCTCCATGTTCCGTTCTCAATCCGCTTAATATGCAAACAACATACGTCCATGCGTAGTATGTATGTACTTGGCTTGAATTGAAAAAGAACCCCGTCAACATTTCAATGTGATACCTTAAAGGGGTTCATTTTCCTTGTTTATCTTTTAGGTTCCGTGTAGTAAAATAATTATTTTTAAGTCTTTAACAGAAAACACACAATTAAACAAAAATCAACTTAATGTTGGCAACAGCTCTATCATTGTTAGAATTTATTAATACAATAAATATGCTGAACCTCCCATTCCAAGTTTCTGATCATAAACCACTCTACCACAGAGATTCATAATTATACATTCATTGGTCACAACACAAAATGTAAGTTACATGCGCAGACCAAAGAGTTTATATAAGATTATATCCGTTTTATTATAGAAGGAATCTTTTACAGGACCTACGTTTAAGATCATGCTTCCAAAGATTGAAAGTAGTGCCACATAATAATTAAGTAGATCAACATTACTTTGCCCTAACATTAGAGTAATCTATACTATTGAAACGTTCAGCACATTTTATACAGTTTAGGTTGTTGATTTGTAGACCGACTGTTATGCTTGAACACAATAAGTATCTTTATGTCCTAACTGTGTTAAAATTTAAAAAGAAATAACACTCTGTTGCTCTAATCTTGTTAGTAAAGATGCTCTCGCTTCGGTTGAATTGGGAACAAGGTATTTGAATGTTCATTTTTCTGTAGCATATATTTTTAAATATAGATGTACATAAATGCTATCTCCACCGACGAGCGTTCAAATGAAAAAGAAAAAAAAGATACATAATCACACGTAGGCCTACTTGGTTCAGTCTAATAACGCTGTTTTTCCACGTTTAACTTAACACCGAAAATAAAACGTGAGAAATCGGATATCTAGAAACCATAATCTGTAGAAACGCTAAGATATTGTAATACATTTTCAGAGCACATTCATATGGGAGAACAACTTTTTGTACGATGTTTAAAACTTTTAACTTATACCTTTCGGAAAACTGTTTCATGGACAGGCCCATACACCAACGCATAATAACACTTAGCACATGCATCATTCCAGTTACTCAAACTTATAACATTGCCCCTGAAAAGCAGTATCGTAATATTTAGCTGAATTACGATTGATTGAAAGGGTGAAAGGGATTAACAACCCGCCTAATGACTAATTTCTTCTCATGCGCCCACAATCTTGCTAGATGTCTTTACGACCTGTATAATTTGCACGATTGGGGAGAGAGTAAAAAGTTGTGATTTCTATACAGAATTCAATGAAATTAGATTTCCTGTAATACTTAATTTGGAGGAAGCGCTGTTTTTTCTCTGCGCGTTTGTTGTCCTTCGCACAATAGACATTGTTTCTTTATTGCAATCTTATCCACCATCCTCTTTGCAAATCAACGATCTCTGCCTTTCTCTCACTTTTCTGAATTTTTCATTTCCCTTTATTTCTACTTCTCTTTGCTCTTCTTTCTAACGTTTACTTGTCTTACTCTCATCCATTCACCCAGCCCCCTCTCTCTGTTTCTCTCTCTCTCTCTCTCTCTCTCTCTCTCCTTCTCTCTCTCTCTCTCTCTCTCATCCGCTCTCATCTGATGCTACTCGTCATGATCGCCAAGGCTCTATTGGTTATCCTTTGTTTCTTAAAAAAAAACACACAAAAAGCAACCAACAACCACCGAACAATTTTACATGGCATTTTGTTATTTTTCTAAGCACCATTTTATCAACTATTACACAGTGTAAAAACTGTTATTATCACAAGTATTATCTTTTTCACATTTTCTCTTTTATTAACCAAGCAAAAAGACAACTCATGATTGCCTTATTCAGTGTTTACTCTGAACCACTAAAAGGCACAAACAAAATGCTCAATAAATAGGAACAACAACAACAACAACAACAACAACAACAACAACAACAACAACAACAACAACAACAACCAACAACAACAACAAAAAATAACAACAACAGAAGTTGCAGCAGCAGCAACGAAAACAACTTTAACGCAACAGCAGCAGCATCGACAAAACATCTTTGCCCCCCCCCCCTCCCCCTCCCAGGCCATGCCTGAACCAATAACTGATTTTAATAACCGACCTAAGATTTATACACGAGATATGAGTCCCGCTATCCTCGCTTAGTTTCTGTATCACATAAATTGAATTTGTCGACATTAGTGGACGGGTGTTTACGGTGTAGACATAGAGAGAAAGGGAGCGAGAGACCATGAGCGAGAAAGAGGGAAAGCTAGAGAGAATAAGAGAAAAAAAGAGATAGATAGAGAGAGAGAGAGTCAGAAAGATTGATAGATAGATAGATATACAGACAGACAGACAGACAGACAGACAGACAGACATATATGTAGATAGGTATAGAGAGAAAGAGGAAAATAGAGGGAGAAGGAGAGAGAGAAGAGAGAAAGAGAGAGAGAGAGAGAGAGAGAGAGAGAGAGAGAGAAAGAGAAAGAAAGAAAGAAAGAAAGAGAGAGAAAGAATGAGAGAGATAGAGAGAGGGAAAGAGAGAGAGAAAGAAAGAGAGAGATTGAGAGAGGGAAAGAGAGAGAGAAAGAGAGAGAGAGAGAGAGAGAGAGAGAGAGAGAGAGAGAGAGAGAGAGAGAGAGACGCTCTTCTCCCATTTGAAAGTCTCCCAAATTCCCAAAGTGGATTGTTTACGGCGCTCAGAGTTAGTTCTTCAACTACCATGTTGAATAATCATGTTATAGACAATTACTCTTACTGTAACCAACTCCATTTTGAGAAAGGAAGCTCCGGGCTTCTGGCAGAACCGAAGACAAGTCGGTTAGTGTGGTTAACTTTGAATTGATGGTTGTAGTTGGAATAAGAGGGCATTGGCCTGACAAAGCATTCAATTACCTCTTGCCCCCATGGGCTTTGCTGCTGAGTAGTAGTAGTGCTGACTGCTGAGCTGAAATTGGTAACCGAGAACCGATCCACCAGATACCTATGTACCTTTATCCAGCGGAACAGATACACCGGTACATGGAACTAGAACTGTTCCTGTTTTTGTAACTGATACAGATTCTGTAACTGTAACTGTTTGTGTTACTGCCACTGTTCCGGTAACTGTAGAGGCACCTGCTCCGCTGTTCATGAGACTAGATATTAATGTATGCATAAGAATTTAGTTGATTTCTCACCCTCTCTCGCCTTTTTTTCTCTAGATATGTCTGACACTATATTACCATCCATGCCTGCTTGTTTTTCTATTCTTTTTTTTCCATCCGCGGATTATGCAAATGGTTTAGAAGCCATCTTAAACGGTACTGGAACAGGTACAGAGTTGAGTTGAGTTGGTTTAACGCCCAACATCATAATTGTATAGGCTATATTGTGGACGGACCCCAAGACTGACGTCTGACAGTTTAATGTGCTCCGGAAAGGACAGGAATACCATGACTGTCTCGGTCGGTCACAGGAACATGTACATGTGATCCAATCCAGGTACCGACACAGCGATATGTTCCGGTTGCCCTGTTCTACTGAGTTCACTAGAGCGATCGCCAATTTGGGATGTTGGAATTGAGTTGTCAGAATGAGTGGCGAGAGAATGGCAAGTCATAGTTTGTGTAATTATCGTTTCTACTTGCATGTCTAGTCGACATAATCTTCTCTTTTCTCTTCAGGTCACATAACCACTCAGTCTCTGCCTCCGCGCTTCTCTGTATTCCTGTCCGAACAGTCTGATAGCTGTATCAGTCTTATAAATGTGCGACTAAGTGCTTCTTACAACTGAGTTTAAATCAACGTGTAAACAAACTTTTGTACACGCACAATCATGAATATTGTCATTGAAAAAAATGGTGTCATGGTTTGTTAATGACCGTTTCTGTGATTGTAAGCCTACTTCATTGCACTTTCACCCGTGCCTGAAATTTTTCAACAACACAGCCATTCAAAAGGGACTTAGCATCGCGTTTATATCTTTACACAGCGCTGGTGAGACCAATACTTTTTTACTGTGGTAAGCTGGAAATTACAGAAACCATGCTACATAGCTTGAATCGCAAACAGCTAAGAACGAGTTTTAACACAAAATGTCCTACCAATATAAAAAGAACAATGTGATTTACTACAAGACAGGTGAAAGGTTCATCTGCCTCAAAGTCCTGCAAGTTAAATGGAGACTCTTTCATCATGGTTTAATACCCCGGTACCAGCAAATACCTCGCGGATAAACTATCTCTATATATAAACCACTAAAAGAAAAGGGAAACCAAAAAGACCAAACGTTTCAATACTCAGACAAGACTTTCAAAAGACTTAACAACAGCAACAAGTTACCACATAAGCTATACACAAGGAGGAATCTGGAACGTACACACACAGTGGCTCAGATCAGAGGTCGAGGAAGAAAACATAACTCCAGCAATGTTCATGCGCACCTCACTTCAGAAAAGAAGTGGCTCGGACCTCTTAAAACACTGATGTTATTGTGAGTACAGATCACTTATTTGTATTATTCAGCTCTTAAATCAATTGAACACATTTCTTTATTCATACTAAAATGTATAGTATAATCTATCTATCTATCTATCTATCTATCTATCTATCTATCTATCTATCTATCAATCTATCTATCTATCTATCCATCCATCCATCCATCCATCCATCCATCCATCCATCCATCCATCCATCCATCCATCCATCCATCCATCCATCCATCCATCCATCCATCCATCCATCCATCCATCCATCCATCCATCCATCCATCCATCCATCCATCCATCCATCCATCCATCCATCCATCCATCCATCCATCCATCCTCTCTCTCTCTCTCTCTCTATATATATATATATATATATATATAAACAGTTTTTTTGTTTGTTTTTCATTTTTATTTTAAATAAATGTTGCCCTGTAGAAATAATACATATACTCCTACAATGCCTTTTAAACACAATTTGCAAAAGTAGAATTAGAGAGGTGATTAACTTGTTACTCCCTAAATGCAGCTCTTGTAGAAAACGTTGATTGGAAAACTGCACACTTTTCCGAATAAAAATAACTGCTCTTGCTGACGGCTTAAGAGATAAAACGTTCAAATCAAAGGTAGAACGTTATAAAAGATTTACCAATGACCATTGATTGAGGTGTAGAATTTAATATCCGTGGGAATATAACGCTAAATCCTACAGACTAAAATGTAAAGCATAAAATAAAACAAAAGATCGTCGACTTATTGCCAAACACGTCGACTTGTTCTCTCTCTCTTTCTCTCCACCCCCCTCCCTTCTCTCTCTATGTCTCTTTGTCTCTCTGTCTATCTCTCCCCCCTCTCTCTCTCTCTCTTTCCCTCTCCTCTCTCTCTCCCTCTCTCTCTCTCTCTCTCTCTCTCTCTCTCTCTCTCTGGACTTTACATCTCCTAGGTTCCTCCGAGGGATCCCATAAAGCGATACAAGACTTAAACCTAAGCGTTTATACCCCTGATCTCTCAGTATTGAACCAACCACCGGAGCCTGATAATCCAAGCCGCCCGTGATTGTAATGTTACCAACCAATCAACGCCCAGGGAAGCAGGAAGGGAAATTAAACCGCGCAATCTCCACCCGAGGCTTCAGGTTTCCAGGCCGACCTGACCAGGTGCTGGTGTCGTCTTACACACAGTGAGCAAACTCGATGGGGGATTTTTGATGGAGCCACACTTGGAACTCCAGCTTGATTCTTTCATGACAAGCAAAACTTTCATCGAACTCGACTGTCTCTAAATACGTGACTGGCCCATGACAATCAAATCTCCATCGACCTCGACTCTTTTATGACAAGCAAAACTCCATCCAACTCGATTGTCTAATGATACTCGACTATCTCATGACAAACAGATCTCCATCGACCTCGACTGTCTTATGACAAGCAGATGTCCATCGACCTTGACTGTCTTATGACAAGCAAATTTCCATCGACCTCGACTGTTTTATGACAAGCTCAATCATGAGACGTCCAACTCCAATATCTCAAGAAGACGCTTAGGAAAAAAAATGTATTATTGAACTCTGTGCTCTGAAATTATTAAACGACACGGTAGCATAGAACTCGTTTTGAAAATATATACGATAATGAAGGCTTACGACAAGTCATAGCTACCGCAACACTTTACTTACGGTCCCTAAATCCTTCGTCTAGGTTTTCATGTACCGGTAATAAAATGCTTTGATTATCGCTAAGCCTGAGCATCCACCACCATCACCACCACCACCACAACCACCACCACCACCACCACCACCAACAACAACAACAAACACAACAACAGCAACAACAACAACAACAACAACAACAACAACAAAGTAAACAAAAGTTGTTACCTTCACACCTTGGCGTCTATAAGAACAATAATTATATCTTGCTGCATAACTATCACCGCTTTTCTAGCTCGCATTAGATCTATATGTGGACATTATTGCATTTATTTATTTTGTAATAATCATCTGCTAGGGCAGGCGTTGCTTACTCATTATTTTTAATTATGAAAGGCAAACTGTTTATCTCTAAATCTCTACAGTTGGAGTTTATTCGTAGAAACAGCACTAACAGCAACAACAACAACAACAACAACAACAACAACAACAACAGAAGCAGTGGTAGCAGTATTAAAAATAATGGGATTATAACGATGGGGAGAGAGATCAACTTGTAACGAAAGCAGTTACATATGTTTATCTCCGGATTTCGGCGCCACAAATGAAGATGACCAATCAAAAGTCTCTTGGGGCCTAGGGGCGGTGGAAACATTTAATTCAACCATTTTTCGGCTATATTGTACTTCCCTGGTCATATTGATACAGCTCTAACGATGCCATCGTCATCGTCAGCTAAAGATGAACCTTAATTCCAGACAAAAAAGATCATGTCCTGAGAGCCAGCACTCTATATCGGACACCATAATTGGTCTCTCCTAGTTATGACTCTTGGCCATTTTCGCAATATTCTTCCCGGAAACGCACCCGACGCTCTAGACTATGAACTTTTTAGATTGTCTTCCTTTCCACAAATAACAAAATCCATTGGCGACGAAGATGGAGTCCGTCTGTATTGTACCAGGGTTCCTGTGGGCGTCCGATTTTACCGATTTTCCAACCTAATGGATAACTTCTATCTGACTCATCATAATTGCCCCGATGTTCTTTAAATTAAGTAATCCTTTGGCTACTGGATCCATTTTCCGTGTCTGAAGCCCTTCATTCTCATCTATCCAACCATTCACCCTTTATTCTTCAACTTATCTGATTTCGACTCGCCTGGTACCACTTCCTCTTAAGAGCTTTATCTTGATGGAACCTATATTAAGGAGTAGGGATCACGGCAGCCTGATTGGGATAAACCCCCTTAACATCCGGAATAAAAACGGCGAGCTCAATTGATAAAAATACCCCCCCCCCCCAAAAAAAAAAAAAAAAGATTGATGTGGGTGGATTCTGGACAAAGAAACAATCAATACAATCGTGTTTTTATCAATGCCTCACTCTACAGCTAGATAGCTAAGAACATGTATCGATACCACGCGTGTGTTATCACACATGGCGAATTTGAAGCGATTATGCTTGAAGTTAAAAACACATTTCTTTTTTTATTTTTATTTTAGATTATTATAAAACTTAGCAGCGTAAATTAGTCTAAATTTTAAGCTCATCATCTAATTTCTTTCAGTATTTAACGCCTAGTCTACAAGATAAATGTCACGTGCTTTATTGGAGCTAATTTCCTCCAAAAGTCATGATAGTGGTATACACAATTGTACAGCCGTTGTTACAGCCGAAATATGCTGGCCTTAAATTTCCACCGTCCCCAGGCCCCAAAAATGTTTTGACTGGTCATCTCCATTTGAGGGGCCAATAACCAACGATAAACAATATTAGAGCTTCGCGCAAGAAAGTTGGGGATATATACATCTTAGATATTGCTGGAAAGTAATTGATAATGCATATTGATTCTCGTCAATGGTTTTGATATGGTGAAGGAAGTTCTAGCCAACCATCGGGACGAGGCAGCGAACCGACCTTAGTTACAATGTGAATCATTTCCCCTTGCAGGAAATAAACCGTGGAGTTATGAATGGCCAGAGAATTTAAAGGCGCAAGGAAGCGTTGCAATCGTCATATTAAGGTCACTTGGCATGGGCAACGACACAATGGCCCAGAGAATCAGTGAGGAAGTGGGCATCTTTGTGAAGAAACTCACCAGCTCCAACTTCAAACTCGTTGATTTCCGCCTTGATATGAATATTTCAATATCCAACATCGTACGATCCATAATTATCGAAAATACAAGGACTTTGAATTTGAGGATCCTTATTTTTAAGCTTATTAGCAACATTGGCGGGTCCTCCACAAAGCATCTGTACGGGTCTCTTTCAATTTTTTGCATTAACTTTCATTTAATGCTCTTAATGTAAAGGTTTAGGTGTACAACTCGGGATAATTTTTATAACCGTAACATTAGTTAGGAGAAAAAAAAACCCAACAGATTAGCTATAAATAACAACCCAGAGATATTTATCAACCCATACCTCCAGATAATTCATCATGAAATTTCGAATAACAAAAATATTCTTGGATTAAAAAACAAACAAAGCCAAACAAAAAACAAACCCCAAAGATAATGCTGATTGTTAATGATTCGAGATCTTGCTATCGCTGGATCGCGTAAAAACGGACGCACAACTGGATATTGTTCCCTTTGTTTTGACTCCATCAGCCAGCGTAGATGAGAACAAAGCTTTCCAGGAAATTTCTGCCCACGTGACGGTGGAGCGCCCTTCAAGCATCAGCTAAGATCTGGGGTTGTTAGTAAATGTTCCACTTTGTGCTAAGCTTACGATTTGTCTCAATATATGCCAATAAAAAAGGATAAGGACGAGTTGTATGCTACCGCGACGTTGTACTTACGACGCCTGTACGTAGTGATCAGAGAGAGAGAGAGAGAGAGAGAGAGAGAGAGAGAGAGAGAGAAAGAGAAAAAGAGAGATAGAGAAAGATAGATATATACATATATGGATATGATTACAAAATAAATAGATAGAGAAAGATAATTAATATATATATTATGATATCTATCTATCTATCTATCTATCTATCTATCTATCTATCTATCTATCTATCTATCTATCTATCTATCTATCTATCTATCTATCTATCTATCTATCTATCTATCTATCTATCTATCTATCTATCTATCTATCTATCTATCTATCTATCTATATGAATGTACACGAGTCATAATTTTTTAATAATAAAATTTTAAGTGTTGTGACGCTTATCCTTTTCGGGTTAAATTAACATCAAGTTTGATCTCGGTGATTGTCACTGCAGCACCAAGCTACACTAAGATCTAATCTGAGTGTGGGTAGTGAAAGTGAGTGTCAAACTATCAAACGTGTGAAGTCATGGGTGCATCTGAGCGATCAGCCATGTTGATCGAATCCAGCTTGTCACCGTTTATATCTCATTAACATTTCCTTTAACCCTTGTGATTGGCAGTAGCAGCTCAAATCTCCTAGTAACTTAGAGTGTGAACAGATTTGTGTGTGAGGCAAATGAGTGTGCAGTTTTCAAGCTGTAGAACATCGGACTGGGAAAGCGCGGGTGCATATCGGCCGTCAGTCATGTTGATGAGAGAACTAGTCATCACGGATAGCCATAATTGACAAGCAGAGTCAGTGAATTACTAGTATACTACAGTGCCAGCTTATCATCGGCTATGAAGTAGTGTATTCCATCGCCTTTTTTTATTTAATGGAGTTAGACCAATGAAGTACTAAGCCGACGTTAATGAGTATAGGGGAGGGGGTGTAGGGTGTGGCTATAGAGGTCTTGTGATGTCGAGTCCCGTGGAGAAAACAAAGATGATAGGAAAGGAAATAAACACCAGTGTCCATATCTGATCAAGACTTCATCTTTCTCATACGCAGCCAATGAATAGTCAGAAAATCCCATGCCTTAGGGCCGTGGTTAAAATTATGTCGTCCGTTATCGTCGAGTGAAACGCAAAGTTTGTTATAGTACTCGAGGAACTCATCAAATAATAATTTCAGTCAGTGCGCACCATAGACCGGACACCCCGGCGGGGGGATCTGATGAAGCCTGAACTTCGACCCCGGTGAGTGACAGCATCCGTGCAGTCTGGCAATGAACAAACCCCGAGAGTGATCGGTCCTGCAGGGGTGAGTGGCGGCCATGACAGTCATGTGACTTGTAATGAGTCATAACGGATGCTGGGGATAACGGTGCAAGTGAGAGAGAGAGAGAGAGAGAGAGAGAGAGAGAGAGAGAGAGAGAGAGAGAGAGAGGTGGGTGGAGGAGGGGGGTTGTATTAGCTTACAACTCGATTTGAGATGGAGAACGGAGAATTGGAAAATAATTGATCAAGTGTGTGAAGACTATGTTCCGGGGACATACGAGAGCCAAGAGCTCGAATCAGATGAACGCAGGGTTTGAGGTTCGAGTTTCAACTGATCGCCTCATCTCCGTCATGGTATTGAATTCCGAATGCCGTAAAACTTATGGAAGAATAAAAGAGAGGTATAGACTAAGTTGAGGATAATTTAAAGCGTGTTAATAATATGGCGCCTTAATACCTTTAGCATATCTTGGTTTCGATATTTATCAATTTATGGGATTAAAAAAACAAGAATACATTTTTTAAATTAAGGAGGAGTTGTTTTGAAAAGTAATCACGTCAAACAAAAATAATACATAAACCATTAATGCACCTTAACACTTTAATCTAAAAGTCTCTTCAATAGAAGAACACCCGTATGTCTGAATTTTTTCAAGATATGTATACATTTGCAAATAAAACTAATAATTCTTAACTTCCCTGAGGTAAAACAGCTTGGGTGTGGGACATTACTCCAACCCAAAAGCTTTACCTAAATTTCAACACTATCATGGCGTGATCAGACGCTCTACCGTGTTTTCATTTGATTTAATTTGGTTTAATATGTAAACGTCTGACAATTTTATGTTCTGTCACAAACGAGCCCGTGGATAGCATGACTCCTGTCTCATCCAGTCATTATACTGACACCAACCCAACCAGTTACAGGGGCGATATTGGGATTCAAACCGTGGGCCTCCCGATCTGGAGACCAACGCTCTACCACTTGAGCCAGTTCGCCCCCCCCCTCCCCCTTATCCCGCTCTACCAGGTAATTAGCACCATAATTTTACATAATGTAGAACCAGTTTAAAAAAAAACCCTCAACACTTGTCCACGTTTATTGGCAGTTACATGGTGTTAACGAAAATTGTATAACTGACAATGAATAAACAATAATTATAAAATAAATTAATGGAATAGTATGTACTGGTAATGAACATTTTACAAGAAAAAAATACCCAGCACCCCCCCCCTCCCAAAAAACCCCCAAAACAACAAAAAAACCCAGCAAAAAACAAAACAGAAACAACAACAACAACAACAACAACAACAACACACAAATCAACGTTCCCCAAAAAGCAATAAAAATTAATCAATACATCTCCTAACAAAGAACTACCCTCAACATAGGACACGTACGGCGAAGAACCGGACATCGCTAGCGGAGGCGAATATTTTATTCCTGCGCGTCTTATTAATAAAGTAGTACCTGCTCATTACCAACACAAAACTAGCATTGCTCCAAATCATTGTACCATACACCAGCAGCAGCTACTCTTTGCTCGACACACACACCTCTAAAACTGAAAACTTCTAATAATTACGTTTCTCACACTTTTCATTCCTAGTATTAAAACCTCTCATGCTTACTGTCCACCTCGCTCTCTCCCCCTTCTCTCTCTCACTCTCTCTCTCTCTTACCCTAAATATCTGTTTCCCTCTCTGCCTCTACGTCTCTCTCTGTCTTGCTCTGTCTGTCTGTATATCTGTCTGTCTGTCTGTCTGTCTCTCTCTCTCTCTCTCTCTCCCTCTCTTACCCTATTATTTTTGTCTCCCATTTTGTCTTAAACTCCTTTTTCCCCCCTCTCTCTCTCTCGCTCTCCCCCCCCTCTCTCTCTCTCTCTCTCTCCTATTAAAAATTTCCGGAATCCATAGAAGTTGACGGAGCATCGTTCCCAACTCAAAGGCTGTTTTCCGGGTGAGTGGCTCAGTGGTTATGTGGCTAACACTAGACGAATTACTTCTGGTTCGAGCCACAACACTTTCAATTTTAGATTTATGCTCTTGATCTTTTGACTTTGACATAGCTGGCAACGCCAAGGTTCGATAGCTAGTAGGTCCCATCAATCAAGTCTAACGACAAAAAAATATTCGAGTCCCACATAGCCCCTGACAAAAAAATATAAAAAGGCTTTTTGAAGATAATAATACTGAGAGAAATAAAAAAAAACTGTTCGAATATGTCAGCTATTAAAGGGTGATTCTTAAGACAAGATAAGAAACTTTATTCGACCACAAGGAAAATATTTCGTTGTGATTTGAAATCATGCAACTTTTCCGTCTTTACACATACACACAAAAAACATTCCTCTGTTCTCTTCCATCGACTCCCTCCCCTCTCTCAGTCTTTTCTCCATCCCTCTCTTTCTGTTCCTTTGTCTCTGTCTCTCCCCCACCTACCCTCTCTGTTTCTCTCTCTATCACACACACATACGCACACGCTGTCTCTCCTTTACTCTTTAGTTGTCAACTTGTAAAAGAAAAAAAGAGAAACGGAAAGATGAGAATGAATAGGAAGGTTCCGCGAACACTATTGGATAGCTATTCACAGTTCCGTTAATGAAGAACTATTAGATTCGATCTTTGCAGCGTCTCTCTGTCTGTTTACAGCTGCCTCTCGGTATGTCTATCTTTATATCTCTGTCTATTTACCTCTCCTTCACGTTTTGAAGCAGTATGTACCTCTATCAGATTGCTTGTTTGATTGCTTGATATATCTTTTTGCACAACAAAGTGATATGACACATACTAATTTTATGCCTCTATCGGGCATAACAAACTAAAGATTAGACTATTAAGTACAACAGTGCTATAAGCTTAAGCGTCGTAAGCCTCCTTAGTATCTTATTCCCACATAATTAAGACTTGTCGTAAGCTTATTGGGACTTTGTACTTTTGACCCTAGATCTTTAAAACGACCGTTGAGAGAATCGAACCCGAGAAAATAATGTTCAGACACCATAGCTGGTGCTCTACTTCTGGCTTTACAACCACTGAAAAACTCTTTTAAAATCTATCTGTCTTGTTCCCAGAACATCCTCTGGTGTCCGCCGCCCCCCCCCCCTCTCCTGCTCACCATTTAGAAACTCGGTCGACATCTTGATAAATTTGTAGACCTTGTTTTCGGTGTGTGGGTGTCCAACAAAATGAATTAATGAAGCCACTCTAAGGCCAATAGTCTAGGCCCAAACGGGCGAAATTTTTTATATAACCTCATTTTTCACGGGTAATTTCTACATGTGATTAAATAGAAGAAGCTTTTAGCACGTTCGTAGCTGTGCCGTTATATATTTATTACTAGTTTAGTTAAGTAGCGCGATAACTGTTGAAAAAAGTAGGACAAGTCAGCCACAGGGTACTAATGAAAAGAAATGGTTTCGATAATCATGGTTGGGATTTGAAAGCAAGCATCATTTCCCTCCTTGACTTGACACATACACACAAATAACATTCCTATCTTCTCTTCCATTGACTCACTCCCCTGTCCCAGTGTTTTCTCCCCCCTTTCCTCTCTCTCTCTCTGTCTGTCTGTCTGTCTGTCTGTCTGTCTGTCTGTCTGTCTGTCTGTCTCTCTCTCTCTCTCTCTCTCTCTCTCTCTCTCTCTCTCTCTTCCTCTGTCTCTGTCAACGTCGCAGTAGATTACGATTCGTCGTAGGCCTTCTTTATCGCATATTCGAACGACAAGTTGCAAGCTATTGCGAAATTGTAATTACGGCCCAATATCTCGAAAGTGACATGGTAGCCCTTGGTTAGAACATCGACCTCAGACCCAGGAGGTTCGTAGTTCGAGCCCCCGGCTTAGGCTCACGGGAACGGATGCATTTTCCATTGAATAGGGCGATAGCGCGTCGATGGTGCGGTCCATATTAACCATCACTGCATGAGCACACATACTCACGCAGGTGGAAGTACTCGTATTTAAACCATCATCATGCGAAAAGAGTTGAGGTGAGTTGAGTAGGTTTAGCGTCCAACGCCACCACTATATAGGCTGTATTGTGGAAAGATCTCAAAACTAACATCTGACAATTTCATGTGCTGACAGGGCGATCACATTAAACTGACACCGACCCAACCCGTAGAGAACTAAGTCGCCATAGGGGGGCTCAAACTAGGGACCTCCTGCCTCGAAAGCCGATGTTGTACACCGACGTTCTACCACTTGAGCCAGTTCGCCTCTCCCCCCGCCCCAACCAAAAAACAAAACAAAACAAACAACAACAACCCGCAAAACCAACATTAATTAAAATATTACAACAAAAATACCACACTAATAACAGCAACAACAACAACAACAACAACAACAACAACAACAACAACAACAACAACGACTGTACAACCATAACAAAAGCCGCAGTAAGTACAGCAAGATCACTGAACCGGCGTAGCTTGACCTCACGGTAGAGCAGTCTGAGAGCTAATCTCGGTGCCCAATCCAAGACAGGGGGTTATAATTAAGTTAGTGACTCCGGGATTTCCCGCCGAGATGTGAGCAACGTCCCCGCGCTGTACTCCATCAACTGACCTCAGCAGCTCGGAACATAACTATTGAGGGTTGGGGTGGGAGTGGAGTAAGGGTCGGAGTCAGATAAGGCATTACATACCTTTGGGGTGGGGGGAAAAAGAGGGGTGAGAAGAGAGAGAAAGAGAGAGAGAGAGAGAGAGAGAGAGAGAGAGAGAGAGAGAGAGAGAGAGAGAGAGAGAGAGAGAGAGAGAGAGAGAGAGAGGAAAAGAAGGGAGGGAGAGATTGGCTAAGAGATTGGTAGTCTATAGATATAAAAGCAAAAATTGAGCAAAAGAATAAAGTGGAGGGAGAATAAGAACGAACGAGAAAAAGCAATTTCCAGATTTATTCCCCGTAGAGCACCAGCGAATACAGTTCCAGCCTTTCAATAATTACCTATCGTTTCTAGATCGTCACCTCCGTTAGATTTACGATGGCTATCTATTCCGTAATGACAAGGTTGTGTAAACACGCATCTATACATTTTTTGTTTACCTATATTTTTACCCCGAGAATTAGTTCTAAAAGAATATCGTTGGTTACATAAAACGAACGGTAAAAAAAGCCTTTCAGAAATAACTTTACTTTAAAGTTTGAAACAAATTGTATTGCTCAACTTAGTTAAAAAGAAATAATAACGTAAAATATACGATTCATTAGTGACTTTTTTTTTAGTCTACTTCACCAGTAAAAAGTTACCGACATTGTTTCAGTTCCATGTCGGAAAAGCTACCTGTTCAGCAGGAAATTTCGACAAACGACGCTCTCGAAATAATTAAAATGTACACATGTAGGGAGCCTCCAAGAGTATTGGCAATATAGATTAAGCATTGAACTAGTTAAAAATATAAAAAAAATCAACTTAAAAACTCGAAAACCAAGAATATTTCAGAAGGACCGAATGAATATTTTCGCTTCAAGCGTATTATACTTAGTAACTTAGTATGCAAAATGTCCTCATTTTACCTAATTATCTTAATGATATCGCTTACTGTGGCTCTAACTGCAAATAGTTATTTATTTCGTTGATTCTGCCCGTTATTCTTTGAAGCATCGATTGCTCTCAATGATGAATCAGCCTTGTCAGGTGTGGGTGTGACAATCACTGATGGGACAAGAGAGCTCGAGTCTCTCTCAGCACAGGTCCAGGTCGAGGTACCTTGGATCCCACAGGAATTGTACAAACAGCTGTGAAGCGGCACCGAAGATGACTAATGAGACAATGCGGAATTAAGTTATCTATCTTTTAAATTTTTGTTATCCTTTTGCATTCGCCCTTTGCTCAAATTTATACAAGTGCTTTTACTATAAAACTGATCGATAACTGTAATGCTATTTTTATGATGATGATGATGATGATGTTGATGATGATGATGATGATGATGATGATGATGATGATGATGATGATGAGGAGGAGGAGGAGGAGGAGGAGGAGGAGGATGATGATGATGATGATGATGATGATGAAAATTTACAGTAAAATAATAATGATGATGATGATGATGATGATGATGATGATGATGATGATGATGATGATGATGATGATGATGATGATGATGATGATGATGATGATGATGATGATGATGATGATGATGATGATGATGATGATGATGATGATGATGATGATGAGGATGAGGATGACAATGATGTTTGTATTGCTTCCGCTAATCTTCATCCACTTCACGTAGTCGATCACAATCGAACATTTGCTCTGTTTTCCATCTTTTTCTGTCCTTCATCCAATTGGCAAGGTTTTCCCGTGGTATGCCTGTGTCCTGGACTAGTTATTCGACACATTTTTGTTCCGCTAATGTAATTCTTTTAACTTTCGAGGCCTAAAACAACAATGCGTTACTTTGCACAAATTTAGCATTAAGTCATTTTCGCAAATTTTCACACAATAATTAAAACCTATTTTCTTTTCTTCTTTTTTTTCCTTTTTTCTGCTTTAAATTGGTTACACGTTTCTAATCTGAAAAAGCTAAAACCTAGTACATCTTTATTCCAAATATTTTCGTTGGATAATTCTTATTTTTACCGTTACAACTACAATATTATAATCTGCATTTTGGCACATGAATGTGAGCATAATTGCATCACAGTGACGAAAGTCTTTCGTGAGTCACCAGTTCTATGACAGTCGCAGCAATCAAGTTCGTGAGTCACTGGTAGTAATACGACAGTCACTAGCGCTCAGGGCGCGTTCCCCCCATTCGTTGACCTGCCTTGCTGCGTCTCACCGCGCCTCACTGATCGCCTGACTGGCGCGCGCAACTCACGCACACTAGGGGGCGCTGCCGTCACGGTCTGGCGAGTCTTTCACGGGTCAATGTACCAAAGGGAAGTTGGACTGGGGTATATCAATTTCTTGTATGTTATTTAGACCAAATATTTAAGGAAGGCATGGGAATTCATCTTTTTTCGAAAAGCACAAATCTATGTTATCATGTTGTATGTTTATTCATTTGATGTATGGACCGTTGGTCTCGAATATCCAATAAAATAATTTTAGAATTCCAAAATTTCAAAAAAATTTTCTCAAATCTGTCTTTATTTTTTTCTCTTTCAACAAATAATTCACACTTTTTTGTCATATGGAAAGAACTACCAACAAACTGAGAAGGATAAAACCTAATGACCATAAGACAATTGTCAACAACATTCTTCATTCCCAAACGGCACCAATAAACTTTAAACTCTTGTTGCAACTGCGAGAAACATAATTATCCAAGCGAAAAAAACCACAAGATAAATAAGATATACAGGAAAAAGAATACACTAACTTGGGACATCTAGGAAACCCATCTCTCTTCTCTGTTGCGCCCAAGGCTACCCTAAAAAGCAGGCAAAGTCCCCGACTTGATTGAAGTGAACACATTTTTGCATGCAGAACAAGGGTAAAAGCGATCTACTTATTTTAAAATGGTATCATAGTTAGGACCCAATAATTGCTACACGCCTAATATACGTAGTATGTAAACTCTCCTAATTTTATCTAATATCTTAATGATATCGCTCACTTCGACTCTAACTGCGAATTATTATTTGTTTAATTTTATATTTCGGTGATTCATTGTTCTTGGAAGCATCGATTGCTCTCAATGATGAATCAGCCTTGTCAGGTGTGGTTTGTGACAATCACTGATGGGACAAGAGAGCGCGAGTCTCTCTCAGCACAGGTCTAGGTCGAGGTCCCTCGCGTCCCACAGGAATTGTACAAACAGCTGTGAAGCGGCACCGAAAGATGACTAATGAGAGACAGGACTGTCACATAGTTTGTAGCAATGCAAAATTAAGTTATCTATCTTTTAAATTCCTGCTTACAATTACACTCGCTTTTACTATGAAGCTGATCGATAACTGTAATGTGATATACTACTACTACTACTACTACTACTACTACTACTACTACTACTACTACTACTACTACTACTACTACTACTACTACTACTACATGATGATGATGATGATGATGATGATGATGATGATGATGATGATGATGATGATGATGATGATGATGATGATGATGATGATGATGATGATGATGATGAGGATGAGGATGACAATGATGTTTGTATTGCTTCCGCTAATCTTCATCCACTTCACGTAGTCGATCACAATCGAACATTTGCTCTGTTCTTTTTCTGTCCTTCATCCAATTGGCAAGGTTTTCCCGTGGTATGCCTGTGTCCTGGACTAGTTATTCGACACATTTTTGTTCCGCTAATGTAATTCTTTTAACTTTCGAGGCCTAGGTGTATGCACTACAGAGGGTCCATAGGACTATTGTAGTCCCGTCTGTTCTAAACTTCTATCAATGCTTTTGTGTGTTTGTGGGTGTATGTATTAAAAAAATTAGAAACAGTAGGACAACAGCAGACATAAAAGATACATATCTTGTGATGACAAAACAACAATGCGTTACTTTGCACAAATTTAGCATTAAGTCATTTTCGCAATTTTTCTCACAATAATTATAACCCTATTTTCTTTTCTTCTTTTTTTTTCTTCCTTTTTTCTGCTTTAAATTGGTCACACGTTTCTAATTCGATAAAGCTAAAACCTAGTACATCTTTATTCCAAAAATTTCGTTGGATAATTCTTATTTTTACCGTTACAACTACAATATTATAATCTGCATTTTGGCACATGAATGTGAGCATAATTGCATCACAGTGACGAAAGTCTTTCGTGAGTCACCAGTTCTATGACAGTCGCAGCAATCAAGTTCGTGAGTCACTGGTAGTAATACGACAGTCACTAGCGCTCAGGGCGCGTTCCCCCCATTCGTTGACCTGCCTTGCTGCGTCTCACCGCGCCTCACTGATCGCCTGACTGGCGCGCGCAACTCACGCACACTAGGGGGCGCTGCCGTCACGGTCTGGCGAGTCTTTCACGGGTCAATGTATCAGAGGGAAGTTGGACTGGGGTATATCAATGACGTAATGCTCCAAGACCACGTTGATCTCGTGGTTTTTCTCAAAAGAAGACACAATCTAATCTCGTGCTATAAATAAACCGACAAGCTCGCGTGAAAGAGGGAACTAACAATGCACAATCGCAGTTGACGGCTTCACTTTCGCTTCTAGTTCACACCGGTGCTATTTTTTAAGCCAAACATTCTACTATCTAATCAATTATTCAAGGTGATGCATTTCTGTTGCTCTCTTCTTTTTTTCTGTCAGTTTTGAACAGATAAAGCCTTCGTCAAACTGAATTTAAAAGTAAGCTCAGATATCGGATCTTGATAGGGCCAACCCCAGCGTCATTAATTGATTGGGAAGATTCAATAAAACGCCTGGTCTACCAATCAATGGTACAACTTGGAGCATGGTTGACATAACCAATAATTTAAAGCTAAGTTACGAATACACAGAGATGGGCAGATAAATATACAACAGGGCCGATAAAATCAGAGAAAGAAGTTCCCTAAAAAATAAGCTTTTGTCAGACTCAGATCTCTTGATTTTTTCAAATATATATTTTTTAATGCAAACTGAAAGGAATCAATGTTTTTCGTTTCTAGAGACACACGCAGGCCTATAAATTTAATGTATATCGATTGATAAGTATAAGCAGTTTACAACAAAGAAAACCCCACACAAGTTTTCAGAAAATGGTTAGTTTTGTTCTGCAGACGTTAAAAATTAAAAAAAAATAAAGTTTTTGTGCTAATGTGCATGTTTTACAATTCTTTCAAAATAATGACAAGACTATCGATAGATGTGGAATTAACATCGTCTACTGATTTAGAACACAACTAAAGATCTAGATAAGGTCAATGAACTTGCCCAGAATATATCACAGATCGAGAAAGCTGCCGAGGTGACGTAGACAAAGAACTGGGACGCGGAAATGCCCAAAGTCACTAAGTCAGTTTTCTACATACAGGGACCATGCCCTGCAAATCCAATTCCCAGAACTGCTCTGTTCGAAAGGAGATAAATAAAATATGACTTGAATTAAAATCAGACAATAGTCCCTGTGTTGTCCGAGGTTTGTATAAGAGTATTTTCTCAACCTCAAACGTAAATATGACTTAACAATAATAATAATCAATTTGTTATTTTATTTTCATCATGTTTTACAAGCTTTCAAGCCTAAGAAGTATATTTCTCTAGCATCATCCTTAAAACCAAAGAAGACAAAATATCATGGATCTACAAAGTTATAGCCTTCAATAAAATTGAACATTTAAAATATTCTTCTTACTTCTGTTTATATTGTATAATAGTAACAATGTGTTTTATTCCTAAATGTTCATTATATTATTACTTATTATAACTATTCATGATGATTCACTGGCAGATACCCAGTGTCCTAACCATCTTTTTTTTTATTATTATTTACGTCTATATCATAAACTACCCTTCTTAGTTATATGAAAACAAAGGAAATAATTATACCGATAATATGATCATAAGCTAAACTTTGAAACACGATTCTAACAAAATATTAACCATCAAAGCTATGTCGTGTCAAGCTCATATTACTTCTTGGTTCTTTATCTTCAGTGCATGCAGTTGTAGACACTGCGCTAATTTTTTTTTTATCCGATCGATCACGAATCACTGGCAGTGGTAGCAGCTCTCTCTCTATGTTGGGTAAACAAATAGTCCCACCTGCGTATCTCTTAGACAAACTGGACCTTGCGATACACACAACGTTCATGGATGACATAATCACGCCCTCAGGCAGTGGGTTTTCTGATCGCTCATGGGCTCCGTAAGCCTTGGTTTGAGATATGATTGGACGCTGGAGCAGATTCGCCTACCTATCGTTTTGTTTCGCTATGGGCTTAGTTGTTGTAAGGCCTCTATTAGAGCCATGGCTTGCCAGCATCTCCTGCTGGTGTCACCAAGAAAGATAAAGCTGGTGCTTGGTCGCCCACGTAAACCCCCAGGTCTAGCACTCGCCACAGGACTCGTACCGAAACTTTCTGGTCTGACAGATGGGTTTCTGTGTGATCACTCATGATTCCTTTCATCCGTGCAGGGGTATTTATCGGAAGAGGCCATAGATACCGAGTGACTTTTTTTTTTAAATATGGATTAGTTCAGTGACTCACATAGGCCAAGAGCATATAAAATTATCTATAAATAGGATGTATATATCTATGGGCGAGAGAGATAAAAATACATAGCCATGAAGGAATAAAATATCCTGGGTGTTACAAAGATAAAGTGACAAATGTGTATGGAGAGAGAGAGAGAGAGAGAGAGAGAGAGAGAGAGAGAGAGAGAGAGGGGGGGAGAGAGATAGATATATAGAGAGAGAACAGACATAATATATATATAATATTTATTTTAGTAGAGTCGAGGCGTTCGTCGGCTAAAGATCGAAGACGGCTCAACCTATAATTATGAAAATTAATTTCACAGAAGCTACATCTTACTAAATACTTTGTTTACCTGGTCCCTTTTTTTTCATTTTTATTAAATATAAAAATAGTCCGCCTTAAAATCTCGGGGTCGTCTTTTATAATAACTAGATCTAGGCTTGGTTAGTCAAAGCGCCATTGACTACCGAATGTTCTAATGGCACTGCTGCCGCTGGACTTCTGCAATCTATCTAGATAGAATCTAAATCTAAAATATTGGCTTACTTAAGCAAACTTTCTAGATCCACAATCAAGGCTTAACTAATGAAAAGGGTTTATTAGATCTAGATTCTAGATCTAATAGAAAATTCAGCAGCTTTATTTTGACATAAATCCCAGTCGCACAACACTTTCACGTAGGGCAAATTAGCTCACTTGGTAGAGCATTGATCTTCAATTCAGGAGGTGCGGGGTTCGAATCCAAGCTTTAGATTTTTTTTTTCGAATTTAATCCCCTGTAACTGGTTGGGTCGGTGTCGGTATGATGTATTTTCGAAAAAAGTAATAATAAGGATTTTTAAAGGAGGAACATATAAGGAGAATAAAGAGGAAAGAAGAAAGAGAGAGAGATAGAGAGAGAGAGAGAGAGAGAGATCTATTTATCTATCTATCTATCTATCTATCTATCTATCTATCTATCTATCTATCTATCTATCTATCTATCTATCTATCTATCTATCTATCTATCTATCTATCTATCTATCTATCTATCTATCTATCTATCTATCTATCTCTCTATCGCTCTATCTTCGCCCAGACAACACTGTCTATGAATATGCCTATTATTAATTATGTCATATTTTTAAGGGGATTAAAAAGAGAAAGAAATTCATTTAAAAATTATTATGATAACTTTTTTAATGAAAACAACGAGAGTTTTGTTTGTTTTAATTTATATTCTTTGATGCTAGATGTATTATTCAGTGGTTGGAGCGTGTTTTTTTTTGGGTGGCTTGTAGTTAATTTTTCTGGTGTTGTTTGTTTTGTTTTCTTATTATGTTGTTTATTGTTGTTTTTTTGTTGTTGTTTTATTCATTGCTTTTTTAAAATTGTTTTCTTTTTCTTCTTTTTTTTTGCTCTAATGTTATTACAACCTAGTTGAGATGTTGTTGAACTTCATACGAAAAGTTCTCAAATGTCATAGACGACAAAAAGGCGAAGCAAGGTTTCTCAAAAGAAGCAGGTACCATCATAAATCTTTTATGTAGAATCATAACTTGACAAGGTAAGTTTGGTAACCATGTCAAGCGCGTGAATAGTTTTAAACCATATTCCGACACGAAACACGGGGAGCGCGGGGAGAGAGATAAGGACAGAGAGAGAGAGAGAGAGAGAGAGAGAGAGAGAGAGAGAGAGAGAGAGAGAGAGAGAGAGAGAGAGAGAGAGAGAGAGAGAGAGAGAGAGAGAGAGAGAGAGAGAGAGAGAGAGAGAGAGAGAGACACAGAGAGAGAGAGAGAGAGAGAGAGAGAGAGAGACAAACATGTGTTTAAATTTTTGGAGTTATATCCCCTGGTAATATCTTAGTAGGTATGAAAATAATTATGTATAGAAACACTTGGACTTCCTCTCCTGTTTTGAAGTACCAGAGGAAAAGTAAA
The DNA here is from genome assembly GCA_003991915.1 of Elysia chlorotica. Lineage (NCBI taxonomy): Eukaryota > Metazoa > Mollusca > Gastropoda > Plakobranchidae > Elysia > Elysia chlorotica. Next base: position 249,138 of record RQTK01000379.1, on the reverse strand, counting down.
TTTGAATATTGAAAATGGAATTTTAAAATATCGGTAAGTGTCTAGTAAATCTTTCATTTTTACGCCAACAGAATTTTGAAATATTAATAATATGCATTAATATGTATTCGATCTCAGAGAAACTTCGCATTTAACTTGAATAAGATAGGGCTGGGGTAAGTTGGTCCCTACAGCAAGAGGCAAGTTGAGCAGGTCATCAAATTAGCTCATTAGTCAATAATCACACAAAAACTGTTTGAAGGTGCAACTTTCAGAATTTTTTAACGCCATTAGCTATAAGTGTATTTATTTACTTGTTTGTCGATTTGCGTGTTTGTTAGTATTTAATTAATTCTAAGCTGCTTTAAAAAAAAATTAATTTGTCCAAAACAAGATGCACATGTTGAACACAAGGCATTGTGGCTTGAAATGGCGCCAAGTAGTGGTAAAGCTTCCCCCCCCTAGGAAACCCACGATTGGTCAACATTTATTGGTCCAATTTCTCCCCTACTGGCTTGGTATTTGTCAGTACAATGTCACCGGCTGAGACAGGAGTCCATGTTTACCCCGCCCTATCTTTGTGTGGCAGCATGTAAAAATTGTTAGACATTCAGTCTTGGAGCCTTCTACAATATAGCTTATGTAATTGTAATGTTGACGTTGGATACTAAGTTAAAAGCAAGCAAACAAATCAGTGTGGCTTTTCTTTTTTGCAATAGTTTCCTTTATTAATTTCAAGTCCTGTTACATGGTAGAACTATGTTATTGTCTAAGCATGTGCATGAAGTATTATTATTTTCTATTATTCGTTTTATTTGTATGTTTTCATTTTCTTTCAGGTTATGAACATAATAGATCTCTGATGTTTAATAAGTAGTATTTATATTCGATAATACGATAGAAAATTGTTTTGTTTTAGGGAAAAACTTTTTAGTGAAATCTATCTGTTAAAGAAAAAAGGTGTCAAAAGATGCTAGAAAATTACATTTTTTATAGGTGTTAAAAGATGCTCGAAAATTACATTGTTTAATGTATACAGCTAGGCTATAGGCCGTGTCCTAAACCGTAGAAGTTATGCAGTTTTTGTGTTCTTTTTATTTTCAATCTTACAAAACCGATAAATCTCAGTTTTCTTTTTGCCTAAGGTAGTTGAACTTGCTCTTATATTATGGAAGCCTCTAAACCACTGTAACAATGACGAGCGATGACTGTTAATAGAGCTGTTATGAAGCAGGGCTTGGGGGTAACGGAGACATCTCGCTTTCCAGGTAGCTCACCTGTTAAAGGAGAAATTAAATACAACTAGAGAATTTGTGGAGGAAAAGAAAAGCTTCATTAAAAAATATTCTAACAAATAGAGCAAAATAATTGGATCATTGTTTTGCACTCAGGCTAAAGTGGTAGAGCTTGATGGCTGGGTGTTAGTATAATGTGACAGGAAACCAGGCCTCCCCACACTGTCTCGTGTATGGCAGCATATAAAATTATCAGACATTAGTCTTGGTAGCCGTCCACAATATAGTCAATATACAGCTGATCTTGGACTTTAAAACCATTTCAACTCAACTCTCCAATGTTGGCTAATGATATGTATTCATTGGCTTACAAGCGTACACGGTGGCTGATGTACTTACACAATAGCTAATAATACTTACAGAGTAACCAATGTGCTTTCACATTGTCTAATGAACTAACACAGTGACTAATGTACTTACACAGTGGTTCATGTACTTACACATTCGGGATAAAACTCTTCGGCTGTTGCTAGCCAAAACCTATCAAGAAGCCACACGTACAGATTGCCACACAAGCTTTCGGTGTAGCCAGTTTCACAGTCTTTTGTATCTTTTATAAGACTGGAAAAAAAATACAGCGTCTTTTACTCAATGGAACACATTTCATAGCATAATATTTGGGGGGGGGGGGGGGGTTAGCTTAAGTGGTAGAGCCTCGATCTCCCGATCGGGAAGTCCGCGGTTCGAAACCCACATCGGATATAAAATGTGTTCACCGTCAGTATAATGTGAATGAGTTTAAGTCTTCCCATCCTATTTTTTGTGTGCCAGCACATAAGATTGTCAGAAACAGTCTTGGCGCCCTTCCACGATATAGTGCTCGCTCTGAGTGTTAAGTAACCAACTCAAAACAAATCAACATTGCATCATGATTATCCTTTATGCATAACAAAAGACAAACATTTAAAAAAATGTACATAAGTTGAGTAAGGAGGAAAGATACCGGAATTACGAAAATGGGCTTATAAATATAAGAGAACCTTTTAAAAAGCAAAACAGCTTCATTAAAAAAGTGAAAATAAAACATAAGTTAAAGAGGAGTGTAGGAAGTAGAAGTCTTCTAAAATACGACAAGAACGATAATGTAAAACTAAATAATAAAAAAGCAAAGTTAAAAAAGAGAATAACGTAAACACGGAAAGAAGCGGAAGGTAGACATTGAGAGACACGATGAAAGATAACTCTTGAACATGTATGTAAGCGGGTGACATATTTGTACAAGATGTAATAATATTATTTTTTTTTGGTTTACATATTTTTATTTTTATTGCTGGTTTGAAACCCTTGTGGTCGAGGTATTTTAGCTAGGTGTTTTTATTATAGCATCATTACATTGTGTGTGTGTGTGTGTATGCTTGCGTATCCGTTTAATTGCTACATGTATGTATTCAGTTTTTGTTCAATCGCCATGTCCATGTACGAATGGACCTTTCAAGATGTTTTTATTCTATTATTTATTATTTTGAGTTAGAGTGTTTTATGTAGTATTAAGTGTCAGTAGAGGAGTCTTTGAAGGTTGGACCTCTGCTCAGAGTCTAAGGTTTAGGATCCTTGGATGCGTAGTTAATTAATTATTATTTATTATTATTACTATTATTATTATTATTATTATTATTATTATTATTATTATTAT
>RQTK01000379.1:226188-246176 GCA_003991915.1 Elysia chlorotica | reverse complement strand
TTATTATTATTATTATTATTATTATTATTATTATTATTATTATTATTATTATTATTATTATTATTTTTATTATGTGGATTCTAACGCTACCATTAAACGCGCGGGCCACCAATAAAACCCTAGTAGTACTGGTAGCCCCAGTGCTTTTGTAATTTGTAGGCTTCTACTAGTACGTGTACTTACGTATTTTTTGGATGTTCATCATTGGCTCACCATGACTTCATTACTTAGTCGTATGGGCGTAATTATTTATGAATAATGATTGTTTACTTAAAATTTTTACGTTCTTTTTTGCAGTCTGATTTTATTTACCTCCTGTTTGGGTTTTACTTTTAGTCGAGTTCTGTATTTTACGTTGAATTCTAGATTTGTTTTAGGTTTAGTTTACTGTCAAAACTTTACGCTGTAGTTTCGGTTTAGTTTTTGCTTAGTTTTGTTTAGTTTTGTTTAGTTTCGAGTTTTGTTCAGTATTGGTTCAATTTTTTGTTCTTATTGTAATTTTAGTTCTATGTCCTTTCTGTTGTGAACTAGAAGTGGAGTTCTTAGTTCTCAGTTTATTTGATTCGATATTTAGCTCTCTGTGGACGCTATGTATTCGATATTTAGTTCTGTGTGAACGCTATTGATTCCATTTTGGTTCTGTGTGAACGCTAGTGATTCGATATTTTGTTCTGTGTGAACACTGTGGACTAATTATAGTTAAATGATGAAATCTTGTGTTTTTGTGCCACATTCCACCTACTCAACCTTACCTATGTGCTTCACTTGTTGTTGTTATTTTTAATTACGCAAATGTCTGTTGTTTCTAATTTATTTTAATTAATGATCACAGCATTTAACAACCCTCTTATGGAGAGACCACACGGTCACATGGATGATGTAGATAATTGGTATATATTCAAGGGAGTTCAATATAGTTCAATCATACTTTCTGCTCGTTTAGAGTATCTCACCTGCAATTAAAACTGTCTGTAGTGTTATCGTTTATCGACGGTAAATAAAGAGTTTCGCAAGAAAATCCCCTCGTGTTTAACAAGTATGTCGCAGTACGGTTTCCAGCACATGAAGGAGATTCCGCGTAGGCTCGTTCTAGGACTTTAATGATAGCAGAAACAAACAAAAGTAATTCAATTATCTTAAAAAAAAGATCATGTTTATACGACAATACATTGTACACTTATTTAGGAAAAAAACTATATAATTATATTTGACTGTCGTCGATAATTATAATAATATATAAAGAAAAAGTAAGAAAAAATGATGTTGCGGAACTCAGAAAAAAACAATACAACTTGACAAAAATTAACGTTAAAAACAAAAATTATATTATTTTACATCTTCTCCTGCTCCTTTTCTTCCTACTCCTCCTCCTCATTCTCCTCCTCCTCCTCCTCCTCCTTCTTCTTCTACTACTACTACTACTACTACTACTACTACTACTACTACTACTACTACTACTACTACTACTACTACTACTACTACTACTACTACTACTACTACTACTACTACTACTACTACTACTACTACTACTACTTATTATCGGAACTGACAAGTAAATTGACCATGTACGGTCGATATTGAAGATATTTGTGCAATTGTTTTGAGTCAGTCAAAATCATTTTCGTTATGATGATGTATAATACGTATACAGTTATAGTATTTGGCCTCAATTTATTGTTAATTTGGCCTCTGTTGAAATAAATAAAAAAAAACCTGTCTCTGGTGTTCCCGAAATGAAGATCTTCTGTTGCATAACTCGAGTAGTGTCGTAGATCTATTAAAATTCTTTATTGTCATAAACCCAAGAACACAACCTGGTGTCAGAAGTGGTTGTAGCGTCGATTTGGTAAGACCTATTCAAAGAATGCTTGAAATCTACCGCCCCTTCGTCGTCCCAGGGTATGACAGAAGAATGAGAGTCGCAGGAATGAAAATCTAAAATCTGTCACGCCCGATCAGCCATTACAAGGGAGGGCACTCACGAAAAAAAAAGATGCTGAGTTAAAAGTTGCTTCCCTTGGATACCCGCAGTTACAAGAACTACGATTTACCGTCAGACTCAGATGCTACAACAAGAGTAAAGCAATTAAATCACACATAACTGGTCTTCGCAAATAGAAACAAAGCTAAAATGAATCCATAGATTCCCCTTCCCTACCTGGATTGGGAACTTCCGAATAAGCAAAAAGCTTATAATGAATGGAAGGATTTCATGGCAAGCTACTTGACTATAAACAAAGTCAATGAGGAAGATCAGTGGAATTATATCCTGTTAAGTGCCGGACCTAAATGACGTGACCTACTGATAGCATCAGATATCACAGCAGAACAGAAGAAAACAGCAGATAATGTCTGGAGTTTATTAAAAAAACACTTAATTGAAAAACCTAACATGTGGGTTGAACGAATTGAGCTACAAAACTACCTGCAAAAGGAGACAGAATCTGTTGAAGAATTTATACTCAGACTAAAAACAAAAGCTGAAAAGTTTGACTTTGATTCAACAGCCATTTAAGAAGAAAGACCGACGGAACAAATTATAAAAGGCTGTAAATACTCAGAACAGAAGAAAAAACTACTCAACAAAGTGGACCTAACTATGCAGCAGGCCATTGAGATGTGTAAGACGTATGAGGCCACGGTTAAAAGCTTAAGTGAGTACAGCATTGTAGCTGAAGGAAATGAAGCCTCGAGGACAAGACTGGGCGCCAGACAAGATATACATGTCTTAAAAAATTACAGAGAAAAGCGGAAACCACGGAGACAATCATGTCCAAAATGTGGACTACAGCATGAATATGGGAAATGCCCTGCATTTGGTACCACATGTCGCCAGCGCAGCAAGCCAAATTGCTTGTCTAAAGTGTGTAGAGCAAAACCCAAATCAAGTTCAAGTAAAAGCAGTGCAGGAGGTAGTTCGAAAAAGGAAACATATCGTACTAACCAGCACCAGAAAAAATGTGGAGCAAAGAGCAAAATACACTATGTAGTAGAAAGTGAGAGTGAAAAAGAGGAAGACGACTATTTCTTCCTAGCAGCAGTTGGAATTCAGAAGAAATCTGTAGTACAAGACAAATCACTCTACGTACAGACAAGTGTAAACTCTGTGCCAGTCTCACTCAAAGTTGATACTGGGGCACATGCCAACATACTGCCATTGACAAAATACAAAGAAATCAGTAAGAATTAGACAATTCAATCCCAAAGACAAAGCAAAAGCTAACAAGCTACACCGGTGATAAAATAGCTGTCATTGGGAAATGTAAACTGAATGTGATGAATACCCCACTGTCATTTTTCATCACAGACACCACAGAAGACCCCATTCTGGGACTAGAAGCATCCTAACAATTGGAACTCATAAAAGTTATGTCCATCCATCAAAACAAAGAAACTAATGAATTTCAAGAATTTCCAGTCGTCCTTCAAAGCGACTGTAATGCTGGATACGGTGTATTGATGTGTTTCCCAGATGGAAGTTCCAAAGAGCTTTACTCTGCCTGCGGCGAAACATGCTCTAACTATGAGACAGAACTTAAAGGCATACAAGCAGCCCTACTTACTTTAAATGAAACCTTTCAAAGAAAGCCATCCCTGGCAACAAATACAGTACTTTTCACAGACTCAAAAGCGGCCCTACAATCCCTGGAAACTACACAAAACTCTTCAGAAACACTTGACATACTTCTAGAAATTAAGAGCATTCTCAATAAATATCCCATTGCGCTTGTTCCTCAGTGGATCCCAAGCCATATCAATCTACCAGGAAACGAAAAGGCTGATAGACTTGCGAAAAAAGGGGCTATGCAAGAACAACCGCTAGTAAAAACAACCTACCAAACAGCTTCCAATGCACCAGTCTTAACCAACAAAGACAGCATTTCCTCCCTATGAGACCTGACCTACAAACGGCTTTATATTCCACCTCAGCGCAGCTACAGAGAACTGCTGCCTTTTTCTTCATGGCCCTAGGCAAAAGAGCGCAAGCTCAGAGGCTACTGGACTAATAACAACAACAACAACAACAACAACAACAACAACAACAACAACAACAACAACAACAACAATTTCCAGATGTTTTTGAGGGCATTGGATGCCTCCCATATGGGCACCACATAGAAATAGATCATGACGTGAAGCCAGTTCACCATTCAGCAAGAAGAATACCAAACAGCTTAAAAGAAAGAGTCAAAAAAGAAATTGACAGAATGGAAGAGCTATATATTATCAAGAAACAAAAAGAGTACACAGACTGGGCAAGTCCTATGGTGGTAGTGGAGAAGCCCAACAAAAAACTAAGAATTTGCATGGACCCTCAAGCTTTAAACAAAGCTATCAAAAGAGAGAAGTATAGCATACCAAGTCCTGAAGAAATCACAGCAAAATTAGCTGGCGCTAAATACTTCTCAAAATTTGATGCTACCTCTGGCTTTTGGAAGATACCCCTGGATGAGGAAAGCAGCACATTTTGTACTATGAACACACCCTTTGGATTGTATTCTTTTCAGCGTCGTCCCTTCGGGATACGTTCCGCTCCGGAAATATTCAACAAACAAATGAGAAAGATATATGAAGGCCAAGAGGGCATTGAAAGTTTCTTCGATGATGTCATTGTGTGGGGAAGTACAAAGCAACAACTGCAAGAAAGAGAAAGGAAGTGCCTAGAATCAGCAAGGAAGAATAACCTAACATTTAACAGAGAGAAAATAGTATTAGGAGCAACCGAGTTAAAATACTTAGGACACATCATAACAGAGGAAGGGTCAAGACCAGATCCAGAAAAGATCAAAGCAATCTGCGACATGAAAGTCCAAGACAAAAAGGCTCTCCAGAGATACTTAGGTATGGTGAATTATGTTTGGAAATTTATCCCAAATTTCTCAGACATGACAAAGCCACTGAGATACCTCATACACAAGGACACAGAATGGGTATGGACTCCGGCTCAAGAAGCAGCCATGAACAAAGTAGCAGAGGCAATCAAACATAGACCAACATTGAAGCACTTTGACCCAGACAAAGAGCTTACAGTTGCAGGAGATCCATCCCAATATGGTTTGGGAGCCGCCTTACTTCAAAATGGACACATCGTCTCTTACGCATCAAGGAAACTAAATCCTTCTGAGTCAAACTACGCACAGATTAAGAAGGAGGCATTATGTGTCGTGTTTGCCTGTGAAAAGTTTCAGCAATACATCTATGGCCGAAAAATTACCATAGAAAATGACCACAAACCACTTGAAAGTATATTCAAAAGACCACTGGGAAACTGCTCTCCCAGAATACAAAGGTTCATGCTAAAATTCCAGAAATGTGACTTTAAGTTGAAATACAGACCTGGCAAAGAGATGGTTGTGGCAGACACACTATCTAGAGACCCGCTATCTGACATAGCCTCTGAGACTGAGTCTTCAAAAATAGACTGTCAAGTACACCTACTCCTGAAAAATCTAGCCATCAGCAATGACAGAAGACAAAAAAAAATCAAAAGAGTAACTACAGAAGAACTTGCTCTTCTATTGTCAATCATAAAAAATGGATGGCCACAAAACAGAAAAGATTGTAAAGCAGAGCCGAAGGAATACTGGGGAGTACGAGAATCACTCACAGCAGAAGAGGGTTACATTTTGAAAGATGAAAACATAGTCATACCTCCCTCCCTGAGAAGAGGATTACTGCAAACTATCCATGAAGGACATTTGGGTACCACTAAATGTAAGCGAAGAGCTAGAAGTTTGATCTGGTGGCCCAGAATATCACAAGACATCACTGAGATGATTAGCCAATGCAGCACCTGTCTACAGCACAGAAACAAACAAAGAAAAGAACCATTGAAAAACCATGAACTGGGAGAGTACCAATGGCAAAAGTTAGGGACTGACCTCTTGAACTTTGAAGGGAAAGAATACCTCCTTGTCGCAGACTACTACTCAAGATTTTAGAAATAGTGCAACTGAGAGACATAAAAAGCTCAACCCTGATTGCACATTTCAAAGCCATTTCTGCCAGATTTGGAATACCAGAAATTCTGATAAGCGACAATGCAGCTAATTATACAGGACAAGATTTTCAAGATTTCCTAGATAGCTGGGATATTACTCACATCACCAGCAGTCCCCGATACCCACAGAGCGATGGGTTTGCAGAACGTATGGTTCAAACAGCCAAGAAATTGATGAGAAAGTCAAAAGACCAAGATCCGCACATTGCGCCTCTAAACTACAGAACTTCACCTTCCCAAAACTAACCATCACCAGCTGAGTTACTAATGGGAAGAAAATTGAGAACAAAACATCCACCAATAAAGATTCATTTTAAATCCAAGAACACTCAAAAATAAATTAAACAAATGGAAGCAAACCAGAGGTTACAAAAAAAACCCTTCAAAGATCATGATCTTAAACCTGTACAAGTGGATGATGACGTATTCATCTGTGACATGAAAGACACTCATTGGACACCTGCAAAAGTCATCGACAAGAATCCAGAACCAAGATCCTACATTGTTCAACAAGGAAGACCACAATACAGAAGAAAAAGACGTCAAATTATGAAGCCTAACAGCGCTAACTTCAAACACCCAGACGCTGTTAGTGTTGCCGAGCCTGAACATCCAGAAGACAGCGATACCGAATCGGAAACAACGTTGGGGTCTGCGAACCAAACCAAGACCTACCCAGGGCGACCCAAGCACATCGTTACACTAGTTCAGCTTGCAGCAACACTGCTGACACACAAACAAATAGGTCAAATGAAGCAGAATAAAACATTTGCACATCACGCAGTGGCCGTAGAATCACTACACCAACAAAAAAAAATCTATAGAGATGCACACGTACAAAGGCCATAATAAAGCCTTGGCCAAACAATTGCATCTATGGCCACAACTCATTTTACATTTATTTTTTACAATTGCATTTTTGTTTCAGTACTGGTATTGGTACAGTAGCCCATCGTCAAGCAACCAAGTGAACGCATCTCAAGACTTTTGATGTACTCAAAACCAAAGACATTTCTTTAGTTTAATTATTGATTGACATTTTGATTAACGATTAAGTTCTTTAGTCTATGTGATTAGTATTAACACTTGTGATTAATTATTACGTTTAAGTGTCTTAGTTCATAATGAAAACCCCAAAATTGTTACACTAATTACATACTGATAATCATTATCGTAGATGAAATTTGTAACTATAATATAATAACTAGGACAATGCCATTGTATTCATAATGAATGTGTAGCGTGAAACTAACTGAAGTCAATTTCATTTGATTTAAATTTAAGTCCAAGCTAAAAGTAAAACAAACTTAATTAATTTAAACTTACAGAATTTAAGAATAGGGCTACATAGAAATGGGTATACATAAATACCTATATAATTTACTTGGACTTCTATTCTATTGGGACATATGTTTAAATAAGGAGAGGGGATTATTTATGTAGGATAGCGGTATTAAACTTAAGGAGGGGGATAATAATAATAATAATAATAATAATATAATTATAGTAATAATTTAATTGTTAATTTGGCCTCTGTTGAAATAAATAAAAAGCACGTCTCTTGTGCTCCCGAAATGAAGATCTCCTGTTGCATAACTCGAGTCGTGTCGTAGATCTATTAAAATTCTTTATTGTCATAAACACAAGAATACAACAATTTTGATTTTATTTTCTTCGTAAGTTTACTTGCTTGCGGATTTTCGTTGCCATTGCGTGGCCTCAATTTATTGTTAATTTGGCCTCTGTTGAAATAAATAAAAAGCACGTCTCTTGTGCTCCCGAAATGAAGATCTCCTGTTGCATAACTCGAGTCGTGTCGTAGATCTATTAAAATTCTTTATTGTCATAAACACAAGAATACAACAATTTTGATTTTATTTTCTTCGTAAGTTTACTTGCTTGCGGATTTTCGTTGCCATTGCGTGGCTACAAACAGTTAAATTGTGCAATACCAGACTCCTATAGCAGAGATGACGTGTAGCTTACTTGTAGCGGGTAGACCTCTAGTGACGTCCTCCGCTTGGGATTCCCCTGACCTAGATTCTCCCTACATGTTAGCTCTACACGCTACATGCAAATTTGGCTTGCATGTAACGTAAAGGAGGTCTTCTACACGTCGATGCTTTAAACGTGTTTTTATCCACGTAAAAGATTTTATTTTAAAAAGCTAAGGTTTTTTGTATTATTTTTTTTTGAATTCTAGTCCATTAAAATAGCATTTGGCCCTGAAAGTAAATTTATTTTGATCTAAAAGTTGTTTTAGACTAAATGCTTCACAGCTGTCGGGTTTTTGTTTGGGTATGGATCTCTAGTATAGATCTTATTATCCTTTCTGTTTGTTTTTGGCTGTCGTCGAGACTTGTATAACCGCAGTAATATATAATAAGAACCTAGAACTATTTTTAATTAGATATACATCCACATTGTTTAAACTTAGAATAAAAACCATAACAAAAGCTACAAGCGTTTCAGCCACGTGACGACTTTTAGAGCGAGCCTCGTTTTCCTACACGCTAGCGTTACACGTCAGAGCTACAAGTATAGTTGTTATAACTCTCTAATCTTTTTCTTGAAGATTTTGTACCGTCATATTGTATGTTATTAGTATTAAACAATACGACAGGGAATTTTAGTTGAATTGTATAGAAGTTTATAGCCCTTTACCCGTGAATTGTGACAAATACTGCAATGAGACAGAGAAAATGCAGATTGCGGCATATTGGTTGAATAATTCCATGAAAAATACCCTTACTGCGCAATAGAAAATAGGTAAAGAGATCAATGTCTACAGAAAACATTTTCGAATGGAATTTTAAAAATTGGTGACTTATAAAAATTAGAGGCAGTGACAGATATAGTTTATAAATCATAGTTGAAGTATTTCAATGCCCTTGCCTTCCTCAAGACAAAGACGTTCCCACACAATCACGGAGGATACTTTTTTGTGGGGCAATAGCACTGGCAAACTTAAGATCTTCAAATGTATTTCTCGAGTCCAAGTAATAAAGTGCAATTAATAAACGCTTCGAAAAAGTAATGAACTCACGCACTTAAAGTGTGCTTCGCTATCAGGGGTTCGGTCATTTAAAAAAGCTCATTGTATAATCTGACATCCATGCGCAGGAAGTTTTAAATACTGCGGCACATTATGTATCAATTCACGCAGTAATTTTGTGTCCAACCTTGGAACGCTGAAAAACACATTATTTGACTATTTTGTCTGCTGTAGAGAAAGCAATTGTCAAAGCCATTGTTGAATCAAAATCATACATCCTGTCTCAGCTTTGAGCAATAAAATGGTCAATTATATTTAGCCATGTCTGGGCGACATAAAACTGTTCGTCAAATTGTGCTACTACTAATGCACAATATAATTTATTGTGTATGGGTTGCTTTACATATTTTGACTAGATTTTCACTGTAATTGGGGAAAAACATGTTTTTTTCCTTCGTCTTATGTTCTAGGATTTGCCAATGCTTTTAAAAAAATACAATCTTATACACTTTACGACAAACGTATTTCCTACATTTTCCCTTTTCCTACTTATCTCGACCTCATTTAGTAAGACCTGGCTCATTCACTATATTTGACACTAGACACAGGAGTACCACAAGGCACACTGCTTTCACCTTAACTTTTTTCTATTTACACATCATTAGACTGTAGACCGATACACACCAAATGCATCTTTTGAAAAATACGCCGACAACACTATACTGCAAGAAAAAAATAGAAAAAACAGAGGGAGGCAGATGCGGAGAACTATCGTGTTAATAATTATTATCACGTAACTGCTTTTATTACATGATTGTATAACCCACATTTCTATATTCTGGCTTTGATCTAGACCAAAATATACGTCGAGTAAAAAACAAAACAAATAGACAAACATTGAAAAGCAGATGGAGATAAAAATCGTGTCAAGAATATCATGAAAAAGGCTCTAATTACTAGCACAATCGTTATTACTACATTCTGGTTTTGAGCTAGTTCAAATAGACCCAGTTGGATCTTACTTGCAGGATGGTTGCCAAACGTTGTTCCAAGCTGAAACGTTTGCTGGGAGATATGTTAGTGAAAAAAAATGAAAAGTCCCATCTGGATTTCGATAATGAATGTTTTGCTGACAGATTGTTAAATCTGAACAGGCATCAGCATCAACTCCAGCTGAAAATGAGAAAACTGTCGTAAATTGGAGATTATTCTACTAAGTTGAAATCTCAATTCGACGTCAGGCAATATATGTATTACTAACGACGATAATAATAGTATTCATCAAAATACTAACGATAAAAACAGTAATAATAATAATAATAAAAATAATAATAATAATAATATTGCAGAGAAAAATCATGTTAAGATTATCATGAAAAGATTTTTATTAGATAAACAACCGGTATTTCTATATCCTTTGAGCTAGTTCAAATTGGTCGATTTGGATCTTACTTGCAGGTTTCTTGCCATACGTTGTTCCAAGCTGAAACGTTTGCTGGGCGCGATTCTAGAAAGAATATTGCGAATATCCCATCTGGTTGGCGGGTATTTCTGTCTCGCCTACAGGCTGTCAAATTTGAACAGGCATCAGCATCAACTCCAGCTGAAAAGAATAAATCTGTCATAAATTTGAGAATATTCTACTAGCAAGGCGTCCAAAAATAGAAGGCACCGAATTGAAAGAGGTGATAAGATTTTGGTACACCAAGGATAAAAGTGATTTTATTTCCTTTAATTTTAAGCATAGATAGGACAGAGTGATACTTAGAGAGTATTTTTCAGCCCATACTATCATCCTACATTTCAATTATGTTAACTGTCTTATCTATGTTCGCACTTTTTTGTTTTTTTTTTTAAATTCATAAATGATTGGTTATTTTATATCTATTTTTGCTTAATATATTGTTTCGCAGCGTAATGCGAAGATGTTCATAAATATGGCTCACTTTGATTCTTGCTGCCAGTTTCTGTATATTTCGGTGACTTTGCCTTCTATTTTTGGACGCCTTGTCTACTAGTCATGAAATCGTGACGTTTATATTTAATTGACGTCATGCAATACATGTTTTACTAATGACGATAACAAATAATATAATCATCACAATACTAACGGTATAAACAGTAATAATAACATTAATAATAATAATAATAATAATAATAATAATAACAACAACAACAACAACAACAACAACAACAACAACAACAACAACAACAACAACAACAACAACAACAACAACAACAACAACAACAACAAAGTAGTAGTAGTAGTAGTAGTAGTAGTAGTAGTAGTAGTAGTAGTAGTATGAGTTGTAGTAGTAGTAGTAGTAGTAGTAGTAGTAGTAGTAGTAGTAGTAGTGGTGGTGGTAGTAGTAGCATCAGCAGCAGCAGCAGCAGCAGCAACAGCAGCAGCAGTAGCAATAACAGTAGCAGTAGTAGTAGTAGTAGTAGTAGTAGTAGTAGTAGTAGTAGTAGTAGTAGTGAGGAGGAGGAGGAGGAGGAGTTAGGAGGAGGAGGAGGAGGAGGAGGAAGAAGAGGAGGAGGAGAATGAGAAGGAGAAGGAGAAGAGGAACAATAACAATAACAATAACAATAATAATGATAATAATAATAAATTGTAATTTAGTTTGAAAAATGTTTATTTGAAAAAAAAATTATATGTAACATTAAACGTAGAGCTCCTTTTTGGAATTGATGAATATGTAACTAAATAAATTAAAAAAAGTAAAAAAAGAAACAAAAATTTAAAAATCTAACTATAGTTCTTTTACTAACCTAAAAAAAAAAGGATAATTGCACCAAAAGATATAAAACACAAAATAGAAAACATGTTTGATCTGGTGAGATAAGTATATAACATGATTAAGATACTGAACATGTCGTAGTGGATACGCGAGCGTTGACTGAGAGAGAGGGAGAGAAGAGAGAGAGAGAGAGAGAGAGAGAGAGGAAGAGAGAGAGAGAGAAAGAGAGAGAGAGAGGAGGAGAGAGAGAAAGAGAGAGAGAGAGAGAGAGAGAGGAGAGAGAGAAGAGAGAGAGAGAGAGAGAGAGAGAGAGAGAATGAGAAGAGGAGGTAGAGAGAGTGAGTGAGAAACAAAACGACAGAGGCAGACCAATAGACAGACTTAGAGATAAAGAGAGAAACAGAAAATAGAAAAATATACAGACAGAAAGATAAATAAAATTGAAATAATTATTTATTATACTTCGAGATGGCGATTTTATGAGGCGTTTTTCTACATTTGAGTTTGCTGTGGGGTGTATAAAAAGACCCACAATATGGCTACCTCTAGGACACAGCTCACAACATTTTCTGCCATCGAATATATATAAATTGATATTTTGAACCCTGGAGAATAATTTCGATGAGGACTTAGATGTATGGCTGCCATTTTATGGACACACTCTATTTACAGAACAGAAATTCCGGCACCACAATTTCCACATGTTTCGTTTCCGGCTTGTCAGTGCCTGATGGATAAACGATTTCAAAATGAAACAAAGAATCTAATGTGTGCTGACAATTTTTTTTCAGGTGAGACCAGAATTATCAGAGAAAGTCAAAAGTTCTTAGCTACACATATAGAATAAAAGTTCTAAATTAAGTTTTTAAATGTATTAGATGTGAATTGGTCTCGATTTAGATTAGACATAGACAGGCTAGACCAACAGAACGAGACCTTTACAGATACTTCGCCTGGTGGCTAGAGTAGGCCTAGATCGAGTCTTATCTAGAACTAGATCTAGTGTATAAAGTTAACACTGCATACTCTAAATCTAGACAAATTGGATAACCCAGATCTAGGTTTAAACTAGATGAAATATAGATCTACATCATTTTTTTAAATATCGATCTTATTGTCATTCCTAATTGAAATCTTGATGCATAGAGCCTTTTAGACATGATCTCTGTTATTTATTTATTATTAAAGATGTAGGTTCTTCCACGTCCCGTATGTTATAGTACTTCACCTGTTCCTACAATTTGTATATTTACAGACCCTTCTTCAACAACTCTTTCAAGCAATAGTCACCATAGACCTGACACTTGATTTCTAAGACTTTTTCAGGCTATGTTTTCCAAAATTCAAAATAATCATATGAAGGAATGCGTTTTTCAGGCTTGGGTCAAGCGAGAAACCCTTACCGACGTTTTACACTAGAAATATTCTAGTCCGCGGTGAGCAATTTAGAGATGAAATTACTGATCATTGCAGAAACATAATTCTGGCACGAAAGTTGGGGCGCTCTATGTTCATTATGTGGCTCCTGTATATCATTTTTAGAAGATGTAATATTCTGTTGCAATACACTTTGTTGCCATAATCTTCTTACGGTTGGGAAGTTTGCTTGTTGTGGTTTGTTGTTGTTGTTGTTGTTGTTGTTGTTGTTTTTATAAACAAATAGCAGAAAACTGTCATATCCTATGCTCGGGTTTTATGAGTAAATATAATTAAAATTTAATGATCTATTTTGGTTTTTTTTTTATTCTACTGCTTTGTAGGGTCTCATAGTCATAATGACTACTTATGTCAAGAAGATGCTACAGGCAGCTCCTGATTAAACAAATGCACCAACACCAACAACTTAATCTGCTGCATCCCCTGATCCTACTTCCCTCTTCTTAAGGTTTGTGGACTAAGTGAGTATTTTCAAGGGCGTAAGAGTAGATTCCTTAACAGAAAAAAGAATAAATATCTTCTGTAATGGTTGATCTTAGAAGATTAGTCAACTTGATTATAGAGGACAACAAGGACTTATGCAAAGAATGTGCTTTCGGGCTTGTATATTTTAACTTTAATAAAAATAATGCAGATATGATGGAAAGTGTTAGAAAAGAAAATGAACGTGGCGAAGAAAGTATAAAGCATCACCCTTGTGACAGGATGAGCAGTTTCGGTGCTTCAGTGCGAAGCAGTCTGTCTGTCTATCTGACTCTCTGCCTGTCTATCTCTCACTTCTTTCAGCTTAAAGTCACTTGTACTCTTTGTAGAATCACAATGTCTCATTATTCTCACTCCTTTAAATGGAAGATGATGATACAGTCCAGTAAACAAAAAAAACGCATTGCTGCGTAAAGGCTGCTCAATTTAATCGAAGGAAACTGTTCTTTTTGGTAACTAAGTAGGGTGTTAATGTTCTTTAAAATTTGATTTATTATATGTACAGTACACGTGGTGGCATAAACATTCTGCGTAACAACCTGGAGCATGACATAAAGCATGCATATATGTATCCAACACCGATGACTAAACTCAACAAATTCTGTAACTGTCTCAAAATGTGCAATCAAGCTTCAGAACAAATGAAACTGTGTCAACGAAGGAGAATTCAAGTTGCATTTAGGAAAATCAAAATACTCTCTAGTATCACTCTGTCCTATCTATGCTTAGAATTAAAAGAAATAAAATCACTTTTACCCTTGGTACGCAAAGGGCGTCCAAAAATAGAAGGCCAAGTCACCGAATTAAAATAAGGGAAAAGATTTTTGCGTACCAAGGGTAAAAGTGATTTTATTTCTTTTAATTCTAAGAATAGATAGGATAAAGTAATATTTAGAGAGTATTTTTCAGCCCACACGATCAGCCTACACGGCAAAAATGTGAACTGTCCTATCTATGTGAGCACTATTTTGAGTTAATTTCTGAAAATTCATAAATGATCGGTTAATTTATATTTTGTCCCTCTAATGTTTCTTAATACAAGTTGCGCAGCGCGATGCGAAGATGTTCACAATATAGCTCACTTTGATTCTTTCTGCAAGTTTATGAATATTTCGATGACTTGGCTTTCTATTCTTGGAAGCCTTAGTTGCGGGTCATATACACTATTTTCATTGGAGTCAAACATGTACAGGTGTAGAATCAGACTTGTATCACTTATGAAAGGTTTTAATATGCTTACAACTATGTCACGTCGTTGTTCTTGTTGTTTTGTTGTTGTTTTACCTTACGGTCCAGCACTTTACTTAATTTTCCTGCAGCAATATCATCGATACTGGCAGAACATGTCTATTATTTATAGGTTACGGAGAGCATTATTAAGTGTAATTCTCATAAGAGACAGGTGGGCACGGAATTCTTGTAGTTCTTAGAGGAGGCAGCTCCTCGCCGCTATTTGACACTATGAGGACTAAAATAATAATTAATGTGGGTCCAATTCAACATTCGGAAACGTGTGTTGGACTAGTTTGTTGAAGAGAAGCCTGCAAAGGCATAACTTCAAACCTATTTCTTTTGTTTCTTCTTACAAATATGTTTTAACCAGGTGCGGTTTTCATCCCCTATTGTTAAAGTCGTTGTCAGTTAAACGTGACCGACTGAGACAGGAGTCCAGGCTCGTGTGTGACAGAATGTACAATAATCAGACTTAGTCTAATAGGTTGGAATAACAACTGGTAAGAATAATTATTAGAATAATAATGCTTACGACGAGTCGTTAGCAACCGCGACGTTG
Organism: Elysia chlorotica; assembly: GCA_003991915.1. Taxonomy (NCBI): domain Eukaryota; kingdom Metazoa; phylum Mollusca; class Gastropoda; family Plakobranchidae; genus Elysia; species Elysia chlorotica. Next base: position 230,727 of record RQTK01000379.1, on the reverse strand, counting down.
TACCTATGGTCCGAAGACTGTTAACCTTGTTCTACGCCCCAAAAAATTCAGTCCTAATTAAGGCAGGGGAGCGGGGACCAAGCTGACTTTAGCAGCGCCGAACTTCTATTCGAGAGATCACCGGTTCAATCACAATCAGAAAAATAATAATTGTTTGTCCAATTTTCCTTCCTATTGATTGGGTTAGTATTAGTACTCAGTATAAATAGAACGACTCGGGAGAACATTACTGTTAAACTTTAAAGGGCGCTAATCCCTATTTTTCTTATCGCAAAAATTTTAATTTATCCTTTCTGTATTTCCCCTTTTATTAAACATATTACACGCAAGGCAACCAGTGTAGATAAGGCCCACGAAGCACAAAAACCACTTTAAGTCGTTGCCAAATTACTAATCTCTTACTTTAAAACCAGCTATAATTACATATTATAGTTTTACCGACAGAAAGAAAAATTTAAATATAGAGTACATTTCAGATTTTACAAGAACACCAGCCCAAAACCTAAACGAGCGAAATGTGACAGATTCAACTTTTTGTCAAAATACTACTACTATTGAAATATATACGTGTTAAGAGACGGAAACAAAGGTTTTACCGGACTCTGCTGTTGGCTTGACCAAGACTTGACCGTGCTGCCTGTCGTCTAACGCAGTGGATTGTGGCTGTCGCTCTCGAAGTGAGACCTGTTCTGCAGCAGCATATGCTTTATAGTGAAAACAATAATTATTGAACGTTTGCTTCCAAAGCTCATAGTATCAGTGAACTGGTACGTGTCAGTCCCAGGTTGGTTATGACATCCATATATCTTTATCGTTTATGACTCAAAAAAGGGTGGCAACAAGTTTTCGTGACAGCTTGGTGGCATTTAAAGGCATTTTAATGCGGTTTATCTACAAATCGAAGTTGTTTATGATACAGAAAGTTATGGCAGCAAGTGTTCGTGATATTTTGGTGGCATTTAAAGGCGTCTTAATGCGTTTAATCTTAATGCGGTGTGGGTCAGTATTATTTTAATGGGGTTCAGTACAGTCATATGTTGGTGTGCAGTCTAACTAGGCTTCTGTGTCTGTGTATTTTGTGCGGTTTATATTTGCGTGGTCTATGACATATTGAATTTGATTCATCTCATATTGATGTGGTTCAGCAAAGTTTGATATGGTTTGAGCTATGATGCTGTGATTCATTACATAATGACATAGTCATAATCCACGACATTTTAGTGCACAACAAATGTACCGATATTATTTGCAATTGGTTAAGGTCCATTTAATTTTGATATGGTTCTCGATATTTTGATATGGTTCATATCGCTTTCATGTGGTTTATGACATATTGATATAGTCCATGACATCTTGACTCTGCTTCAGTTAGACAACTTGATATGATTCATGTAATTTTTGTGTGGTTTACGATACCACAATAAAGACCAAGTCGTTTTAGTGTTGTTTGTGGTATATTCGTGTGGTTCATGCCATCTCTATGTGGTTCTTGACATATTGAAGTTGTTAGAAACATAATACTATGTGATTTACGACATATTGGTGCTGTTTATGATTACTGGGTGTGTTTCATGAGAACGGCTAGTTAACCAAAGGTTTTGAGTTAAATAGTACCACACAGAAGTTTAAAAAACCCCAGCAACAACAATATATATATTGTGACCTTATAATAACAAAGTTTTGCTTTGCCTTTTGTATAGGTCTACAGTACGATAAAACCTTGTCTTTTCAGTGAACGATATGACTCATCATCATCATCCGTTATCGTCATCGATTACGATGGTTGCTGCCCCACTTGATGCTCTGTCCACAATATGACGCCATCTGTTCCCGTCCTGACTGTCGTATGTGAGGCGTTGCAAATTGAGGCACACACTCTTCTTGACTTTTTTAATGTACATTTATAATGTTGTTGGTCTTTCTTTTTTGCGACTGGTTTCTGCCTTGCAGTTGCAGCACATTTAGCATCAACTATGTCCAACATATCTAGGGCAAAATATGATGTACGGGATTTTCAGGTAGGGAGAAGTAGCAAGAATCGTCAAATTACTATGAAAACCCTGGACTGGTTAGCCTTAAGTTTGTTTTGTTTCGACCTTACTTTTATATTTACCAATTTTTAATTTATTTTTTGTGCTGGCGGAGGACGATTTTGGGGGGGGGGGGGTATATGGTGGAGGGGTTATCGACTATTTCAGATTAATATCTCTTAAACTGATCCGTAAACATTACGAGAAGATTCTAGCGTCAAAATTAGAAAATCAAAAAATTCTAAGGTAAGGTTGATCCAAATCTTGTGACAATCAGTGACAACGTATCACAGATACGTGGAACTGCAGACGCCGTGTAGCCTTTTGAGGTTTGGCAATTATTTCTTACAAGACACATCGTTTCATGTTCTATGTCCGGTCTTTGTGTTTTAGGTAGATAACTAAACTTACTTTAGTTTTCAGTTTTCGTCATATAGACTACTTAACTCGTACGTTCACAATCTTTTTCTTCTTTTTTTTTAATTTCTGTAACAATAAGGCCATGTTCATACTGCGTAGGGATTACATCTAGGGATGTTAGAATAACGTTGCGGTAAGATTACAACTTGTCTTATGAATAAGAAGTCTTATTTGTAGGCTATCACGACTTTACAGGCCTATTTACGACACGTGGTTCCTAATTTTTTTCACGATAGAGAGCTGCAATATGAATATGGTAACATTTTTTTAACGTTTGTAGTCGACAGAGCGCCTCTAAATTTGCAGTGACAAAATCTATTTGTGGTAACGATAATGGCGGACTTTTAAATCTTCTTTGTGCAGAGGTTGTAAACATATGATGGCCGTTAGTGTAAACAAACTGAAAACGGAATCTAAAAACTGTGGATCGAGACGATATGAATTGAATATGACAGTTATGATAAAAATAGACAACTATAACGTAGGTTAGTCATATTACCCTTATTGATGCTTCTACTAGATACCTAATCTAATATAGGTCTAGATTATAATCTGACACAATAACAGTAATATTGTTTATGTTCTTGTACCTTATGTACACACCGATCCGGAAGTTGTGCATGGTTGCCGAAAATGTTAACCACGTCAGCACTATAAATAGAGTGGTCTACTTATATGTGATACTTAGCTTAGGAGTCTACATCAAAGACTTGGGACTAACAATCAACAAAAGAATAACGGACAATAACAGTACTACAGCAGCAGAATTGGCGGCCCTCGACGAAGCTCTAAAGACCATCCGGGAAAAGAAAATGGAAAGAGAAAACATTTTATACTAACGGACTCCCTGACAGCATCATTCAGTATAAAAATCCAAACAAAATCAACGCCAGGCAAGACCTTACAGAGTCGATCAAACGAACAACAAGAAAAGAACCAAACCCACGTCTAGATCTGCTGAATCCCAACCCACTGTAGTGTAATGTCGAAGGAAACGAAAAAGCTTACCAACAAGCCAAATTAGGCCTCAGCTCCAAGACACGGAGAAAAACCTGACTGGGCCCTAGTAAAGTAAAATTCACAATAAACCAGTACAAAAATAAAAACTGGCAAGACATGTGGACCAAAAACCCCAAAGAAAGGTTCTTCCTCGCCATCGCTCCACACTAGGTAAAATAGTACTCAACTTCAATACCACAAACAGTCAAATCAATAGAGCCAGGCTGGGAGTCTTAAGATTATCAGGAAATGTGAATGCTGTGGCATCACACCATATATACGTTACAACATATCATATAAACATGCCCAAGAAGTTCATCCACAATATTCAACATGGTTATAAAGCTCTTAAGAGGCCGGAAAAACTCCGTCTTAACACCAACTGAGCCCCCCCCCCCCTTTTTTTTCCTCTACCCATCTCCTAAATAGGGAAAAAAAACGACTGAAAAAACGGTGGCAAAACCTTCTCCTAGACAAAACAAAATATCCCCCTACGACAGACCCAACAAAATAAAGTCAGGCATCCCGACCTGTCCCAAAATCACCCTTGTCAGTATGTAAAAAGGTGATATAAAGCAAAAAAATCGGGACCAAATGCTTAAAATAAAGACTCTAAGCACCCCTTTTTTCGTAACTATTCATTAATCTGTTAAGTTATTAATTGGTTGTATTGAATTTTTTTTCTCCTCCGCCCTCGACTTCACGGCGGAAACTATAGAGACATTCAGAATTTTAAGAATGAAGACAGACTCCTCAAACGTACCCAATAATAATAAAGGTAGCAAAAATAGCGACAGTAAGACTGCTGATGTTTATAATAGTAGTGGTGGTGGTATTAATGGTAGTGGTAGTGGTGGTGGTGGTGGTGGTAGTAGTAGTAGTAGTAGTAGTAGTAGTAGTAGTAGTAGTAGTAGTAGTAGTAGTAGTAGTAGTAGTAGTAGTAGTAGTAGTAGTAGTAGTAGTCGTCGTAGTAGTAGCAGTGGTCGTAGTAGTAATAAAAATGTTAATAATAATAATATTAATAATAATAATAATCATAATAATAAAATGTAAAAAATGATGATAATAATAATAGTAATATTATTAATTA
>RQTK01000379.1:189506-217015 GCA_003991915.1 Elysia chlorotica | reverse complement strand
GAGAAGGAGAAGAAAGAAAGAGAGAGAGAGAGAGAGAGACAGAGAGAGAGAGACAGAGTAAGAGGGAGAGTAGAGACCTACTAACCAGCTCTTAGAACTTAATCTGTCAATTGTCAGCAGTTATGCTACATCGTGTACGGATTTCAGGACCAACATCTGACACACAGAGACAGTGTGGGAGGTATCAAGACTCCTGTCTCAGTCGATTACATAATAATGTGACCAACTTAATAATACATTTTTGACTGATCGTAGGTTTCGAACCGAGGTTAGCCTGAATGGGAGACCAACGCTCTTGTACGGGTGGGGAGGGGGTGATCAACTTTTGATCAGGAGATCATGGTGCTTGGAACCCATTTAAACGGTATCATTTTGTTCCCTACTGGTTGCGAATATTGTGTTAGTGTAATGTGATCAATTTAGACATATTAGCCTTGAATTTTGAGGACCACTACCTCTCTAAGGAGCAATTGTAATCAAGACAGCCTCCCCACTTTAAAAAATGAAATAAAGATTAATTGAAAAGAAAAAAAACAACAACAAGAAACAACCAAATGTGAAATAAGTTCTTCATTTTATTGACTTTACACACATGTTCAAACAAAAGGCATATTTCACAGATCCATGGTCACAAATAGTGAAATACAGTCATAAAAATCGTATTTTTAAAAGTCCAATGAAGGATCAAGCATGTGTTTATACTTTATGCAAAGAAAAAAAAATATACAAGTAAAAACGTCCACATTTTCATTTTAACACACAATATTGCAACATCTTCAAGGCAATAAGTCTAGTTAGTAAATTTTGATGCATCAGTCAATGGCTTTCTTTACAGTGAGATAAAGTAATAGTATGGTACAGTATATATAGACTACAACAGAAAATTGCTTACATTTTACATTGTAGGGCTACATTATGTACTATTACCCAGTTATGATTTTTTTTTTCATCTTAAAATGCAGTTCAGGTGCTATTGTACAAATATGAAACCTGGTTTCAATACATATATACGATAAGAAGGGTAAAAGCATCTAATGTTTTAAATTCAAACTGAAATGGGTAATGCACTACACAAAAGATTACAGATTAAAATATGCTAACTTTTAATCCATGCATGAAATTGTCATGGTTTAAATACATGAGGTAGGCAAGATACTCAGTCATAAGCCTGAATATTGAGTTATTGATGTCACAAAGAAAAGTGATTACATACATTTATCTATATCTTCAACTATGTATTTTAGTTCAAAATAGTGCTCTACATTCCTCAAAAATGTACATTCATACCATTTTTTTCTGAATAATAACTGATGGACGCTTTAAACTAATGTACACTTGAAATGAATAAAAATGAATATATCAAAAAAGTTGAATTACGAAATGATTCTATATTTTTCACATTGGCATGATTTTAAATAATGAGACTGAAGTTAAGAACCAACTATATTGTTTCTTTTTCTGATAGATGTATGAAAAGCGTCAGTCGTTTTAATTTTCCAGTTTTTTAATAATTAAAATGGCATTTATGCTGACACACTTTTATCATATAAAGAGAGAGCACAATGTAAAAAGACATAAAAGATGATACCATAGTTTCCATTGCTTCATCTCACCTTAAAATCTTGCAAGCATTCTAATAAAAAAAATATATGAAAATCTACCGATCGAAACAAACAAACAAACCTACAGAACTCTAACAGATATACACACATTTGGTCCCTACTCAGATTCTCACTCTCAGTGATGTTAATGGGGTTATGGATCAAATATTTAGAGGAAACCCATACACAATATTTCCATTGTTCCATTCCTGGGTTTTCATGCTAATAAGCTACAAAGATATGCTTAAACAATATAAAATCTAAAGACATGATACCTTTATTTTTTATTGTCCATGCTGTTCATTTGTAATGTAGTAGAATTTCCACAATAGAGAAGAGGTCTTGCTTAGAAGTTTTAGAAGATATAAAATACAAGAATATCAATTAAAGCATGTGCAAGGCATTATGTTTTTAACTTGACTAAAAAATCCTTCATTTTTATGTATCAAATGTTTACCTCTGATTTCATCGCATGTGAAAATGCTTTGGATGAAAATTCATGCGCAACCACAAAACCATACAGTTTGTATACGCCAACATCAGAAAATGTAAAAAAAAAAAGAAAACACAAATTTACACAACTAAATATTTGTGTAAAAAAAAGTCTCTATTGGCAACGTAATGCAGAACAAATAAATGAAACTAAGACATTGAAACGCTTTGCAAAAAAAATTGAGGGACCCCAAATTTGGGTAAAATATGCTTCAAGTTGAAACTAAAAAAAAACACACCCAAAAAAAACAAACAAACAAACAACAAAAACAACAAAAGCAAGAAAATAACCTGATGAATTATTATTCCATTCATTTGTTGTAAAAAAATAAATACATGCACTACCCACTAACCACAAACAACCAAATCTAAAAGAAAACCACACCAAACATACCAAAAGATCATCTTAGACAGTTTTATCAATCATCATTTTATGTACAACAAACTCAAAGTAAATTGTGCCGCACTTATCCTCACAACACATTTTATAAGACTGATCTGATCATATTCAGATCTAAGATCACTTACACTATTGAAGGTACACTCTTTTTGCCAGATGACATAAATTGAAAGCTTCATGGGAAATAAACTGGTATCCACATAACCTGCCTGATATTAGATCCAAGATTTCAATGTCATCTTCACCAAAGCTTGGTTTTTAAAATTAATTTCCTTCACTTCTTTTCTAAGAATTGGAAAAGACTGAGCTTTTTATCTTTTGCTGTTTATGAGATGTATAGTGGGTATAACCAAAGTTAACAACTTTACCTACAAAACAATGCATTCACACACAACATATATTCTTACACTTTTTTTGGCCTACATAATTATGCACACTTTGACACCTTGTTGTGTTGGCAGTTCTACTAGCCATTGTATTTGTATTTTGGGAAGTGACGTGATGCTAACTTGGTTGTCATATTTTTTACAGAAACATAGCATATTGAATTACAAAACATGATCCCTTGATAGATCTCAACTTTCTCCCGACGCCTTTAAAAAAAATGAAAATCACTAAATTTACAGAAAACTTGCACAACTATGTTTTTTTAAATTATTTTTAATACAGATGACTAATTTTTATAGAGTACATTTTAGATGGGATACTGTTTACTTCTGTCGTTCATGAGAGCCTAGAGGCTGGGTTTCAGCATGCCAGAAGAACAAAACAATGTTCGCTATTTTTTAAAATTTGATAGAACTTTCCCAAGTTGTTTTTTTAAATATTGAAATGCAACATGGTTTACAACTTTTTCCAGAAGACTGAACAGAAAAGAATACCTTTCCCAACAAATGCTGTGCACAAATAATGCACAAACCTTGATAGACAAATACACTGTGTATACATACACATTTTTATTGACGTGCATTCATCAAAGTTGGTATTTGGTAGCCTAAAACAAAACATTTAAGAATTTTATTGAAGGTGTATCTTAAAGCATTTGACCTTGTATGAACTTATTTCCAACACAATATTCACCTTGTAAGCTCAACTTAATTTGGATACATTTTTTAACATACAGATGATAGAGATGAGCTTAAGCTGCTGTCAGTTTACAGTTGTCATGATTCATGTAAATAAAAGACATTATAATTCATAACGAACTATCTATAGCACACTGCAGCAGTCATGCATTTATAACAAATCATAAAAATAAAGGAAGATATGGTGGATCTAGTAGTGGTTAGTAAAGGAGAAGAAATACCAGAGACGAAACGTCTGATCAAATCTCTTCAATTCTAAATAATTATTACGTGCATCATCTTAGACCTTTCAGTGACTTTGTTGATAGCAAAGGCTTTATGTACATGATTATTATTAGCCATCATCACATATTCAGCTTAAGGTTGCTTGTATCAAGCTCCTGCTCCCCTGTCATATCCTCCTCTATTTGAGGCATCTGTGATCTTGACCCTGGTATAATGGGACTGGTGGGAGAAGAAGCAGAGGCAGTGGGTGCAGTGGGTAAATGTGATGACGGACTCTGTGAAAGCATTGGCAGAGAAGCCCCAACATTTGCACCTTCATCCTCAAACTCATCATTACGTCTAAACCTCTGGGCCAAGGGGTGGAGAGATTCAGTGGCGCCGAAAACCGCAGAACCATACTGAAAGTCCCTGGATAAAGACTCAGTGTCTTCCAAAGAGGGCGGGGCCTTGCTAAGGCGGACCAGTCGACGATGCTCTAATGCAGCTGCAGCGTCGGCCGAGCCTGAGGTCTCAAACTCAAAGTGCTGCTGGGCTTGGTGTCCCCCAACATTGCTTTCCCTAGAGCTACTGCCGGATAACTGGTGAGGATTAGAAAAAAGAGACCCTGCTGTCATAGTTCCACCTGTATCATGTGGATATGACAGACCTGACCCAGCCATAGCATCTCCAATGGGTGTGGTACTGCTGGAGTCTATGGGAGAAGCCTGGTACCCTAAAGTGGTAGGAGCCAAAGACGGGGTAGACAAAGATGGGAACTGGTAGTGTTCGCCTTTAACGGAGCCAGCACTATCTGTAAGATACTGACGGCTGTACGGTACCCTTGAACCAGCATAACCATGGGTTGCTGATGCTGATGAAGGGTGAGTCATTCCTGCCAGAGGGGTGTAGCTGTGACCTTCCCTGTCTAATCCGCTTCCGCCAGCAGCAGGGCTAGCGCCACCAACGCCGCCTCCGTGGTACCGCCTGCGATACTGTGTCTCGTACAGATGCAGCACACTCAAGCTCATGTTGCCCGACAGCATCTCTCTCTGACCCTCGTCCACCATGCTGAGACTGTTGAAGTCGGTGGAGTAGAAAGAGCCGGTGTTGCTCACGAGGCTGGACACCCCGGCACCTGCTCCGGGTGATCCCACCATGTTGGCCGACTGTGGTGAGCTGTTGACCACTGGGTAGTCCAGGCTGGACAGTCCCCCCTTGAGGCGCCCCCCAGAACAGACGTGCTGGCCGAGACCTACAGCCTCGTGAAAAGAGCTACTTGGTTGAGGAGGGGCAGCTGATCGGTCCATCAGGTTCAGATGGTGGGAGCTCTGGTGCAGGCTAGCACCCATCTGGAGTTGGATAAATAAACAAGTTTTTAAAAAACATAATATTAATAGTAAAAAAAGAAACACAAACTTTGTATATATCAAGCGCTACGCTTCTTGGTAATGTTGCTCTATAAATCATCTGTATTATTATTACATGTAATGTTATAACAGTACAACTCACATCAACCAAACTCGGACACAAAGAAAAGCCTACATTCAACAAACAGACAAAAATCCTCGATTTTTCTTATTAATAATAATAATAATAATAATAATAATAATAATAATAATAGTAAGAAAAAGATACTAAAGAACTGATTCAAAATAATAATAATAATAATAATAATAATAAGTACATTTTTACAGCGCTTTATGCCGAGGCCTCAAAGCGCTTTACAAGATTCTTTCATTCGTCCATACTAATTGTACATCAGATGCACCCACACCCATACAAACACACTGAACACACAGACACTCAATATCCAAAAGCAAAATTTGACATGATTTGTCTTTAGTATACTATCTTTGATATTAAAAACTAATTTCATACCCAACCTCAGATCCTACAAACCAGAGGTGTCTGCAACCTTATAAAAGCGTTAAAAATTAGAATACAATTTAACAAAAAATCTACCAATGGCCAAGCAGATAGGAGACCAAAGAGATAAAGCTGCCATGATTATAAAACTTGAGATGTGTGATTGGGAGGTTGTAGGTTGAAGGATGGGAGTTGTGACTGACTCAACACCATCTACATATATATAATGTAGGTGGAGGCACTGGATTGGTAGCACTGAGACAAACATGACTTCAACGAATCTTGATCCAACAACTCATCAACACAAACGCTTTTGTCATCAACAACATAAAATGTTCAAGCTAACAGCCATCACTTATCATACAATGAAAGACAAAATCACAGAATGAGATAAATGTTGGTGGCAATTTCCTATTATTTTAACATCTTGTTTTACTCTGTTTACTTTTATATTACCATTTTAAAAGAGAATGTATATAAATCAAAAACCTTGCAACAGAAATGTCAAATTCAACCTAAGGGAGGTAAGAGTGCTTTGTTGTGCTACGCATTGTGTTCACACTTGTAGCTTCTCTCTGTCCATATTCTACTCAATTCAGTATTTTCCCAGAAAAACCTCTAGACTAGACAAAAATCTGATCATGATCTTGTGCAGGCAAAGTATTTAGCTATACCTACAACCACTGGTTCTGGATACCAAAGATTGCACTTAGAAATAAAAACAACAATCCATGCAGTACAAAGAATTTGAGGAGAGTTCATCAAGGCCAAGCTCACATTGTGTGACAACACACAAAATTGGAAACCTGAGAATGTGCAATATGAATTTTACTCTATCTTAACCTTACAAAAACAATTTTACTCACAGGAAAAAATGAAGGTATTGGATTCACATAGCCCAAGCTTGGAAGACTTATTGGGTCTGCAATGATGCTAGTTAGGGCTGGTAAATCCTTTTGCACTGAAATCGAAAGGAAAAATATAATGGAAATTATTATTTTTTTGGTGTATTTCAAATCTAAAAAAATGTATGCTATAAAATATCAAACAAACTGAAATATTTAGAGGCAATAAATACAAGATGAGCTATTAACTGCTCTCTTGGACAGGGATTAAGCATGAATAAAAGAAAATGAGGCAAAACTAAAACATTATTACAACAAAACTTAACGACAATGAGGCGTTGTGATTTCTACTCCTCAAGATCTAGTTTGCTGCTTGCTAAGAATAATTCGTATACTTTAAATATAAAAGATTCAAACTTACCTTCATGTTTTACTCCATTGACAAAATTGCTGCTTTCTCGGGGTGGTTTCCATTCTGGGTTTGTGCTCTGCAAATTTTATTTCAAGATAAATGGTTGAAACTATAACTCTTTAATTTAATTTGTTTTTCCAAGTAAAGATTGCTTATTCAATTCTTTATCTCATGGTAATATTCAAGCAATAAAGATTTCATGGAAATGAACGTTCTACTCCAGAAAAAATACTATAAATTGAACAAAAACTCTTTGTGTAAAGTAAGTTAATAAAACAAACATAGTAAGTACAATTTCCTTTTCTTTTCAAATAGAGGTAGTAATTAGAGATAAATGAAGAAGGCTGATAAAACAGAGTGGACAGAAAATCCAATTAACTTAGTTCTTTTCAAGATTTTCTACTTCAGCTTTATCTTTATTGAAACAAGTTGTGAAACTTATTTTATTTAATTTGTTCCCAAGATCACTAGAAAAAATCACTTGTAAATCATATTCTTAGCTCCAGATGTTTCACATAATATCTCAAAAATCAAATTACCGTGAAATGCATGAGAGACAGTTCAATCTTTCCATTTTCTCCCTGTTGGGCCTTAGGAACTTTGGTCTCCCTTGCATCGCTTGTGGCGGAGGGTGCTGTCCACTAATATTAAATAACAAAAGAAAAAACAGGATAGAGTGTTAAAAGTGCATGAACTACTAAAGAGAGTTCAAGTAAAACTGACTTAATGCTTAAAAATGAAAAGCAATGGATGATAGCAGCTCGCAATGCTTAAATAAACAAAATATTGAGGATAGATGATGATCTCCTAATGGACACTCTTAAATTTATTTCCAGAGCATAAATACTATGGAGATAAAAAACGACAAAATGTCTCATTTAAAAAAAACTCAATTTCATTTTACTCAATATTTCTAAAAAAGAAAGAAAATTAATCTATCCAATTAAAAAAAGAAAAAGCTGGTTGAAAGTATCGGGCAAATTGAAAACGTTGCAACACCCTTTCTATGATTAACTGTTTAAGTCTTTGAGCCAAGACTAAAATCAAGCCCAGAGCTTCCTGGATAATTTGAACAAATTCAACCATACAACCACTAGGACCAACACAGGGATGCCACCCAGACCTAGTGAAATTTCCGGAACTTTGGTAGTGGGTAAAGAGAGGGTGGAGCCGAAAATTTTCAAGAATTTTCTTTCGTTTAAAGAGGGTCTGAGAATGTCCCTGGGTAGATAAATGGTTACATCTATTAAAGGAAATAGCGAATCTCGCTAACAGATATTTGCCGGTAAACAAGACATACAACGTATTTTCTTCTTTACCGGCTTCCAATTAGACCTATTGTTTTTGTGTTACCCGGTATACATGTACTTATATCAGCCTCAACTAAGTTCATTTTTTCTCTACATCTGCTCTAATTTCATTACCGGTGATCAGAATTTCCTTAAATTTTTTTTTTTAAGATTTTAGCAAAATATGCGAATATTATACCGAAAAAAAATTAGCATAAATCCACACATAGATCTAGCTTATATGAATTTAGCATTAAATCTATAGTGGTTGCCGAATGTGCCAATATAGCTATCACATAAGGTATAACTCGGTGAGATCTAGCTTTAGCTAGATCTAGAGCTCGATTATTAATGGTACCAGAGAGCGCGCATGTCAGATTCGCTAACCTAATTATCAATAAGCTTAGAACGGTTTGGCCAAGGCTACGTCATTAAAATAGCCATAAGATCCTAGTCAGATCAAGCAAACCCTAGGTGGAATCGCTTTGTCAGAACTGCAGTACCGATACAGATAAAACAGTATATATGGAAATATAATAAACAAAGAAGAGGCATTACATGTCGACAAACATTATTCTATGCTTTTCTTTTCAGCACTCGCAAACTCCTTTTTTAGTTGCGCAATATTAACTGTAGTTGAATGATAATCACAAACAAAATTGTTTTGCTTTAAGAGGCGGGGTCGTTAAGAAGGGCGCGTTTTCTAAATAATTCAAAACGTGTATCTCAAAATCCTTGCAAAACGTGTATGTCAGTGTCAAATGGCAAGTGTGAAAAACGTGTACATCATGTATAGGGGTCTTTTTTTTCTCCTCTTCTTAAAAAAATGTACCCGATCTTTAAAGAAGATGCAAATAGTTACCATATGTAAATGACATGATCAAAGAATTTTCAAGGAAGGTGTAGCAAAGTTTTTTCTTATTTTCTCAAAACACCCATGCACTGAGTTACACGGTTTGCAACTTTCACCATCGTATTTGTACTTATATTAGCCTCAACTAAGTTCATAATTTCTCTACATCTGCTCTAATTTCATTACCGGTGATCAGAATTTCCTTAAATTTTTAACGGTTTTGTGTGCATCCATTTCATGAAGGAATAAACTTTAAAAAAATTTTTTTTTAAAGATTTTAGCAAAATATGCGAATATCATACCGAAAAAAAAATAGCACAAATCCACACATAGATCTAGTTTATATGAATTTAGCATTAAATTTATAGTGGTTGCCGAATGTGCCGATCGTCCGATCCAATATAGCTATCACATAAGGTATAACTCGGTGAGATCTAGCTTTAGCTAGATCTAGAGCTCGATTATTAACGGTACCAGAGAAGCGCGCATGTTAAATTCGCTAACCTAATTATCAATAAGCTTAGAACGATTTGGCCAAGGCTACATCATTAAAATAGCCAATAGATCCTAGTCAGATCAAGCAAACCCTAGGTGGAATCGCTTTGTCAGAACTGCAGTACCGATACCAATAAAACAGTATATATGCAAATATAATAAACAAAGAAGAGGCATTGCATGTCGATAAACATTGTTCTATGCTTTTCTTTTCAGCACTCGCAAACTCCTTTTTAGTTGCGCAATATTAACCGTAGTTGAATGATAATCACAAACAACATTGTTTTGCTTTAAGAGGCGGGGTCGTTAAGAAGGGCAGGGTCGTTAAGAAGGGCGCGTTTTCGAAATTAACAGCGTATAATTTCCATTAAAAATACTCCGAAGTATGCGAGGTGTGTCCGCGGAAATCGGCGGATAACTGCTACTTGGGTTCGGAGATAAACTGTCATCTGCCCGTTGCAAATTACTAGTGTTCCTCGTGACTGTGGATCTAGGCTTTGTGCAAGCAATGAGGGCTGAACATGAAAGACACACAGTAACAAGTATTTCTTTTCCAAAACAAAAACAAAATACGGCGGTGTCGCCAGCTTTCCGGAATTTTCAGGGGAAAAGTTTTCCGGACATCAGCTTCAAGAGTCAGTTAGAAAAATTTCCAGCGGATCCGGAACCAAATAATATTTCCGGAATTCCGGAAATTTCCGGAAAAGTGGCATCCCTGCCTACAACTCATAGTACAAACCTCATGATTCCCATGTTTCTTTATGTCCATCTGAGCAAAGGAACATACATCACCAACGCCTGATACTTCCACCGTAAAACAGCGGAAAAAATCCACAATCTGAGCTGATTTTGGTCGCAGACAGAAGAGCAGCCAGATGGGCGTGAAGATGGGACTCAAGAGCTCTTCCAGAATGTATGTCTGCATAAGTAAAATCATAATTTGACATACAATAACATATTAAATTTTTTTTATACAAAAGTAAGTGCAATCATTGTGCTCAATATGGTTTATATAAATCTTATTTGAAGTTAATTACAATTGTCATGATCCGATCCCCTAAAAAATAAAAAAAATAAAACCCCACCAAAAAAGCACAAAGGTTGGTCATATTTTCTTTTACACACATACAAAAAAAAAGGGTAGGGCACCAAGGCTTATTTAGAGAAAAGAAAGACATCCTTATTTAAGTCATTAAAAGATTTAAAGATTTAATTGATAAGTATGTCCTTCTATTATACAACATGTTTGCGGCCCTGTGTTCTACAAGGAATCAAGAGGCTTAAACTAAACTATACAATATATCAAACTGTATAAAATGAACTGTGTATTGTACTGTACAATAAATCTGATGTACTTTTCGCTTCCAAGTTTTGACATTTCTAATAACGTTAACTTTGTACATATCACTGAGAGATAAAAAATTTTGAAATACTGCTGTATCTACTGCTTCTTCTGCCCACTTCTGACATCACTTGCTAAGTTGATGCCTACAGTTGACATAATACTGTTGCTGATGGAAATGAATATTTACACATACACCTAATATCTACAACACAATCTCTAAAATATGAAAAGAAAAAAAGCATCATTAAAAAAAGTTTTAATGTCTTTCTTACTAATTAGAATATATCATTCTATACACATAATAAACCTTTACTGACCACTTTGTACTGAAAGAGCATTGAGAACTCATCTCTGACGTTAGAAGTGTGAGCTTTTCCCTTCCAGTGGCCAGGCATGTAGTGGATTTGAGCCAGGATGCTCATCATGAGGCGCTCTGGACAGAAAACTTCATTCTGGACACAGGCAAGATAATGGATAAATTATATAATGTGGAACTAAAAACTGGTTGAAAATAAATCTAAAAAATAGTTGTCATCTAACCCCAGAAGATCATTAAATCTTTGAATGTACATTGAACTCTCCGCGCAATCACACATTTTTTAAAATGATTTATTATGATTTCTATCACAAACAAAGTACAAATATTGAATAATTGTACATTATCATTAAAAAAAAAAACCTAGTGGTATCAATAAATAAAAAAAAAAACTATTAACTTTTTTTTTTAGCTAAGGACCACAGTAAATAAAAGGAATAGTATTCCTAATTAACTGATTCAAGAGATTATATGTAAAAAAAATTGAGCCTTTTAAAGAGTTCAATAGGCACACAAAAAACAAGTCTTTTTTTCTCTTAAAGCACTATAAAGAGTCTAACAGCTTCCTGAGTATTAGCATCACAGTGTGATTTCTTTACGGCTTACAGAAGGAACAAGCAGAGATTGATAAGACCTCTGTATTTATAATTACCTCATCTGGTATGAGACCTGAGCAAACTGTCGCCACCATTCCTTGACATTGGAAAAAAAATGTAAAAAATGAAAAATCATTGGGAACTGAGCCATCTATGCTATTAAAGCGCTTAAAAATGATCTTTATTATTATTATTATTATTATCACATTTCAATGTTTCTTTACCAAAGTAAGTACTCTAAAACAAGATAGTTTTTTTTTGTTTCTTTATATTTAAAATAGAAACCAAAACCCTTTCTTTCTCTCATTGTTTCCTGGAAAAAAGCACACTAAAACGTATCCTTTTGAACCAAAGAAAATACACTTCGTTCAGAAAACATGACCTAATTTTTTTGTAAATCAAGAGAATGTAAGGTGAATAAGCCAAGAGATTTGATTGAAACAGTTCTTTGTGTGTGTGTGTGTTTTTTTGTTTTTTTTAGCTTCGTCATTATTAATTTGCCTCTTACTTACCACAAACAGATGCAACAGTAAAAAGATGCTCTACTTTTGTTACATCATTGAAATCAAGGATTCCAAGAACCAAAAGCACAGCTGCAGGGGCACCGGCGAAGAAGGCAATATACCTGGCGTTTCAGACATGAACAACTTTGAAACACCATTTGCATAAACATGAAAATATGTGGAAATGTTTTTAAAATACAATCAGCATCACTTTATGGTCAGAGTTTACCATACTTAGCATATGATAAAGATTCTTTTCATTATATGGTTGCATTTTCGTATACTTGATGACATGAGAAAAATAAAAAAAATATTTTAAAAATGAGGTAGGCATGTAAAGAATTGCTTCAAGAAGCTTTTTGCAAAATAAAAGGTTTCAAAGATCTTTAATGAATGTTTCCACATACATAGTGAAGAAAGTCACAGAAAAGGATAAATGAGTGATGGAAGTAGAAGTGATAGAAGTATAAATAAATTATTGTTGATAACTTACTTGGCAAGGATAATCAAAAAGGGTGAAGTAAAGCTTCGCATGTACATTGTGGATGGTAAATATGCTCTGTTCAACCTAGAAACAAAACACACAATTTTTTTTTATTAAATATCTGGACAAAAAAAGGATCTTTTCACTTATTACTTTGATTGACTAATCTCTTTGATTATTATTTAGCTTTACCACTGGCTTTTTGAAATAGTTCTAGTCAATTGTAATCAGGGCATTGAGGATAAAACTTGTCTCCTAAAACTAAAAGATTCATTTTGCATAGCTAGCTGGCTAGTTTTCCATTTGCTTTAGCTGTTAATCAAGTCAAACCAGCATCATTGTATATTTCTCTTGTTTGTGTCAAGTACTTTTATCCCTAAAAAAACACCATATATCACAGCTTCCAAGAAATTCGCTAATTCTCAACGTTCAATATAAAATATGATTTTTAAATCAGAAAATATGGCTTTAATGTATTAACTATATTTCAAGTTTTCCCCAAAGCTTACATTCTCTTGATACACCCTTATCCTTGGTTTGACTGAATATAGGCCATAAAGTTATAGCTATTTATTAGAAGAAAAAAAGACAAAAATAAAAAAAAGTACAAAAATGCAAGAAAACAGAATCTTTACCTCGCCACTAGTTCATGATCAAGCTCATTAAAATGTCTAAGATACAGCCGTCCATAATTTGCCCTGAATAGACAAGAGTAAAATAATAATTTATAAAAGATGAAAGCAACTTCAAATCTGTATACCTCTCATCTGTTGCAAAAGTGAAGCAAGATGCTGTCATATACTAAAAGAATCAGGTTTCGTCATTTAGTCTTACTTATGTAAAATTTGTCAATATATAACAAAAATAATAACTGAACATTGTGTTGCTGAGGTGATTTTCCGACACTGGTAATAGAACAAAAATAGCTCTTGTGCATTTTAATGTGTTTTTAAAATTCATTTCTTTAATTATTGAACAAAGGCTAAACCACAATAATAGTGACACTTAATTTTAATGAAGATAGCATAAGAAATATTGCACATAGATGGATAAATAACATTACCATTGTCTTGAGCCCAGAAAGCTTGGAGAGCGCTTGACAAACTGTTTATAGAGAAGATGATAAGACAAGGACATTTTACATTAAGATACAATAGTGTTAATGAATTCATCTTACACAAGAATAGTTTTGATCAAACCCTCAGAGAAGAAATTATGATATTTCATTACTATCATATCTTAACACGTCTTATGAGCAAAAATGAAGATTTGAAAACAGGGTAACAAAAAATATATGGCATACAGAAACAAAAACACAATAGTCATAGTCTTACTAGCTTAATTTTTTCCCCTGACAATATCTTACCTCTGCATACCGAAAGAAAAAGTAAATTATCTGGTAGATGAAGATAAATGGAGACAGAACTAGATTCAAAATGGCAAGCAGTCCAATGTGTGTAGATAGTCTGAAAGTAAATAAAATACAAAAAACAAAACAAAAAATTAGAAGAACAAAATTTATGAGATACAAACATGGTCAAGCAAACTAAACTAGAATTCACAGATTTGTCTTCATGACGTAAAATTTACTGCATTCAGAAAAAAAAAAATCAGAACAATATTCTCCTAATAAGCATTATTAAAGCAGTAAAGACAAATCTAGTTCATAGAGTGCTTTAGACTATACAAAGAACTTAACAGCATTTAAGAACTATGCATTTGTATTATGCATTTTCAAAGCTTTACATATCAAGATACTTTCTCATCGAGGTAAAAAAAAATTACAGGTTTCTTAACCTTTTCACGACGCAGCACTAGACAGTTTCCCGTTGATCAGCATAGCACTTATTGGCGCGTTAGGGTCGAACCTCACCACTTTTTCCCTCAGAAATGAAAGTGGTCAAAGGGAATGAATCTTGTAATATGTTACTATAACCATCATTCTCTCTTTTAGTGACTATGTCACTGGAGAATTATAGGCTTTATATAAACACGCCTTGAAGAAAAAAAAAGACTGCTAGCGCCAATGTCTTGAAAAGGTTAAAGAGGAAAATTTTAATAAACAAAAAAGTGTACCTTTAAATGCTGATTTTCCTATTTTAACTTTCTCAAATACGAACTTATTCCTAATGGCTGAGAGCTCAATACTTTTCACAGTACATACTGATCTGAGAGTTGTTTCTTGTTCTGGTGACTCTTGTACTCTTCCCTCATGGTATAGCTGTTCACAAAGATCGACCATGGGCTCCCTTGGAAAAAGGAAAATAAAAGTTTTCTTTTCTCAATTGCAAACATAAATACCTACGACATAATTTCATTTTATTTTTTTTCTGATTTCTATTCTTATTTCAAAAATTTATATTAGAAACTTTTATCTTAAATTTTGACAATGATCAAGGGTGTCAATCAATCAACAGTACATCAGTGATGATGGTGACAAAAAGTGAAAAAGGAGGAAGTAGTTTTTGTATATGATTTTTTCCGTTCCTTCATACTTTAGATTGTAGTTTCACACAATGACCCAGTCCCCTGTAACAACATAACACAAATAGAGCATGGATATTTACCACAAACACTTTCCACACAAAATATTCCCAAAACATCATATTTTAGAGCATTGTTGCATTTCTTTCATTTAGACTCACAGATTTGAGTTAGACTTATTGGGGAAACGTTGAGGTCAACAATTTAAACTTAAATTAATTTAAATTTAGCATAAGTCAGTAAACTGCCTGGGCCCAATTTCACAGAGGGGCAACGACAGAAACGGGCGTCAAGGGATTGACTGGGCGAAAACTAAACGAAGGCAGGCAGACAGCCGTGAATCAAAGATATGGATACTTACAGTACAGCAAAATATCCAGGTTGAATCGCATTCCATGGGTTAACAGAGCACTGTGCAATTGAAAAAGAAAAATCAATTAGACTAAAAATCAACAACTGTCTATCCGTAAATTTATATGTTTGTTGCCTAATTTGTTTTAAAATACAGACAAAGTCCTCAAACAAATCTATGGACTGAAAATGAATTAAAATATTAAAAAAAAACTGCCTAAAGGAAACAATGTATCTCCAAAGTTCCTGTGGTTTATATTTATGCTTCTCAGAGCTTTAAAAAAATTCCTTAATGAGCTGTTTTTAACCCATTCCTCAAAATTCAACTACCATGTGGATGCATGTACTTTTTAACATAAACAGCTAAATTTAATAAAAATATTACTCACTGTTCACCAATCAAAGGCAGTCTGAATTTGAGAGGTAAGAGCTCCTTATTTACCATTGCAACAAGGTAATTCTTGAAGCGCAAAATCCTGTGATAGATGTCTAAAAAAAAGTGTAAAATATTTTTTTTATTGATTATGCTCCAATGATAGTGCAAAGAACTTTTTAATTTTTAAAGGCTTTTGGTGTTAAACAAACAATATATTTACTTTAAAAAAAAAGCATTTGATTTTGTTAGATAACACAAAAAGCCAAGGATGTAATGCATATAATGACCCTAACGCTATAGCAATGGGTACTACAATAATGGCTTAAAGTCACTGATGCATTTCATATATACTAATATCTACGTCTGAACAATGTTTGTTTAGGATAGATGGAAAACTAGCTATCATCAGATTTTTTCTAGAGGTCTTGTAAATTAAATATGAGTCAGGTAAAGCAATTACAACAGTTAAGAAGTGAAACAGACTGATAACCTGAAGAAACAGTAAGCTCTACTTAAGCCAGCTTGGAAGGATTAGAAAAGATTTTTGCAATGCTATGGGTTGGTCTATATGTTGTGCTATTTTTTGGCTGCATTGTAGTTTTTAACAGTTATCTAAACAATGAGTTTCCACTTTGATGAACAGACTATAGAAGAAGATTCCAATTGTAATTTTTTTTTTAATTGCCTTTCTACATGAAATTAATTTTTGAACACATGTCAAAGAAAAAGTGTGATCAGAACAGCCATCACAACAGCAGACAAGTTACCAAGTTCCGTAAGTTCCTGCTTGTGTATACAAATCTGTTGCTCTTTCTGGACTTCGAGTAAACGAATCTGGACTTCATGCCAAGTCATGTTGGTCAGATCACTCTGTGAGTACAGCAAAAGCAAAAAGATATATAGAAGAGAAAACTCAACATTCAACATACAATGGCTATGAAAAAAAAATACTTTCATAAAGTTTCCTCAAAAGTGTATGATCTTTGAATTTTAATGTTAAAAAAAAAATTCAGTACACCTAAGTCATTTCTAAGAACTTAAATATGATCATTTCTAATGTATTAAAACAAAAAAAAAGTGTTTTAAAAAAACTATACTGTTTCTGTGTTGAGGGCACTGATGAAAAAGTTGCGTGTTCTCATATAGTTGCCAAAATTGACAGCCATTTTGATGATGCGCCCCACAAAGAATAGTGAGCATAAAAACAGCAACAGCCATGAGAAGAAGGGAATCCTGAAAGAAAAATAGTTGTAATGGCTTACATCTGATAAAATTCATTTTCAATAAATTTAAGTGCCTTGGTTAATCTACACTTTCAAAATTAGATTTTAGACTGAAGCAAACCATTGAACAATATCTTTGTTGTCAGGAAAGAGGCAATAAGACAACATTGGTTCTCTCCTTTTTAAATATATATCCCTAATAATAAAATAGAAAGACTTATCTTCATAAAGTCAAACCTGCCCTAAAAAACAATCTTCATTTATCTTGCCATGCAGGTGAGACTTGATTACTTATAAAAAAAAATATACATTGAAGTTTCCATGATAGAGGCAGTAGATATGCCAAGCCATCTGAAAAGTGAATACTCTAACCTCACCTTGTGAAATTTAGACAAATAATTTTGTTTTATCTCTAATCTATAGATGTAAAAGAAAGTTTCATTCAGCTACAGAAATAAATGAGTTTGAGCCTCAGCTTTACGACGCTAAGTTTTTGTTTTGTTGCTTTTTTTTGCTCAGAGTTTATGTTTTTGCAGTTATAGGCCATTTACGAATCTTCTTATGACAAGTATTCTGTTTATAGATACATTTGTATTCGTTTAATTTATAGACGGTAATTGGGATTACCCTAAAAATATTCTTATTTGTAAAATATACTGTCTTTTTTTTAAATAAGTAAATACAACAACAAAAAACATGTATATTTATATAAACATAATTGAATAAAAAAGAATAAAACATTAAATAAATCAGTCAATAAATATATCTTTGGTGATTGCTGTCCCGATATATTGTCTCTTATACATTTTCTTTCAAACGTGGGTTAAGGTCAAGCTGGAAAACCGAAATCCTAATTAATAAGCTGGGTTTTCCATAAGACATGTTTTTTTTTTACCTGTTTGAACACTCTCCAAATGGGTAGACAATATCTGACAGGGTCTTTTTATGACTGGCATTTTGGTGTGGCACTTCATCAAAAAGTTCAGGGTAGTTGACACAGTAGCTCAAGTATGTTACAAAAAGTACAATGAAAACAAATTGCCTGTAACAAAAGAAAAAGACATTTAATGGTTAACCTAATTTGAAGAGCGCAAAGTTTTGCCATTTAAAGGACACATATACTATAGGAGTCAGAGATAAGATAATTATGGCTCCAGATATTTCTGTACACTACTTTCATTTATGAACTAGATTAATTTTCTCATTGAACAAATTAAAACAAAATTTTTGTGTTTGCTCCTTTTAAAATATAAAATTCACATTGAGAATGTTGCAACAGTAGCTAGTCACAAAAGAATCAAAATGTCCATTTTGTAAGAAAAAAACAAAAAAAAACAAAAAAAACAACAACAACAACAACAACAACAAAAAAAACAACATATATTTAAAAAAACATAAAAAGACATTTTAAAATAAATACTTACATAAGTTGTAAGACTTCAGATAAAACCATATTTTGGAAACCATGTCTTTGATGGTAATCGTAAACACTGGTGAAGAATTTGTCAAGATCATCTACATGGTTCCATTGTGCTGAAATATTAAAACAAAAAAAATCAGTGTGTCACTTGTCATGGAAAGATTCTGGCACTTAGAGTGATTTATATCGTTCTAGAAGTTAATAACATTTACAAAGTAGGTTTATTGAATATATATGATTATGTACAATATAAAAAGATAAATATATCAATATACTTCTCACACAAATTGATTATAAATGGTAAGAAAATCAAGTTCAACAGAAAAATTTTAATGTTTCCATAGTATTTACAACATGAGTCATTATATGAAGCAGCAATCTTTTTCATAGTAAGAATCTATAAATACTATTATAGTCTTTCTGAACACTAAAACCTACCACATAATGATCTAAACCCACCGAATAAACATCACAGACAGTCACGATGCTTTAAAAATAACTAATGATAAAAACTTACATTTGTTGTCATCATGGCTCATATGCACCAACAGTCCTTCTTCCTCATGCACAAACATTTCATTCTCATCATCCTCATCAGAGTCATTATTTTCTTTTCGTCTTGCAGTGGGTCTGAATGGTGCAGAACTAAGGGCCATATACTCTATCTCCTCTGAATCTGAAGCCATGTTTGTTAGTTCTGCAAGCAATATAGATTAATGTTTTGAAGAATATAAAGGAGGACAAGCAAAATATTTCATATGAAAAAATACAAAATAGGTTACAGCACTTAAAAAAAAAATGTACAGTTAAAACATTCATGAGGGTGATAAAACGCAGAGTACTATTTAATATGAAAATTTTTATTTTATTAGGGTTACTTAAGTGGAGAGAAACTAAAATCATAAGAATGAAATGTATTTCATCAGTGGGGAATTCATCTTGGTTGATTGCAATATTTTCTCTAAAAAATAATAAAACAATGAGCAAAGAACTGCAGAACAAATTTTTTTTTTTAAACATACCATTTTATGATTCCAAAGATGTTACAACAGGGTGGATCTATAATGTTAGAGAGATGATAAAATATTATTTTGACACTGAATACTGAAACAAGGCTTTAATATCCAAATTTTGAAAAAGCAATCCAGTTATAAAAATAGTACGTGCAAATTCATGAATCTGATAGAAAACTCTTACAAAAGAAATTACTTTAAAAAAAAAAAGAGAGGCCTGAAGAAACTTTAACAAGTCTGGAAACCACTCGGCTTTCAAAGTTGAAACTTATATATATATTCAAAAATAAAATAACAAGGATACTTGGAAACAGATGATTGCTGATACTGGTCTTAATTTGCTGACACGTATCTACTGTATGGGTAATCAGAAATCTATCAGAGAATTTATAACTAAATCTTATCACAGATATGATTTGTGAATTTATTTTGTTGATACTATGCTCTTTTTCTGTTTCTGAGAACCATGTTGTGGTATTTCATTATACAATTTTAAAGAGTCTTTAGACTAGTTATGCATGGTGTATTACACTTTACAGTACTTGTAACTCAGATTAAAAACTAGCTAGCTTATTTTCAACAGTATGTTGGATGCGAGGTGAGTTAAAGCCATGGGTGGCTCAGTGCTTCCAAATCCAGTTCCTCCGTTAATTTACATTTGTAACCGAGATGGTGTTGGGCCAATCACAACCCTCAACACCTTAGAGCACCTTTATATTGCCTTTCTCTCCTAATTACATACACATTTAACGCTTAAAGTCAGGGCGACTTTGTTTCCTTGAATATGAATCTCTATGTTCAAATGCCTTTCCTTAGATGTCACTCCCTTTCCCTCTCATTTTATCATTTTTCATTCTTTGGCAATTATCTTTTACTGAACACTACACTGCATGATAATAAATGGCTTGTTAAGATTCATAAGAACTAGACTATTTCTATGTATTTATAAATATAAATAATTCTTAATCAGATCCTTATTTATATGATCTTAAATATCTAGTACAATTTTAATGACTTTCTAAACAACTTTGAGAGCATGCTTACACCTCTGGTTTGTTGGACCAGAAGGCGAGTATTAAGGTGAGAAGGGGGTTAGTTAAGTGTTCATTGAAAGCCCTAATGAGGTTTCTTTTTGTTGAAGACATGGTGTTCTTTGAGCCTAAATTGTTGGCAATAAACATCATTATACTGTATAGGTCTGATGCTTTGTATTTGAAGGTCTTTCACCTAGCATTCTACTTAAAATATCTCAGTCTTCTCTTTCCATGTGGAAATAACAGTTTATGCCTTTAAACACTATCTAGATTTCTAGATCTCGATCTAATCTATACCTGATGATAATACCAATAGTGTTCAAAATAGTTTATAAATCCAATGAATTAGTGAAATATATGCTTTATAAAGGGAATAGTTTGACCCTATAATCATAATTGGTGGCACTAGGTCAACCTAGATATGAATTCTAGATCCACGATGTAGATCTAGATCTAGAAGTAAGTAGATACCATACCACCAGTAAACTGTGAGAGTGCCCTAGATTTTATCCAAGTAGATCTAGATCTAGATCTATAATCTAATCTATCTAGATTTTCTGGATGTTCATGTGGAAGATTCTAAATATAGTATGAGCATTCTTAGTCAAAGTAAAAAACACAAACTTGCATTAGCAACTTACGTCATTCGTGAGGAATAAGAAGAAATAGGCCGTTTGCTTCAGCCTTTAGAGGAACTAAGACCTTTCTGAGGTTTGTTTTTTGTTTAGTATTGACTCCGGAAGTAACGAGAAGGCGTCAACTTTGAATAAGAGCGCATGTCCATGGAAGCACAATGAACGTCATTGGTTTATGGGTGCTAGTTATTTTTACCTTTGGCCTTGGGGCCCACCTTGCGACCTGCGCGTGTCTTGTTCAAGCACATTACATGCTTGAATTAACTCCTGAAAAGTTAGAGGGAAATTCTTACAAAGACAAACAAAAAAGTCACAAGGTAACATCCATCACCAATTTTAATTTTATTGTGGAAAAAAGGAAACAACATCTAAATGTTGCTGATATTTAAGATGAGCGAAGCTGTGATGCGAAACTTTCCCCTCAGTTTCATATCTGAAGCGACCTACATATTAAGATCGCATACAGCACGCCAAGCTTTGTTGCATAAAGTTACAACAATGAACTAAATAACACAACATCGCCGTTATGTGCGGACGTGTCGTAAAAACAAACTCAAATTCTGGTAAAATTTGATTTGTCCACTTTACTTAATTTTTGATGACCCTTACATACTTCCACCCAGGTGCATTAATTAAGTAGTGTTATTAGCAGACACCAAACCACTCTTCATTGTAGGCTACTCAGTGCGCGATTTTGGATGCAAGATGAACAGGCCCGTTCAGGTGGGCTTACTCCCTCAACATGATTGGTCTATTAAGTTTGTTTACAACGAGTTTTACGTGTTGTTTGGGTGAGCCAGCGGTTTGTTGTTTGGCTCACTAAATGAAATTAGAGTAAAAAATTAAATGTGTAGAGTAATGTTGTTATCACTTATGAATGGTTTTGATATTTCTAATAACTATGTCACGTAGTTTTTGTTGTTGTGGTTTTTGTTTCGTTTTCTTGTTGATTTTTCTTGTTTTTTTTTTGTTGTTTTTTTGTTGTTGTTTTTTTACCTTACAGTCCAGGCACTTTAGCCTGCTTGATTTTCCTGAAGCAACATCATCGATAGTATCAGCACATGTTTAATTATTATAGATCACGGAGAACAGTTTGGTGTAATTCTCATAAGAGACAGGTTGACAAGATTTTCTTGTTGTTCTTTGGAAATATATCTCCTCGCTGCTATTTGACACTTTGAGCACTAAGTAGGCCTATAAATTATTCTAGGTGCAATTTCAACATTTGGAAACGTGTGTTGGACTTGTCTGTTGAAGATAAGCCTGCAAAGGCGTAGCTCTGGGCTTAATTCTTTTGCTTCTTCTAATGGCCAATCTCTATGTTATTCCTATCGTCTTCACACGGTATTCAAGCCTTCCAATCTTGCTTCTCTTATTCATTTCATGGCGTTCTTGGTTTTAAGACGCTAGGATCGAGAGAGAGAGAGAGAGAGAGAGAGAGAGAGAGAGAGAGAGAGAGAGAGAGAGAGAGAGAGAGAGAGAGAGAGAGAGAGAGAGACAGACAGACAGACAGACAGACAGACAGACAGACAGACAGAGACAGACAGAGACAGAGACAGAGAGACAGAGACAGAGAGACAGACAGAGACAGAGAGAGAGAGAGAGAGAGAGAGAGAGAGAGAGAGAGAGAGAGAGAGAGAGAGAGAGAGAGAGAGAGAGACAGACAGACAGACAGACAGACAGACAGACAGACAGACAGAGAAGGGTGGCGGTGGTGAAAACAAAACCTCAAAGGATCGAAAGCTGGCAGGGAAGCTTTGTCGGAAGGTGTGTGATAACCACAAAGTCCTCAGAGGTACAGGCGTTAGGTACTTCGTCGATGTGGTGTTGAAGTTGCGCGATCCTGAGAGTGCCTATATATAAATACTAAAAGTGGCGGTAATCTGCACCCCCTGCTTGTTTTTTGGATTATCTCCCTTTATACGGAGTTATTTCCCTTTGAATATCGAAGGAACGTAACCCTTTTATGTACTACTGGATTCCCCTTTTTATTTATTACCCCCCATGGCTCGTTCTAACCAATGCTCATGTCAATTGATGACTGAGGACCCACTTGTACTATTTTCTATATTTTGACCTCTCTTCCTTTTTGCCCTCTGTGTGTCTGTCTGTCTGTCTCTCTCTTTTTTCCGTTCGCTTCCCTCACCCCCTCTCTCCTATCTATCTCTGTCTCCCTCCCCTCTGTCCCTCCTCTCTCCTATCTGAGTATCTCTCTCTGTGTCTCCGTCCCCTCTGTCCCTCCTCTCTCTCTCTCTCTCTCTCTCTCTCTCTCTCTCTCTCTGTTTATTCCCTTTTTTCCTCTTTCTTTGTCTCTCATTTCCAATCTCTTTTTTTTTTATCTTTTTCATTCTTTTCTGCCCTCTTTCTAATTTCCTCGATCTGTCTTTCCCTTCACTCTACCTCCCTCGCTCTCTCTATCTCTTAACAAATTTAGTTTTCTTTACGTTTAATTAAAGTCACTTCTTTTTAATGTGTTCTTGAACTGTTTAGACAAACATACCAAGCCATCAGGTTGTTATAGAGAGCAATAGTGTGTCGTTAGTATATCTTAAATCTCCTAATTTTAGCCTTTGAATGCATGGCTCACCGAAGAGGTGAATACTCTACAGGACATCAACACCAACACCAACGTTTCTCTAATCACACATCCTCCTCCCACAAGTATAAAAAAAATTTTTATTTCCTAGTCAAACGGGACACACGCAAGCATCAAACCTACCAAACAAAATGCGCTGCATACTTGTGAATTTAGAGATAGAGAGAGGCAATTAGAAAGAAAGAGAGAGGGGGGCGGGGGGGGGGAGAGAAAAAGAGAAAAAGAGAGACAAAGAGTGAGAAAAAGAGGAGAAAAGGAGAGGAAATGAGAGAAAGACAATGAGGCAGATAAACAGACAGACATGCGTACATACATTTATATATATACAGAGAGAGAGAGAGAGAGAGAGAGAGAGAGAGAGAGAGAGAGAGAGAGAGAGAGAAAGAGAAAGAGAGAAAGGGAGGGAGAGCTCTCCACTTCTCTACAAAAGTACGATAAACAGCCTGTGATCGAAGTATAAATCCAGTATTTCGTGCTAATAAAACAAAATAATATGTAGTAAACTGGATACTTTGCATTTTCAATGTTTACAACGACTTAAAGAAAAATATTTGTCAAGTTCTCAACTCATTCTTGGTCTTGAGACCTGTCCTCGTAAATGCAAACTCTAACCCTCCCCTGGCGGAGAAACTGGCTCAAGAGGTAGATCATTGATCTCCGGATCGGAAGGTCTGCGATTCTAATCCCACAAGTAGATAAAAAATGATTTGTCAGATTTTGTTTCCTATTGGTAAGGTCGGTGTCAGTTAAATCTGACCGACTGAGACAGGAGTCCAGGTATCCCCGTCGTGTCTCGGTGTGTGGCAGCACGTAGAATAGTCAGACTTAGTCCTGGGGTCTGTCCACAATGTAGTCTAATAGTGCTGACGTTGGAAATTAAACAACAAAACAACCCCCCCCCCTTTTTTTTTTCTTCTTCTCCACTTCCCACCATTTGACTGAATCAACCTACAAACTTAAAATTATTGTTCAGCTTGATCATCTCTGGCAGGCTAACACCCGACTAATCAGAAGAAGGCTCGCTAGAGGATGTTTTTGACACACTGGACTGCACGTAGTGACTCGAGAAGTGATCTAGACCCTGCCTGTGATCAAATAATATGTATGTATATTTTTGTTGTTGCAGCTGCTATTGTTAACAAAAAATCATATGACCATTATTTTAGAGTCAGGTGCCTTCAGGGAAGGAATATTTTGTTTGCGTATCGTTGTTGTTTATATTGTTGTTGTTGTTGTTGTCGTGTTGTTGTTGTTGTTGTTGTTGTTGTTGTTGTTGTTGTTATTGTTGTTGTTGTTGTTGTTGTTGTTTATTATGATGTTCGGTTGTTGTTTTTTGTGTTCAGTGCGGTGGCAATATTGTTGTTGATGATGATGATGATGATGATGATGATGATGATGATGATGATGATGATGATGATGATGATGATGATGATGATGATGATGATGATGATGATGATGATGATGATGATGTTATTGTTGTTAAATAAAACATTGATGAAGGCTTTGTATATTTTATTGTGTAGTGAACGCAAAGAAGTTAAAGTAGCATTTATAAAGATCATCACCCCATCCCTGGGTATCCCCGTATTGGATTTTTCGGAGAACTCAGAGGACGTTAAACTAATGGACATGTGCCTGACGGAGACAGAAATTCCATGTCTGTGTCGCCACACATAAAATATTTAGATTATAATGTCAAGACCCGTCGCCATAAATAATTATCGTTATAAGTGTTGTGAAAGTTACACAGGGTCAGCTTTTGTTTCTCCGATCAAATTTTTTGCAAGCATACAGACTTTGCTGTGGAATCTAGTTTCATGCCCACTTGGGTCCCCGCATGATTATTATACTTATGTTGCGTTGCGTGACAGCTCCTGTGAGAACAAACTAAGCAAAACCTGGCCTTGGTTTAATTTAATTCTTAAACTATAATCATATGTAAGAAGGTAAGTAAGCAGTGCTAACAAAAATCAAGACTAAAATGACGTCAAACTGTAGAGTCTGGAGAGCAGAATCACTATCTGTGCAAGCAGAAAACCCCGTCACGGTAGACATACCTTAATGCATTGGAGGCCTGAAGAGCATAGATCACCGTCCTTATAATAATGAGTTTAGCGTTGTGGTTTAAGTTGAAAAGTGACGTTTATAGTACGTAAAACATAACGGATTCCAGGCCTAGGCCATGTGTGTGTGTATGTGTGTGTGTGTCTAAGTCTGAAAAAACGTTTATTTCAAGACGTGACTGTTTGAAAGGTTTAACTAATGTGTGTTTGAAAAAAAAGTAGGGTAGTTATTCGAGAGAGAGAGAGAGAGAGAGAGAGAGAGAGAGAGAGAGAGAGAGAGAGAACATGCGTGTCCCGTCTTCATAAAGACCTTACGTTTTATTTTTCTTTACATATTGTATTTCACGTGCTTTCCGGTTTTAACTTTTTTGCATACCTTAATCTAACCTCAATTTATGCCACAACGAAAGTGTCAAATCCAACGGAGTAGTAGGTATAGTAACAGTAACTGTCACTCTGTGACAATTCTGCGATCCATCAATCAATCACAGAACCAAACCTTAGTAAGCAGTGTCCAGTAAGGTTCACAACGAGAGAGAAGGTTCCGGCATCGACGCCTTGATAAGCTCCAAGAAACCGCGAAAGAGGGAAAGAGGGAAAGAGAGAAAGAGAGAGAAACACAGAGAGAGAGAGAGAGAGAGAGAGAGAGAGGTAGACAGAGAGGGAGACAAATAGGCAACAGACAAAGACAAAGATAGAGAAAGAGACGGAGACAGAGACTAAAACATACGTGCCTCGTCTTTGAAATTTTTTTTTTAATATTGTATTTCCCGGTCACTCTGTGACAATTCTGCGATCCATCAATCAATCACAGAACCAAACCTTAGTAAGCAATGTCCAGTAAAGGTTCACAGCGGGAGAGAAGACTGTTCCGGCAGCGACGCCTTGATAAGCTCCAAGAAACCGCGACGCCCCTCCAGTGGGTCAATATTCATTTAAAATCTGCTTGGTGTTTAGACAGAATGGGCGAGGTTCGATGTTCGTCTGGTGCCGTGACAGCTTATCTTTAACCTACACAGATTCCATATCATTCCGTTACGCAGCCTGTGTAGTTTCTTATGGGCTTTTGTATGAGGTGTACAGTTATAATTAGTTTCAAATCTTGAAGGGTTGGAGAAACGAGAGTGGTCCTGGGTTGTGGGAGAGATTAGTGTTATTTATTTTCAAGCCATTCTCAATTTCAGCCGGATCGTATGTCATTTTACATACAATCCAGTGTCTAAAGTATCATTTCTGTCAATTTTGCGAGTTCAATACCCCGGAATGACTTGATAGACCTACCTTTGCACGAAAATTAACCACTTGACTGTGATGAGGACGAATTCGTCCTTTACCGTTGGATTGCGACGAGGACAAATTTATCCGCTATTTGAAGGCCTTTTGATATTACAGTGTACTTTCATTGTGCGATTGCCAAATTCTGACAAGTTTTGTGTTTGTTCTTTTCATAAGATAGAGAGAGAGAGAGAGAGAGAGAGAGAGAGGGGGAGAGAGAGAGAGAGAGAGAGAGAGAGAGAGAGAGAGAGAG
>RQTK01000379.1:173570-188918 GCA_003991915.1 Elysia chlorotica | reverse complement strand
AGAGAGAGAGGGAGAGAGAGAGAGAGAGAGAGATGGGTTGGTTTAACTTTCAACATCAGCACTATATAGGCTATATTGTGGACTGTCTCCAAGCCTAATGTCTGACAATGTTATGTGCTGCCACACACGAGACAGAACGGGGATGCCATGACTCCTGTCTCAGCCGGTCACATTATACTGACACCGACCCAACCAATAGGGAGCGACAGAGAAAGACACATTTAGATTGATGACATGGACGGAAATCGAACCCGCATCTTCTACTCGGCACCCATTCACCTTGTCAAGGCGAAGACCGATGTGCTGAGCCACTCTGGTAATTTGCCTAAAGGATAATTTTAATATTAATTTCTGATGTCGTCTTAAGTTTGGGTGGCGACCTTACATCTTGATATTATTCTAATTTAATATGTTACATCCTAATTAGCGTACATCGAACTTCGCAAAGTGGGTAGCATTGAACGTATCCTTTCTACTCGTGTTGAATTCTTAGTATTATCCCAGACTTGTTATTCAAGTCTGGGTTTTTATAATGCCTGCCGAGCTAGCAGACTTTGCCAATCTTGCCGAAGTCAAAAGACAACGGAAGTAGTTTTCGTGCATGGGAGAATTTTATGTTAACCTTCGTGATCGCCCCTCTTTTAAAAACAACAATAAACCTTTATGACTTTTGTAGTTAGATAGCTGCTTGACTCCTCATTTACAGGATTGCTTCTTGTTCCCCTCTCGCCTCTCATCGTTGGTACGTGATTGATAGATCATCTAAAACCATGGATGATGTAACAGAATTTACACAACTTATGCGTACTGCATGATAACAATTATGGATGGATGTATTTTGTACCATCCGTGCTATATGTAATGACTAACTTTCATTTATTTTGTTTTTTTACTTTTTGTAATGACTACATATTTTCCTGTTAGCCTCCATCCCATTGTCGTAAAATATTCTTATAAAAAGTTTCCAACTATTTTAGAACGGAACATTTAGATACCTATGGCATAGTTGCTGTGCTATAGATTACAGCTAAAGCAATGCCTCTCCATCGCGTGAATGTTTCTTCCAATATATTTTGATCATGGATCTATGTCCGAGGTATTTGGTGAGACAGGTTTGAAGAAACACCAATGTCTTCCAAGACAATAACTGTTTACAAAAGTATACTAATAAATTTCTAGGAAGACACATTGCAAAACGTTAAACGTACGCATGTAGGCATACATTAATTTTGTTTTCCACGTGCTAAAACACAACACTACAGGTTTTGCAAGCAATATGACGAAAACGGAAGACACACGCAGGCCCCTTAGCCATGGGGTTTTCTTATCGCGGCTCCGTATAGTTTTTATTTACAAAAGAGCTATGATTGGACTTTGATGCAGTTTCCATTGCATATCGTCTTCGTTTTCATTATGGGTCCTGATTTTGCAAGGCCTCTACTTTCTAAGATTGAACTAGTAGATTTCAAGTTAAACATGGGCCACTGGCGACATTGATGACTTCATATCGCTCCCCAAAGCAGGGAGGCAAGCGCAGGGTAACCACGTTAACAACGCTGGGATTATCCTCACTGCATTTGAGCTATTGATAGCAAACGTGTCATTATGGAAACTCAGGCGGACCTATCTGACAATTTTACGTGCTTTCACAGAGAGAGAGAGAGAGAGAGAGAGAGAGAGAGAGAGACAGACAGACAGACAGACAGACAGACAGACAGACAGACAGACAGACAGACAGACAGAGACAGAGACAGACAGACAGACAGACAGACAGAGACAGAGACAGAGAGACACAGGCTGTATGCCTTGTTTGTCTTAATGAATAATCGCCATATCTGTATGAGATTCTGGCTGGAAAAACTAATCAATGATAATACCTTTTCTTAAAATTCTATAGAAGTATGTGGAAGGTAGACTCGCTGTCATGAATATTAATTTAGGCCTGCAGTTTAATTAAAGTAGAGATTCAGCCTCAGTTTTCATGTAGGCAGGCCTATGTAAAAATTGTTGGAGAGAATAATTATATTTAGCCCACACGCAAACATGAATTATAAATGAATATGGTAGCGTGCTGCTGAGATTTTAAGTGTAAGGAACCTTAGGTTTCGTTTTCCGCGTCTTTTTCTCTGGTTATAAAGATAAGATTGTATAAGATAGAGGGTGTTGGCTCTGACGGATAGTTTTATAATTAATAAAAAGCGCACAGCGTGGCTAACAATATGCGTCTTAAGTAATACAATACAATTTTTAGCCTATACAAAATTTAAATACTTTTTAATTGTGCGTATAATGCCACTCCCACTCCCGCCTTATTATATCTGAGTAGGTCCTAGATAGGCTAGAACAATTTGTCATTAAATTTTTGCAACTGAAACATGGCCCAAAATAACTGTGGGAAGCTGTAAAAATATTTTTTTCTTTGCGTTGTTGCACAATTATTAACTCACTCTGATCTGTTTGATTTCATGCTATGATTATTTTAATCTCCTCTCCTTCAAAACTCCCACTCCCAATATTAATTTTTGTCTTCTCTATCAGCAAAACCCACAAAATTTCGCAAGGCTGTATTTTACAGTTATGTTGGTTTTCCCATTCATTTTAATTGTGCATAAAATGACACGCCCCATTGTATTCTTGACAATGAAGCGATTTGGTTGGTTGTTTGTTTTTTATTATTCTATTTTTGCAGCTGAAACATGACCCAAAATATGAGTTGAGTTGAGTTGATTTAACGTCCAACATCAGCACTATAATTATAGTCTATATTGTGGACGAGCCCCAAGACTGACGCCGTAGAATTTTATGTGCTGCCGTCACATTCAACTGACACCGACCCAACCAGTAGGGAGTGCAATCGCCAGGGCTCGAACCCGGACCTTTTGCGCCCCCAACCCAAAATATGAGAAGCTGTGAAAAAATGTTTCCCCTTTGCGTCGTTTCGCCTTGATTGTCAACCTTATCATGTTGCTTTTTATGCTATATGGTCATTTTACTTCTACATTCCATACATACTCCTCCCTCCCTCCCTTTTCTCTCTTATATTGGTACCTCCTCCGCACCCCACCCCCAGAATTTTTGAATGCATTTAACTCGAAAAAATAACTTGTATTTGAAAGCTTAGTAATGTTGTTTAATTTTGTTTTTAACTTTTGTTGTGCGGCTTCCGACGCAAAAAATCCGAGTTCAAGTTCTGGCGATTTTGCTCCCTGCTGGTTGGGTCGGTGCCAGTTTAATGTGAACAGCTGAGACAGTAGTCATGGCTTCCCCGCCCTGTCTCGGGTGTGACAGCACATAAGATTGTCAGACGTCAGTCTTGGGGCCCGTCCACAATAATATATATTATAGCTTATATAGTGCTGATGTTGAACGTTTAACCAACTCAACTCAACTCGTAAGGCTGTGAAATATTTTTCTTTGCCTCGTTTCTTCTTGTTTCTTACTCTTATCATTTCGCCTTTCATGCCATAAGTTTATTTCTCCACCCTTCCATTTTACCCGAAAACAAAAATAAGTTTTATTTTTATTATTGTTGGTTTTACATAAGGCATAATTTTACGATTACGTTCACTGAATATTATTATTTTCAAAATTATGGTACCGCTCATAAGTATCTAACTATGGTTAAATCACATCATAACATTGTCTGTTCCAATAATCTGTGTTTGATTTTGTTGTTGTTGAAAAACCAGAGGCAAAGTTTATTCATAGGCTGTGAGCCGTGGACTTATCAGCATAGTGAGAAAAACTGTAACTATCTTGTTTTGTTAGCATTTATTATTCCGGATATTTTCAAAAAGAACGTGGCGTACACGCATATATTGGTTGGTTTTAGTGATCCCCTACTGTTTCTCAAAGTAGAAGTATCGTATGGCTACACCTCCACATTTAGCCTGTCAATCCAAGATATTAGTCTGTCATCTTAAATAATCCTACACGAAGACGCATGAACATAATTGCTGGGGATTAAAGCTCGGATCCCGTGTCCGTCAGTACAGAGCACTACCAACTGGGATTTTCGGTATCCTCGAAAGCTTTGTTTTGACATACTCTACCGAACTGGTGCACCCTCCATAATTTAAAATGAAATCTTTTTCTCCGAAGATGAAATTTTCAAATTAACTCAAAACGCCGTGAGGTCGAAATGTTAGGAAGGCGCAACCGTTCTCTGAGTCACATAATTGAAAACAACATATACACCGAGTTTAACCCAAAAGCGAAGCACACATATAGCTCAACATAGGCCCTAAGCCAAGCCAGCTTTGAAATTATTCAAATTTCAAGTTCATGTATTTCAGCGTTAGATCTGCATTCTTGACGCCAAACGGAGGTTGCGAGTAAAGAAAACAAAGTAAAAACTACATGCGTAGCTACAGCTTTCGTGGGTTTGTACTTTTCATGGCGTAGACTGTCGAACGATTCTTTTAAGATCGTGGTAAAGTGAATTCTAACATAAAAGAGAAGAAGATAATAGTGAAGTTCTAACTAAGGTAATTTCACAGACATCCTGAAGTCATTGATAATATAATAATAACAATCAGGGCGGCCTTAAAGTAGAAAATTCATATTAATACAAGATTCATCAAGCGGAACGTTTCTTCATATTGTATTGTGCAGCGCTCCTTGGTTATCAGGGCGAATCATATTCATTTTTTACACTTCGCCTACCTTTTTTCGTCCACTAGGTCACCTTTTCGTCTCTGTATACATATTATAACATCTCAATTCCCTCCTTTGGATGTATCTCCCATTTGATATTTTGTCTTTAGACCAATAACCTAAATGTTTACAGAACACATAGGCTCCCCCGCTCCCTTTACCCTAACCATACATACACAACAATACGCACACATTCTCTATATGTATCCATGTCTCTTTATATTTTTGTATCACTTTTTCTCCCAGCCTGCCTCTCTCTTTCTCTCTCTCTCTCTCTCTCTCTCTCTCTCTCTCTCTCTCTCTCTCTCTCTCTCTCTCTCTCTCTCTCTCTCTCTCTCTCTCTCTGTCTGTCTCTCTGTCTCTCTCTCTGTCTCTCTCTCTCTCTCTATCTCTCTCTGTCTCTGTCTCTGTCTCTCTCCCCCCTCTTTCTCTCTCTTTAAATCGTTCAATATTTCGATCGATTTTATCTCAAGATACTATCAACTTCCAACTCCCCTCCCTACCTCTCCGGTCTCCTCTAATTTTCTCTTTACTTGATATGCAGCCCTATTGCCCTCTACCCTACCCTCCCACTCAAATACATTCTACATGTAACTCAAAATCTCTCCCGCTAACCCCCTTGTCCCTCCGACCTTTTTTTTTGTCGTCTTATCTTGCAGACAGCTTATCAGTGCGGGGCTACTGACTGGCATGTCCACCCTATGTGGTTTAGAGGCACCGAAGTGGTGAAGCCATGCAGACTTAAGGCGCTCATTCTTTTGACCACAATATGTAAATATTCGCCCAAGCTAAGGTCTGGAAACAGAGAGCCGGGGCTGAGGATCGGCGTGGACACTGTCTCAGATCTCTTTTCACCTGTATTTACACATTGACCATCCTGTTAGTTCGTGTTGGTTGGTTGGTTGCTTGCTTAGTTGGTTGGTTCGTCCAGCGTCGGCAACAAAGCTGTGTAGTGAACATGTCCAATATTTTACATAAGTTCGTGTTGGTTGGTTAGTTGGTTGATTAGTTGGTTGGTTCGTCCAGCGTCAGAAACTAAGCTGTCTAGTGGACCTGTCCCAAGTCTAATGTTTGACAATAAGTTCGAGTTGATTAGTTAGTTGGTTCGTTTGTCTCTTAACATCAAACATCAGCAACCTTGCTAGCTCGCGGACTTGTCCCAAGTCTAATGTTTAACAATAAGTTCGAGTTGGTTGGTTAAGTAACAACTAAGATATATCAGTGAAGAGTACCACGTCTAATGTTTGACAATTTTAACCTCTGCCACACAAAAAAAGAATGGGGATACATACTTCTATTTTAGCTGATCACATTATAATGACAACCTACTTAACCAGTGGAGAAAAAGTTCGAGTACACGCGCACCAAAATAATTATAATTATTCGCATGGCATAGTTATTCTCTCATTACAAGTCTTCCGCCCTGCTTCCATTCCGTAAACACGCACTAACCTAGCCTCATCCTAACAATCCGAGTACATGTATCACCAAGTCCCACTTCATACTTTCCATCTGCACACACTGCGTGATCACAGTTCTCCCTTTCTTTATAGCACTTTTTAGAATCTTGAGTACTTTAAGATTCCGCTTGAACAATTATTATGGGCGTTTTTTTTTTAATCCTTAGTCACAACAATCTTACAGTACATCTCAGTTGGTTGTTTCTTACTGTGTTAGCGGTACAAACGAAATAACTGAAGGCAATCAACCCATCACTGCACATCACTAATCCTACCCAATGGAATTGCCTTTTCCCTTTTCATTCAACTTTATCGTTCTGGGAAAAACCGCTTTTGTAAGCCGCTCCAGGTAGACCTAATAATTATGGATATAGGTTTCTAAACCAGTTAGAATCGGAGGTAGGGCGTGGAGCTGTACCCAAGCCTAGTCTCAGAGATCGTGCGGCAAGTCTCAGTCTGTTTATCTGAATCCAGATTGTACCGTAACTGACTTGGCTGCCACTCAGCCAGCAGACTTCACGATTCAGTGGTCTCCGTCATTCTCAGGCGGTACTGCCATACTGGCATTCACCCGGCACTCGGCACTGCGACCGTCTCTGGGTGCGGTCGTTACTTTCGAATCTTTCTACCGGTTGCTTCAGATCTGAATTCTAGAGTCAGAAGTCATCTAAACCGTGTTTTCCAAGGAATTTTCGTTTAGCGGAGTTTTGTCTTGTACTTTCATTTTTTTTATCATTTAAAATTTGTTTCCTCATATTTGTGCAATTTGTACGACCAATTTTATTTGGAGGGAAAAACAGTTAGAGAAAATTGACAATATAGGAGGTGGTTTTGACGCAAAAAACAGTGTCATCAGCAGTGCCATCTGCGGAAGACAAGACAGGCACAGTGCCTTCAGCCTGGACAAAAAAAAAACTAAAAGAAGCGCAAACGGACTTACCTAGTGTGATTTCGACGGCTGTTTTTTTATTTTTTTTTATTTCACCTTTTGTCTTACTTATCTGATATTTATCCTGGTGTGTGACCCTATGCATCAAGAGTGTCTTTGAGTTGCATCGCCAGAAACCATGGCAGAGCAGGCTGCCCTCAGTGGCTGGACCTGTATCCTGCTTCTAACAGTGCTGCACAGCTCAGCAGGCCAAGGTAGGAACGGATCTTATACTTTGGGGACAGTCATAACTTGTTACTATCCTACCATCATCTTACTGTGATTTTTATTGTTCTGATAAGCTTTTTTTTTTTTGGTTTCCTTAATAGTTTCCATTTAAAACATTATAATCAAATATAAACAACAACAACAATAACAACAACAACAATAACAACGACAACAACAACAACAACAATAACAACGACAACAAAAGCTTAAATAACAACACCAGCAGCAACGAGAACAACAAGAACACCAGACGTTTTTCCTTCATATTTGAAACATTTTGGAATAATCTACATAAAGCTTGATAGGTTTTTTACTATGAAACAATATAATATTAATTAGCAGATCCTAATTTGTTTAACTCCCTCCAAGTCTCCCTTCTGGATTCTACTCTCCAATCATTCAGCGCATACTTTTTCTGAGTATGGTCGGAGGACATTGCATCCCTCGATCGATAGGCTATGCAAAATTTCGATTTTTTGCAATGTCAATATAAAAGCATCAGTATTATCAATCGAGTGCTTTTGTCTCTGTACCAGTGATTCAGGATTCAAAATTTTGATAAATTTCTGCTAGATTCTAGATGGGATCGAAGCATAAATGACACAGAATTTTGTCTCAAATTATATATATAAAACACACCCAGTGACAAAATGTAAATGTACGTATCAGATGCAAATTTGATATCTATTTGATTTAAGCTAATGCACTATTGCAACCTATATTTCTAACAATTTAACCATTACTGTACAGTTTGAACATATCTAAAAACACAGCTGTCTTTTTACTACAATTTTAACATTGGAATCTAACTCAATACAAAGTTTGAAACGTACTAAAGTCGTATTTATTTATTTATTTATGCCATTTTCACTTATGTCATTTATGTAAAAAAGACTAGTGATGCTTATGGAAATGAACCAATAGGCTAAAACTCCATCACCGTCTGAATACGAGCCGAACAATGTTATTTTTTCATCGTGTGGAATGTGTTTGCACTGTAGCACTGGTACATTCATTATTTTGATATTGGGTCAGCTACCAGTGACCTGTGGCTACCAGCCGAGTGACCCGTTACTAATACTGGCTGCTTGATGGTTCAGTCACTCCAGTGTATACACCTGTAATCCCATTCAGTCGCATTGAATAGACGTACTGTGTAACAACTCAAACAATGTTCACGGTGCTGCTTTTTCACAAATAAGAGAAAAGATAGCACGCAAAAAAGGGGGCGGGGGTATTCGAATGAAAACTAAAACCCGCTAATTCAAAATTCATATAGTTAAAATTATAAATCAGACGTGTCATAGTCATCACCACCGTCATCTTCATCTTCTTCCTCCTATTCCTCGTCCTCGTCCTCCCCCTTTATATCATCATTATGATCAAGATCATATTCATCATCATCATCATCATCATCATCATCATCATCATCATCATCATCATCATCATCATCATCATCATCATCATCATAATCATCATCATCACCACCATTGTCGTCGTAGTTGCCTTGATCAATAAGTATTTTTACATTGAGATTAAGGCACCTGCAGAAACATCATCAGAAATATTAAGCTTACAGCCTAATTAAGTTACTTTTAAATAGTGCAAAGACTTCACTGGCCCCAAGCTAGTTAAAAGTTAATCCATTATATATAGCCAAGTTTAAACTGCACCTGCAGTGATTTTCTTAGATAACCAGAAATAAGAGTCTCTTAGAAAAACGAGTTAGAGCCTTTTGTCCACCTGGATTTGTTTTGCTCCTGGGGAAAACTTTTCTACCATTATATAGGCCTATTGCTGCTTATCTATCAATTTGCACAACACATTTTAGACACTTTTCATGCCTTTTGCGCAGCGTATAAATATCAACTCTTCAAGTACAATTTAAATGTATTAATTTCTTTCTTTTTCTTAATAATGAAGTACTGCTGTATAGAAAGCCAAAAATAGACAAAGCGTATTGATTATCCAGAGAGTAATTACATGAATTCTGGATATAACATTTTATTTTACTATTATAAAAGTTTGAGATTTGGGAGGCGCAGTTTCTTTTAATTTACAGGATATTAGGTATACTCTGTAGAACTTTAGCGATCCTTATCCCTTCGCAAACATCTTTAGCGTATTGATTATCCAGAGAGTAAGAGAGCGAGGGAGATTGAGAGAGAGAGAGAGAGAGAGAGAGAGAGAGAGAGAGAGAGAGAGAGAGAGAGAGAGAGAGAGAGAGAGAGAGAGAGAGAGAGAGAGAGAGAGAGAGAAAGGCGGCAGACAGGCAGGCACACATACAGACCGGCAGTCATAGATAGTCACACACAGACAGACATAGGTCATTTTATTCATTGAAAAGAAAGACAGACAGAGAAAGAGAGGGGGAGGTGGATGGGCAGATAAAGAGAGAGACACAAACAGAGCAAACATTCACGCAAAATGTAATACCATCTTTAGGTATCCACTGAGGCGTAGGATTCATTGTATGTGACAATCTCAGCACGGTGCCTGATTTTCAATCCCAAAGCCGGATTCAAGTAGTTAAGAGGTGGACCAATTTGGCCCAGGAGCAATACTAGTCAAAGAAGCTCCTGCGAACCTTCTTTGTCTCTGTATTTCGATATTTAGATAGAGTTTGTGTGGGATGGAATGGTTGCCCTGTGCAGCAAAACATATTATGCTTTTGGGGAACTAAATAAAATTAGTTGTAAAGGGTTGAACAAAACTTTAAACGATTTGACAAAAGAGAAATTTTTACATGTTTTAAAGAACCGGAGCAATACTAGTCAAAGAAGCTCCTGCGAACCTTCTTTGTCTCTGTATTTCGATATTTAGATAGAGTTTGTGTGGGATGGAATGGTTGCCCTGTGCAGCAAAACATATTATGCTTTTGGGGAACAAAATAAAATTAGTTGTAAAGGGTTGAACAAAACTTTAAACGATTTGACAAAAGAGAAATTTTTACATGTTTTAAAGAACCATCAAAGTAGGGGTGGATCAAACAAAGGATTTCGGTTTTTGAAGAATGCAGTATTTACGTACGAACAAGAAAATCCTTGTCCTTTTTTTTTTTTACATCAAGAGGCGAGTTTGTGAAGACGGTATTTCTACAGAAACAATTTTGATTTGATGTGTTTTGGTTTTGTTATTTTTTGTTTGATTAGCTGATCAACTGGGTCTAAACTAAACAAAACAATGTTTCGATGTCTCTCTGTGTGGACCTAACCAGCATCGCTAGTGTGGGGCATATTTTTTTCCATAATAGTGTGTCTGTCTGTCTCTTTAACGTCACAAATCAAGGACGACACCATTACAATTCCATCAGACTTTCTGACCTTATAACGATGGGTCATATTAAACACGGTGGAAAAGGGCTACACGCAGTGGAAATCTGGAGCATTTTCAATATTATCAAAACACATAGCTGATATGTCTCTCCAAACTTTTTTCCCTAATGATGACACCAATCAAGGACACGTCACTTAATTACATGTAGACATTCTGACCTTTTGAAGCTCAACACAACCAACATTTTTTTTTCTTTTTTATCCCCCAACTTTCCTAATGATGCCATCAACCAAGGACATGTCACTAAGTTTCATGTAGATTTCCCGACCTAACCATGTTTCTTTCTCGGTCTATATTTTTAGGAAAAATGGGAAACGTGGAAATTGATTCCCTTTCAATATCGCAACTATCTTCACTATTCCTTATTGTGGGATTCTTTATATTAATAATAATAATTATATATATATATATATATATATTTAGAAATAAGTATAGAAAATATAATATAGATGTTTACTAAACCTTCGCAAAATAACAAATACTTTCACAAAAAGTGAACCTTCTTAACAAAAAAGAAGTTTTCTATAGATGGGAATCGCAATTGATAAAAGATTTAGGTTAAAATTTTAGAAGTTCTAAATAATCTACATCCGTAAACTGTAGTACCATAAACAGCAACACCAGTTTAAATTTTTTAACAAAGACTGTGTTAT
The DNA here is from genome assembly GCA_003991915.1 of Elysia chlorotica. Lineage (NCBI taxonomy): Eukaryota > Metazoa > Mollusca > Gastropoda > Plakobranchidae > Elysia > Elysia chlorotica. The sequence goes on along the minus strand of RQTK01000379.1, from coordinate 177,657 downwards.
TTTAACCTGCGGATACACATAAGAGAGCCACCGCTACATTCATTAGGTTTTAGGTATTATACATAATTATGTCATTTACAAAGCGCACACGTACACATTTATGTCCTTACAAAGCGCACACGTACACACCTATGTTATTCAATGCATCGTGTTCAAAGCAAAGTGCTTAACAATTTTTTAGTTTGCCGAAATCGCGATTTAAAAAAAAAAGTGCTCAATACCTAAAGGGCATGATGAACAATGTAGGCCTAAAGAAAAAGGCTTTATCCCCTGAGGGTTGGAGCAAAGATTATTTAAACACGAAAAAATCTGATAATTGAACTGTTTGACCTGCGCAATAATCGCAGCGACAATAAACATAATAGGGCCTACCCACATAGCGAACAAAATGGCGAATGTTTTCTTCTCAGTTTTAGAGTTATATGTGATGTTGCACAGATCGTTCAGTTCCATAGCTGGTGTACTAACATTTTGTTTGTTTGTTTGTTTGTTCTGGTGTAACAAATTCTTTAAACCAAAATAAGTGAGTCTAGTAATAATCAAAATTAATACTGTAAGTGTGCACTAAAGGTCACACTTGGAAAGTTATGCCCAGAGTATTATTTATCTAGACATCTATGGGATTAACATTTTGTGGAACTTACCGCTCACTGAATAATTATGCGCTCTTGAAGAGGGTGTCTTTCATGCACAATAATAGTATTATAGATAGGGCCTAGCGATGCCATTTTATTCAAACTGTTCGAAATTTTCGCTTAAAGTGTGTGTGTGTTCAGGGGGGGGGGGGGAACAAATGGTAGGTAGTGCGATGGTCAACCAATCTGGAAGTCCGCGGGTCGAAACACACGAACGGCAAACTTGTTAGCCGAATTTTGATCCTCTACATTTGTGTCCCGGAGTCCTGGTATTCCCTCATGGTCTCGTGTGTGACACCACGCAAAATTATCAGACGCAAATCTTAGGACCCGTCGCTGTATGATCCCCCTTGTGAACCTAAGAAATGTTAAACCAGGGAAGAGTTTCTCTCCTACAAATGAATAACATGGTAAGTTTTCGGTTCCAGTTTCGTTGACAGCATTATTTCTATCCTGATCGTCGCAACTAGGTTGATGCGGGCTAGCAATTCTTTTCAAATAACGTTATTGTCCTTAACGCATGAATGTTTTTGATGCACAGAAAAACACAAATTTTTATCATGCTCTGAGCTAGGAACATTTATTAGGATCACGAATTTTAAATATCTTGAGAAAGACTTGAGGGAACATTTCCATGTTTATTAATTGGTGTTAAAAACCTTGCTTGTAATAAAATGTTAACATGTTTGTGTATATATATTTGGGACGAAGCAAAGTTTTTGAAAATTTATGTAAACATTCCTTTTTGAAAGCATAATACAAATTAATGCAAATACAAAATGCATTCAAGTCATATCCGCCCTTTTGATATATGTTTGCCTCAAAACAAAAATCGCGATAACCTTTATTGAACCAACTTAAGTACATCTAAATAACGGTGATTCATTCTAGGAATATCAACAGGATTTGGAAAAGAAACGCCCAGAACTGTTTATAACCTGTTTATAAAGCAGTAATAGAATACAGGAAAAAAGCAAGGGAGTCAATGAAAAGTATTCGCCATTGCAGGTGGGCGTCATGGACAAGTGGTTAGCATCAGCGCAGGTTCAACAGTAGTTCCATATATTCGAAATACCAAAAAAAAAAAAAAATACAGTATGCGTTTGTTTGAGGAAAAAAATGTAAAAGGCATAGAAAGAGCCAGTAAAAACTATTTAAAACAACCTTGAACATTCTGATTCACTTCGTTTCAGACTATCTAAAGTGAACACGGTTAACCTTGAATAAAAAAAAATCAAGTAACGTAACAAAAAGTTATACATAAGGTGGTGCATAGTTATTCAACTGAGTTTCACCTATAGCCATAATTTCCTCATGGTTGAGCGCTTGTATACAATACCTATAATTAATTTCTTCACGAGAACCTGGTTTGCAAGCACACAATTATTATATTCACCTCATTCAAAAGAAGGCAGTGTTGAGGGATTATTACTTGACTGAAGGAATGCATAAGTTTGCAATTTTATGATTGGCTTTCATAGGTTTTGGTTGAGCAACCTTGGAGTTGAGATCAGAATTCAAATCCACTGAGTGGAAAGTTCGACTAATGGTTTTTCTTATGACTTAAGTGTATATAGTGTAACATCTTCGCACCGTGCATGCAATCTAGTTTTTGAAGCATTAATAATATTAGCTGGAACATTATTGACACAGCATTCGAGATGGAGTTTTAAATTGGTTGATCAAGTGCTAAAAATGAAAAGAAAAAAAAACAAACATTTTTTTTACCATTTTGAAAAAACGTGTTCTGTCTTAACCAATTTTAACATTAAAAGAGAAAATTAAGCTACCAACCAAAGTGTTGATGATGAATTAACTTAATTTTTACTAATAGAACATATAAAGTTAATTCACTGCATTTCAAATTGTAATAACAAGGTTATGATTTTTTCAACGACTAAACAAGTTTTTGCAAAACATTATGGATTTATTATATCTTTAAGATATGCCATTATGGTTAGCTTGGGGACGAGCGGGTCCAAGGGTAGATCGCACTGCTTTATAGGGGAAAGTTGTGGGTTCGATTTCCGCACACGCATTTCAGTCGGATTCTATCAAACGATTGGTAACTTATCGACTAAACTAAATACAAAGATTATAATTTACCATATCTTTGTCTATTTGATTCATATGGAATCTAATCCCTTCGAAACCCTGCGATTTTTTAAAGGCTATGGGTTGCTTTGGACTGATGAGTAGAGACAGGTACTGAATAATACTCCATAATTGTTTATAATTATATCATCATTTCTATCAAAGAATGGTAGGCCTACTCAGAAAGCATTTCTTGTTCAGTCTACTTGCCTACAAGGCCTACAATTAAAGTTTTCCCAACGTGCCTAATGTTGGTGTTTTGTTGTTGTTGTTTTGTTATACAGCTCACTTTGATTCTAAGTTATACGCTTGTTTATTTCGCTTACTTTGCATGTTATTGATAGTAAGCCTGTGGCGAGTCCTACTCTTTTGCCCTAAACCACAGCAAAAATGACCATTAACATGTCAACTTGAAAATTTGCATCTCTATGTAACGGAACATACGAACCAGACCCATCAAACAGATCATGATAACTTTCTTCCCCCTTTTCCTTTTCCTCCACCTCGTTAGATCTCCTGTGGTTCCTCAATGTTCTCTCGTTAGATTCTCCTGTCTCCTCCTCCTCCTCCTCCTCCTCCCTCCTCCCTCTCCTCCTCCTCCTCCTCCTCCTGTTATTATCCTTTTCCTCATGCATATCCCCCCCCCTCCTCCCCCTCCTTCCCAAAGCCTACTTATCTTCTTTATCATGGTCATTTCCTAAATTGTAAACTATAAACAGCTATTAGTTTCTTTCTTATTTTTTCTTGATGTCGGTATCACCCTCCATCACGTCTTTAGAAAAGTAGTTATGCCGCTTATGCGTTTTTCTTGCAATATAGTGTTAGAACTATCACGGTATTGTGTTTATCGTAGAAACGACCATTTATTTTATTTACCGAAATAACATATAACTATGCGAAGTAGCCACCACAATGCTACATAGTCAAGACAACGTGTCCTTGCTGGGTGTAAAGTATCCTTCTCATGCCACTGAATAGGTATAGTCCAACCATGAAATTGGAGGTAGGAGACAAGACCTAAATGTCCAAGCTTCCCAGTCGAAACACTGCTTGGTGGTAGCTTAGCAAATTTCCGTAAACCGCCGAAAGACGCTTAGGAGACTATTAACAAACTTTGTTACAAGGGGGAAATCGTACATGCGACAGAAATAGTCATTGGGAAAATTATTTAAACCCACTTGTGTGTTTCAGCTATTTACCAAACCGCCTAGGCACTTTATCAACAAACCTAACAATGAATATATACTATGTCTATATGACTATCTATGTATGATGTATGTGTGTGTATGTATGTATGTATGTATGTATGTATGTATGTATGTATGTATGTATGTATGTATGTATGTATGTATGTATGT
>RQTK01000379.1:155596-173299 GCA_003991915.1 Elysia chlorotica | reverse complement strand
CTCTCTCTCTCTCTCTCTCTCTCTCTCTCTCTCTCTCTCTCTCTCTCTCTCTCTCTCTCTCTCTCTCTCTCTCTCTCTCTCGTTCACTTTCTTTTTTATTTCTATTTCTCTAGAATTTCTCCCACTAGCTAGATTATAATTCATACTGTTTTCCTACTTTTGTTTTAGATTCCAACAACTTGAATCTCATTCTATCATATCAAATTTCATAGCCAATGTAATTCGTCAACTTTACGCTTGTAACCGTGGGAACTATGAAAAATATTTCTTAAAGTGGTACTAAACATTTTATGACATTTGAAATATCACCGTGGTTGGATTTATTATTACCAATCAAAATGAAAATTTGTGAAAGACATGAAATTATAGTGGCTTATATGTATACTATAATTTCATTATATAAGTTTCTCCTTCTGATGTTATTTTCTAATTGCGAACCTTTTTGTGTAAGTAATATCGTGGAAAAAAAGAAACAGGTTTATGTAAGCTTTCACGGAGTGTCGTGGAATTTTTAAATATTGTCATTATACGAAAAGTAACATTGTTATTTAGAGCGTATATCCTAGTCACTGCGGTAAAGAAACCATACATATTTTCAATATCATGAAGAATATATATTAATGTATAATTACATGGATATATCATAAGTTACAGGGGAAAATTATGCTTCTCCCTATTTATTAAAACTGCACCAACAGTTTTTCTTTTCCTGCATGAAGAACTTAGTAAAAGGTATTGTGGTAATCGCAACTACCGTAAATGATTCGAGAAAAAAATTTCAATACTCGTACGTTAGTGTGATATTCGCGTAGGAGTACCATGTATGAGGAAATGTGAGTTGCGACATTTTTTAAGACAGAATTAGCCATTGGACCTTCCCACAGAAGGGGATATTTGTAGCTTTGTTTGTTTTCCCATGTTCAATGATAGCAGGATAGCAAATCCTGAGATATAACGGTATATATATCTGGAGAAAAAAATAACTGTTGGCCTTTTAAACAAGATCTTCCAAGATAAGACTGGGCGTTTATTTCAACAATGCTAGAACTCCCTTTCAAGTGTGTATTGGGGCATCATAAAAGACATGGCAAGATAACAATTTATGTGAGACATGGCTGTATAGCTGCAGAAAAGTTAAACACTAGCCCTTTTAATAAAATCCTCAAAGATAAGATTGTAAACACCTGATTCAAGAATAACCGAAATCTTAAGATTTCCAAGTTTGATATTGGAACATAAAAAGGAAATAGGAAATAGATCCTTGTATAGTATTTACATAACTGCCCAGAAATCAATTGTTGTGCTGTATTTATCACTCACCAAGTCACGCCTACGGACTTTTCGTCCGGACAGTTCCTAGATCTAGATTTTAAACGCTGAATTTCCACACTGGCTTATCATGATTTATTATAGTGCATGTATAGCCATATCGAAGACAGCTCCCTATCAATTCCAGACATTATAACCTTTAATATGGGTTTCAGGCATCGTGCAAAGGGCTTATCACTCAGCACCGCTATCAGTAACTATTGTGTAAAAATATATGCGCACTCCGTGATCGCAATTTGCATAAACCATTTTTATAGAAGAAAGAACATATAAACCATTTTTATAGAAGAAAGAACATAAACCATTTTTATAGAAGAAAGAACATAAACCATTTTTATAGAAGAAAGAATATTAAACAATGTAATGATGCCTGTAAAACGCCCTTGGTCTCTTTGTTTAAATATGACATGAAACAAATTGACATTCTTAACTTAAATAAAAGTGTGTAAAAGACCAACCTAGAGCATAAATAAACTTTATGACTTTTAACCCAAGCAACTTAAAATGTTGAACTTAATGTTGGTTAAGACTATATGACGCGGCAATTGTGGTGACAGAGGTGATATTTATTATATATTAACCAACTATGATATTCTAGAATCTTTAGAGACCCAGGTATCGTTTGTTTTTGCTTTGATAACATGATGCTATAATTGTAAGATTATATTCTCTAGCTCTCAAATATTGAGACTAGAACTAAACTTATATAAATTATAGCTCTAGACAAAACCTGTATTCAGATTGTATTAGATTTAAATATAGACTTGTCCAATACACCAGCGAATTTCTTTTCAACTTCTTTTCCCAGATTGCAGCTCGACCTATCCGTTTCAATTTGGTATACTTAGGTCTGTACGAGTACTGTACTATCATAATATTATTGCCAAAAACACGCTAAGAATCAACATTATTGACATTGGCATCAATGTTCAGTGAGAATAAAGCGCATGATTCCCTTCACTGTAGCGTAGCAAATCGTTTCATAAGTGACCCGCCGTCGATACGGAAGGAACTTGAATGTTGAACGTTGAATGCTGGCGTCGCCTCAATGGCTGAGATTATTAAACAGCTTTATCTCATTCTAACCAACGCCCATTTCTTTTTAACACTGGCACGGCACTCGAGGTGACCTTTCGATATACCTATTATGTTACCTCCAAACTTTTGTGTGCGTGAACTGTCTTGGAATGAAAACTCCGTTATTTTGAAAGAGAAACATGTTTTCTTCAAATACTATGAATGAGACGTTATTAAAAAATAGATTATGAAGCACCAAACACCAAGGAGGGTGCATGATGGTAGAACGCGTGACTTCAAATCAGAAGTCCAAGGTTCTGTCCTAAGAGTGGACTGTCTCGCTACCTACTGGCTAGATCGGTGCAGGTATAATTCAGAAGTGACCAGTTTGGGCAGAAATACAGGTACACTGGACATGTTTTTGTAGTCTTCCTGTGTGGTAGCACGAGAACTTGTCACACTGACGCCTTTTGACGTTTTGCCGTACACTATATTGCCATTTCCTGGCAGACATGCTGTACATACAATCTCTCTTTCACTCTCTCTCTCTCTCGCTCTCTCTCTCTCTTTCTCTCTCTCTCTCTCTCTCTCTCTCTCTCTCTCTCGCGCTCTCCAATGTTTTAGAAGATAAGTATGCGAAAATATAAACAAATTAGGGTTACGAGAGAGAAAGAGAGAGTTAGAGGGAGAGAGAGAATAAAACATAGGAGAAAAACGGAAATGACCTCAAAAAAAAAAAAACAAAAAAAAAATCAGACAATATTAGTTATGAATTTTGTTTCACTTGAAAAAAGGGAGATGATGTAAATTTTTAAAACTGACATATCATACAATACCTCCAACTAAGAGTTGCCATACGCAAAAAAAGAAGGAGTAACGTCGCGGTGATCTTACAACTTGTCTCGGGATAATGCACGTAAGATGTCTTAAGACCTATTGTATAATATGTCAATAAATAAAATAGTTACTATATTACATGTCCCTTTTTCAATCAAACTGGCTCTGCTGATAAGCAACGGATCAAAATTAATACCACTAGTAAGAAAATAAATAAAACAGCATTGATTGAAATTTCCTAAGGCAGCATTAAAAGAGGAACATTGAACGAAATGGGATCGGGAGAGGTGAAAATATTACGAGGGGTGTTCATTATGTCCTTAGCTTGACCTTGAAGCAGTTGTACTAGAGTAAAGAAATTTTGTGGGTAGCTAGATCATCTATGTTGAACACGGCATGCAAAATTTGGGGAAAATCGGAATTTTTTTTCTGCACCTTTTAGCGCATCAAGTAAAACAACCCCTAGGAAGTTGTCATTTGTTGTTTACAAATTGTCTGCCATGGAGGCCGTTGAATATCGCTCTGTCATCAAATTCCTTCACTTAAAAGGACAAACCCCCACGGAAATTCATCAACAGATGGTAGAAGTTTATGCTGAAAAGTGCCCTAACTACAGTACGGTGACTCATTGGGTGAGAAAGTTCAAATCTGGCTTTTTGTCAGTGATGGATGAACCTCGCGAAGGCCGGCCAACATCTGTTGTGACTGAGAAAAACGTGTCCACTGTGGAGGGACTAGTAAAGCAGGACAGGCGAATAACAGTCAAACAGTTAGCAAGTGAAACCAGGATCAGCGTAGGTTCAGTTGAAAAGATTCTTCATGATCACCTCAATCTGAACAAGGTCTCAGCTCGATGGGTACCAAGGTTATTGACCGCTGATCAGAAGAAAGAGAGGGCTGATTGTTGCAAACATCTTCTTCGGTTAGAAGCAAATGACGACTTGTTCTTTCAGAAAATTGTAACCATGGATGAGACTTGGATCTATCAATTCGATCCAGAGCCGAAAAACGCGTCTATGCAATGGAAAAGACCCTCATCGCCCCCACCAAAGAAAGCAAAGGTCACACAATCAAGTGGCAAGGTCATGCTGTCTTGTTTCTGGGACTGTGAGGGCATCATAATGACTGACTACATGGAAAAGGGGAAAACAATCACTGGAGAGTATTATTCAGGGTTGCTAAAAAGACTGAGATCTGAATTAGTAAGAAGAAGACGGGGAAAGCTTCGAAACGGAGTCCTGCTTTTGCATGATAACGCTCCTGCTCATCGAGCACGACAAGCCGTTGAGACAGCTGATCAGTGTGGCTATGAAATTCTTCCCCATCCACCATATTCACCGGATTTAGCTCCATCAGACTTCTGTCTGTTCCCAAACCTTAAGAAATCCATAAAAGGGCGCCGTTTTGAAGACATTGAAGATGCGATTTCTGCTGTGTAAGAGTGGTTTCAAGCGCAAAATGACACGTTTTACTCTCAAGGATTTTTGAAGGTCATTGATATTTGGCATAAATGTGTAACTATGCTGGGTGACTATGTAGAGAAATTAATGTAAGTGTGCCAAATTTTAAGTCTCTGGGTTTATTCCTTCATTGTCATGCTAAGTACATAGTGAACACCCCTCGTATATATTTTATTTTGTACATGGGGAAGTTTACATTCTTTTAAAAACTGGAAACAATAATAATGGGCCCCTAAAAACTAAAAAGGGTGTGGCAACATCCGAACCGATATAAACAAGTTTCACCTGCCAAATATATTAATGTGATGGGACCTGATCCCGGCGCCTCACCACAGAGGTCGCCAACAACTGTTAATTTAAAAAAAGTACACTTATATTTAATTGTCACCTCGTGCCAAAATACCCAATGACATCAAACAAATCGGGTACTTAATTATATCTGTAGAATTGACGCCTGGTGTTTCACAATCTTGACCAACTCACTCTCATCGTTAGATTTGTATCTCCGGAAGATGGGGCTTCATCCAACCGAGAGCGTTTTTCATTTTTTTTAACTTCAAAACCACACGGAAAATACAATTTCATAGATGATTCTAAACTATTTTTAAAAAATTGGAGTCGATTTCAGTAACACAGCCAACATGCCTGGCAAGTATAATAATGGAGTTCAACAAAACATTTTAGAAAAAAGAAAATTTCAAAATTCATTTCGTGTGCCGATCATTCTCTTAATCTCGTAGGGCGTACTGCTGTTGATTCATGGGCGGAGACAGTACATTTTTTTGGTATCATAATTATATTATACTGTTTCTTCTCTGTGTTAACAAAACGGTCGGCAACGCTGAAACACTTCTTATCACCGGATTCAAGAGTCGTCTGATAGATAATGGGAGACGCATGCACAAGCTACGTGTGCAATTAAGAATAGATATCCTCAACAATAGAAGCTTTGCAAAGCATTCAAAATGACACTAATGAGAAGAGTGATACGAGACGGTAGGCCGTAAATATGCAACAAAAGGGAGATGGACTGGAATTTGTCTTCATGTTACAAATATGGACGATTCTGCTAGAACACTTTCATAAAGTCAGCAAGACATTGCAGGACCCTCATATCACACTGGATATGTATTCAAATCTGTATTCTTCTCTAAAACACTTTGTCTGCCAAATCCCTTACAATTTTGACGAAATATATCAAAGTGCATCGCAAATATTGCCAGTTGTTGACTACAAAGCGGCCAGACCTTTCCTCACGCTCTAATGTTATTTTTCCTACTGTCCTACTAACGTCCAATTCTTCTTCATCACCCCTCTTCCTCGCCACATTCTCTCTCTCTCTCTCTCTCTCTCTCTCTCTCTCTCTCTCTCTCTCTCTCTCTCTCTCTCTCTCTCTCTCTCTCTCTCTCTCTCTCTTTCTATCTCGCTCTCTCTCACTCTCCCACTCACTCTCACTCTGAATCATAATCGTCTGTTCTGCTTATTTATTGTACTCTTGCCTCACACGGAAGGTACATTACCCTATTTCCGCTAATTATTGGCATTTGTAGTTGATCGCTAAAATTCATTCGGCTTCCAGCGAGCCCCGCTCTCACACCTCCGATATTCTCATCCTTTTCCCTCTTCCTCATTCAGAATTCAACGGTATTTCTAACTGCACCTTCTGCTTTCTAATCGATCATTCATGTGTACCATAAAATTCTATCGAACGCTAGGTATGCGCTAGCAACGACCAGTGTTGTGGGAGCGTAAGAGCAAAAAATATCGAGAGAGATAACCGATTCCGAGTGTATTCCGTATCACTTTGGTGTGGGACGGAGGTGGAGAGACAAAGGAAAAAAGAAAAAGAGAGAGAGAGATAGATAGAGAGAGAGAGAGAGAGAGAGAGAGAGAGAGAGAGCAATCAGATGGCTCCTCGCCAACATCTTATAAATGCAGACTTCAATGAAACACGAATTCTTTCGTTTACTGGCTCAATGGACGGTGGCCCTGATAAAAAAAAAAAGATTTTTTTCCCCCAAAAATCTATTTAAGATAACAAGCAAACAAAATAAAAATACCATGTGATTCAACAAGGTTGAAAATTAATTAATTATAATATATTGTATAAAGATGTTTATGTTTTGCTATATTAATAAGTACTATATTAATCTTCTAGACCTTAGGTGGGTTTAATTTGTTTGCTGTTGTTACATCTTGAAGTTCTTAAGTTGTTTAGAGCAATTTGACAACAAATCGGATAAATTATACTTCTTCTGCTCAATAAGCTGAGTATTACATGTCTGTTTTATGATATTTTCAGGGGAAAGGTGGGGGTTATTTTTCATTGATTTTCTTAATACTTAAGGGAAAATAGACATATTAAATTCTAGAAAATTTGTAAAATAAAATGGAAAAATATCGTCTTCTCATCATCATCATCAGGTGCCCTGCGTCATGGCGTTGGCGATCATGCCCTTCCACACTCGTCTGTCTTTGGTAGCTGAAATCATAGTGGTTGAGCTTTCCATGCCCATCCATGCCGTCAGACTGTCAAGCAGTTTCTCTCGCTGTCTTCCTCTTCCTCTTTTACCATCTAGTTTTCCTATTGTTATAAGGTTTTCTAATCCCTCCCTTCTTATTACATGGCCAACAAAGGATGCTTGACGCTTTCTTATTCTATTAAGCATTGATCTTGATTGACCTGCTTTTTCCATCACTTGTTTGTTGGTCATTTTCGCTGTCCATGGTACTCTTAGCATACGTCTCCAAAACCACATCTCTGTTGCATCTAGTTTTCTCTGTATCTGCTTAGTCATCACCCATGCCTCACATCCATACATCAATACTGGTTCTACGTAGCAGCAGAGGACTTTCTGTCTTGTAGTCATCGAAATGTTCTTATTCCAGAGTATTGCCTTCATTCTTTGGAAAACGGTCTTAGCCTGAGCTATTCTTGAGTTTATTTCATTGATACATTTACCATCTTGAGTTATAAAAGTGCCTAGATATTTAAAACATTTTTGTTGCTTTAGCTGTATGCCATCTACATAAATATCACAATCTGGCGTTAGGTTATCTTTACAGATACACATAACCTCTGTCTTTTTGTTGTTCAAATCTAGTCCTTTCTCTCTACTTTCCACTTTAACCACGTCTCACAAGTTTTGGAGATCTTTCTTGTTTTCTGCTATCAGCACGGTATCGTCTGCGTATGAGATTGTTGATTATTTTCCCACCAATTTTGATTCCTGGCATCTCTTCTAGTTCCCGCAGGATTGTTTCACCATATACATTAAAAAGGTAAATGTATTTCTCAAATATTCCTTCTAATCTCCCTCTGAATTTTTCTTCAAGTATTGCTCTTTCCAAAAATGTACACTGCATCACACTAACCATCCTGATTGCCTGCGATTTCACAAAGGAGTTTACAGGCATTAAAACTAATTTATATTAAAACACACCTTACACCAGTTCCCATATTTTGGTTAAATTACATCTGGATGTCATTTCCTATTGCTCAGCACAGTTACAAATATACTGAATACCATCTTCAATGCACCATCTACTTCATATGTGCTGCTTTCACATGATCATTTAAAAGCATTCTATGGCTATTAACAATACCTGATTGTTTATATCAGCCATGATCAGGAGTGAGGCTCCCACAATTTCATCCACACCGTCGTCATCTACCAATTTTTCTTTGACAATGCGATCTATAAGGGTGGTAATCTCCGAGATGCGGCCAAGCTTTGCAAGCTCACGTGAGCAATGAGTGAAGATAAGGACTGGGTTTAAGCGGAACTCCTGGAAAAATAATATTAAAGTAAAGGAGGTACATTTTTGTATGTAGTAAAGAAAATATTCAAGCATTTTTGTAATAGATTTACCACATTCCAACATGAAAACAATGATTTACAGACAAAACTTTTATAATAGCTTTTGCTTTTTTACGATCAGGAAGATTTAGTACAGAAATGAAAAACAATTATAATATGCCATATGGTAAGGCCATTTATCATGTCGTCTTAGGTTTTGAAATATATCTATATTACTATATAAATACATATCTTTTTGAGGAAAGATGAAATGATGAAAATCCAACAAAAGCAGGCCAAGGCTTAATCCTGCATCATATGACAAGTAAAGATATCCAATTTTTAATTATAGCTAAAACAAAACCGTGTAATAATGTTGGGTCCATCAAAATCTGCATGGGTGCAAAATACACAAAACAGATGAGAGAAAATTTCACAATAATTATTATTTAAAGAAGCAACCAGAAGTCTAGCTGGACAGAATTCTAGCAAAGGACAAAAAAATTTTTTTTCATAACAAATAAGGAAGGAAAGGACGCAGATAGATTTAGGGGTCTAGGAGTCAAGTCATTAGGAAAAAATAAAATAAGATTAGAAGCGCTCACAAAACTTTTTTTTTCTTTTGCTTTATCTGTAGGTTTTATTTTTTTCTCAACTGCTTGCCTCCTAGATAAATAATATTTATTATTATTATTATTATTATTAGTATTATTATTATTATTATTATTATATCAAATGTCATGTCCTTATTAACACTTCCATAACTAACACAAAATCTCTAACATCCCGCATCGACAATAAATTGGTAGGAAGGCCCATGGGATTTAAAAAAAAAAGATTATTTCAAAGAGTTTGACAAGTTACCATACGCCTTCTAAAACAAAAACAAAACAATAAACCCAAACTAAAACCAAGACTGGAATGACACTTTATATGACGTTCGTTAATGGGGTTGTTTTTTTTTTTTTTTTTTTGTTCCTTCAAGCCTAACTTGACAAGAGAATACGATTTGAAAGTGAATTCATGAGACATAAAGATTTTAATGATAACATGAATGACAGCGCCCACAAAATTATAATTCAATTTTTTTTCAAGGCGTGATATAAAATTTAATGATATTGTGATAAACAGACTAGCAGAGGCAGAATATAAACTTTAATGTGTCGCAAATAAATTTTATGGGTTTAAAAGTAGAAGCTGATATTTGGTTAAACAGAAATTGAAGTACGCAGCCATGAGAGAACTTTTAATCTTCTGAACAATAAGAATTAAAATCACAATCTTTTTTCAAGGTGTGATAGTCAGACAAAGACAGAGTAATAAATGCCTGATAGGCCTAAAAAAATTTATGCGCATAGAATTCGTGGCGAGCAATTGAAAATTCATCAAACAAAAAGGGGAGAACTGAGCCTTCATTGCATTTTATATCTTTCTGAAAGTTAGTTAATTTGAAAAATTAATTCCTGAAAATTTACCCTCAAGTATGTTTCAAAACTATGGGGGATATTGTATCTTAGTTATTTTTAGCTTTCACGTGTTTAAAAAAAAATAAAAAATCTAATATGTGCTGTTTGTGCGTCACGTTCGATATGTGGAGTTGTTGTTGAGTTGGTTTAACGCCCAACATCAACACTTTATAGGCTCTATTGTGGACGGGCCCCAAGACTAACGTCTGACTATTTTATGTGCTGCCACACACGAGACAGGGTGGGGGTACCATGACTACTGTCTCAGCCGATCACACTAAACTGACACCGATCCAACCAGTAGGGAGCGAAATCACCAGGGCTCGAACCCAGAACCTTTGCATCGGAAGCCGATGTTCTACCCCAGGGCCACCCCCCCCCTTTCTTCCCTCGATATGTGGAAGAAACAATAACTAATTACAGTGGACACAATTTATTACTCATTACATTTTGTAGTATACGGATTCTGTCACCAGACTGTCTACAATCGTTTCGCCAAAATATCCTAGCAAAACAAAATAATTCCACTTACTTTAATATTGCTTTTGGTATGTACCTTAAGGTTAAAGTGAGATATATAGATAGGTAGTATTTGGAATTTTTCATCTAAACATACGGTACACATTTTTTTTGCTGGCGTGATAGATAGATAGATAGATAGATAGATAGATAGATAGATAGATAGATAGATAGATAGATAGATAGATAGATAGATAGATAGATAGATGATAGATGATGATAGATGGATGGATGTATGGCTTCCGTCATTGCACTGCTTGCATGCTCTCTTCCTTTTCTCTCTCCTTTCTTGTTTTTTCTTTTCCTTTTCTCTCTCTCTCTCTCTCTCTCTCTCTCTCTCTCTCTCTCTCAGAAACCTGCGTTTTGGAACCATTTCTGGGATCCAAGGAAACGTGTAGACGAATGGGTAGCTAGTGTATCTTCGAACAGAAAATATGTTGCAAGCATGCAAACAATGTAGGAACGAGGGGGAGTGGGCGAGGGGGAGAAGAAGAGAGAGAGAGAGAGAGAGAGAGAGAGAGAGAGAGAGAGAGAGAGAGAGAGAGAGAGAGAGGGGGTTTTTTTTAAATTTTTTTTTGGGGGAGGGTCGGTGTCAATGAAAAGAAACTATTGAGGAGATTTGTGTAGGAGATATGACTTTAATACAGTCAGACTAAAAAGCGGGCCGGTCCGCCCGAGTGAAATTCCATCGTTTCGGATAAGAGATGAGGTTTCGGAGCGGACAGGCGATAGAACAATAGGAAATTGGTCGGAGCCGTAAAGGCTATCCAGAGTAAACCAAGAGTAGTTAAGGGAGATAGAGAGAAGAGGAAGGGAGCGAGCGAGAGAAGGTATAGAGAGAGTGAGAGAGAGAAGAGAGAGAGAGGGAGAGAGAGAGAGAGAGAGAGAGAGAGAGAGAGAGAGAGAGAGAGCGAAAAATAGGTGGGAAAGGGGTGGCAAAGAAAAAATTAAAGGAAACTAAGGAAGAAAGTCAAAGCTAAAAAAAAAAAAGCTCCTTGCTGGTTCGGTGTCAGTATAATGTGACCGCCTGAGTCTCGGTATTCCCGCACATGTGTGGCAGCAACTAAAATTTGACTTGTAACCTGTTCATAATTAAGCCTGATGCTAGACGTTAAGAAATTAACTCAACTCAACTTAACCCCTCTTTCCAATCATTATACATAATCTCTACAGTGTTTAGCGGTGTCATTATAACCATGGTATGTCCATATCTGCCCTACAAAAAGGACCCCCATTGCAAGTAAATGCCCTTATGCTGGTAATGACATTATGATACGGTACTGTTTCCTTACCTCTAACACTTGCCTTTGTTTGATCGGAGCAAATTTGTTTTCTGGGCTGATCGCCAGTTGCATTGCTATAATAGGGAACGGGCTGAAAGATCTTCCAAAAACACCGTTATGAGACCGCGGGTGCCTTCTTTGGTTTAGGTTTTCTGGAACATAATATTAGCGATTGGCCAGCTCGATCACACATTTAGAGTTATTCAAGGTTTCCTCTCCCCTTTTTTTCTTTTAGTTTATCGAGAATATACCAGTAAGGACCCTGTGGGACTATTTTAATTCAGAAGCTTCAACACAAGTGCAAATAGGCCCTGCCCTAGGATAACCCCATGCTCGGGTCAAGGGCATATCGTGATTCCCATAGAGAATCAAGTTACGCCTTAAAGAATAAAACATATTAATGTAGTTATTGCATGCTATAGTTAATGTGTATTATGCTTTTTATAAACTATTCTAAAGCTTCGATGTTATCTTTTAAGCGACTTCTGTGGTTTTGTATCGTTCTAATAGGCCTACCTCCTCAAATTTGGCTTAGGAGTCTGACTAAAGTCAGGAAATTGTGATGAGGAATAGGCTGTTGTTTACCTGTTTACTTTGTTATCATCAACTTTCCTCCCTAATATAAATTTCAAAAGAAACTTGATGTTGTTGTCGTTGTGTTTGTTGTTTATGTTTTATGTTGTTATTGATGTTTGGTGGTGGTGTGTTTAAATAATTATTTGTACAATACAGCTTTCTAAACCAAAACGTGAACATAAAAATGCCATAGTTCAGATACGGCTTGAATTTATACATATTACACCTCTGCAAAAAATGAAAAAAATGTGGAGTTGACATTTTTATAACTTAAAATGTTCTTAGATAAAAATTAGACACGCGTTGTTGTTTTGACGTCAATCTGCTCAGGAAGCCATGCACTTCTTTCACAATCTTAAAAAGTCATTATGACCTACCGGATCCATGATTTGAATCTTTTCAAATGCTAATTTAATGCAGCAACGGTGAAACAGTCGAAAAAAAAAAGATTTAAAAAAACTGCTGAATCATATCTGTGAAGATTTTTTCATATTTTAATATAACCATTTGCTTCTGTGCCTTCAAGTTTTGCCAATGAAATGTTTTTTGTTTGGTTGTTGTTGTTTTTTTGTTTTTTTTGGTTTTTCTGAAATATTTTTAGGCGTCGTTCTAATAGTTCGCCATTTATTTTAGAAACGATAAAAAAAATGAAATAAAAGGATTTCTCTAATATTAGTTGATGGGGTCAGTAACTAGGCACTCAGTTCCTTTGGTGACATGAAAGCCTTTGAAGTTGATGAATATGTATTTCATTGTCATATATAACAAAAAATGTTTTTCTTGTAGTATGGCACGAACGTAACGGTTGTTACTTTAACAAATTAATAATTTCATTTGATTTTTAAAAAATGATTATGTTATTAAAAAATTGCGCTGAACCTACATTTTGGCGACACATTTTTTATTTACTGAATTTACTAAACCACCTTTGAACAACCCAATGGCATTCTCCTCAAAATACATTTATGCAAAAGTGTTAGATTAAAAAGAAAAAATAATGTACCTGTAAAGCAGTGGTTCAAATTGTTTAGAAAGTACTGATTTTATATATAACACAAATAGATCTATATATAAAGTACCAATACAATACTACTGTTTCCTTGTGTTCCAGAATGCACTGCTCCTACTAGCCAAGTGCGCACGGCCAAACCTGTCCAACTGACAGCCTCCTCAACCAGGGATACACTCAGCACAACCTTTGCAAGGCTTGATTGCTGCAATGGTAAGTCTGCTTGTCTGTTGTTGGTTAACGTCCACTGTCAGCACTATATAGGTTATACTGTAGACGGGTCCTAAGACTAACGTCTGACAAGTTAACGTGCATCACAGAGACATTGTGGGGATACCATGACTCTGTCTTAGTCGGCCACATTATACTGACATCGACCCAACCAATAAGGGATAACGTCGCCAGAGCGGGACAAAGTCTCGAACAACGGACCACCTGGTTGGGCGTCGGTATAGAATTCCTTACTTATAGACTTCGTTTTGCTGTCGGTCCCTCTAAATGTAACCCACGACCGAACCATGATTTTTCTATTCTCAGATAAACCCCTTGGTGGATGGTGTGCCAACAAAAAGGCAGTAGCGCAAGGAGATGTCAGCTGGTTCGACGTTAGCTTCTACGGGCCAGTGAATGTGACGTCCTTGACGCTTCAGCCGCCGTACACTGGCAGTGATGATCAGCCGCCCGTCGTGGACGTAGTGATGATCAGCCGCCTGTCGTGGACGTCTTCCAACTGCTGTACGAGCCAGTGGGAGGGGAACTGGGCATCCTCAGAGTCTATGCTGATGCGGCTGGTTCCGAGGTAAATTATACATATAGTCATAACTATTAATAAACCATATAAAATATATATAGTTTATAATCATACATAATATTCATTTATGTTCGTCTATTTAGTTGTACAAAGAAAGATATAAGAGCAAAAAGCATATTAAACGAACGACATTTCTGAGATAACCCCGGCTCCCTCAAGGTCTGAGGTGATGCGGCTGGTTCCGAGGTGGATAATGGCCATAATGGTTGTTATACGTGTACCATATAAAATGTGACCATATAGCGTGATGTTAAAAGCAAACAAACGATATATGAACAAAATGGCATAAAACAACGGAAAATAGCACAGACCTGGGCGCTTTCGGTGTCTATGCAGATGCCGCTGATTCCCGAGGTAGATTATAGTCAGGTTGTTTATAATACCGGTACCATAATTATAAAACTAGAGTGCTTTAAAAACAAACGACATGAAAGCAAAAGCGAAAGGTAAATCTCACAGAAATGGGCTCTTTGAAGTTATGTGTTGATGCTGCTAGTTTCGGTGTATATCTTATTGGTATACTAGATATTATACTATTATATTAATCCATTTGTATAGTTTAACAAAGAGAAAATTCATGTAAAAACAAAAGGCTAAAAAACGACAAATGTCACAGAACTGGCCCACCTCTTAGTCGATGCATATTATGCGGCTGGTTTTGAAGTGGATTCCTCTATACATGGTGTAGGTTGTTTTCCTGATGATTGGCCATGGCTAAACTCTTTTAATTGATGATAATAACAACAACAGCTACACAGTTTACTGTCATATTTTAGTATATATCACTTGATGAAGCATAAATGACTAACACATTAATTTCATAACCAACATTTTTATTTTGCACTTGCAAACAAAACTAGTAACTTTCTAAGACAAAGGATGATTATATGCGTCTGTACTGTTAGATAAAACGGTGTTTCCGATTTCATAAATATTCTTAGTTATATTCATGTACCCTTAATTCTCATAGTTACTGTAATGACCACTTCTCTTCATTTCAAGAGGTTCCAAATAATTATTATGTTATATTAGATATAGAAATATGGATTTTAAATTTTAAATGATACGAATCGTGTAAGTATGCTTCAATTCAAAAATCTTTTCGGACTTTTCATAACATAACGATAGATACAAATTATAAAGCTGCATCGATATAAATATGCCTTATGAATTTACATTATTTATCGTCAGAACTTTTCGACAAATTACAACAACGGAAACTTCGAGTTGGCTATCGACACGGAAATTTTGGCGACGAGAATCCGTGTGAGCATTCTAAAGTTTACCATAGCGCCTTGTCTTCGGTTGGACGTCAAAGGTTGTCCAGTGGGTAAGGCCATCTTAATTTTGTTTCGTCTTTTAAACTATATTACAAACCGGTTGCTTGCGTAATGGACAGACTGCGTGTAAGGAAAGGTGTGGGTAATTCTAAAAGTTTAATTATTTCCTTGTGGTAATTGGTTTTTCAACTTTAGGGATGGTAAGTACAACGTCGCGGTAAGCTTACGACTCCTCTTATATATGTACATAATAGGCCTTAATACGAGTTGTAAGCTACCGCGACGTTGTACTTACAACCCTAGGTTTTATAACTGTTTATGAACTTTTTGAATTAGTTAAACATCCCATTTATTTGTTCAATATTGAACAAAATCACCTATACACACTTGGTACTCATAAAAACAACTTCGTCGCTTATTTCAGTCGAATTTGTGCTTGTCCCCGGCTCAAACACATTTTTTGTTCATTTGTTTACAGGGATAGTTATATACTTTCTGTATTTTTACAAATTTACGTTACCTATCTTTCCATGCTGATTGAAATAAAAAAAAGCATGGTCCTTAGGAGCGAAAAAAAAATCTTAAAATGTATGAGATAACTTTTTGTTTGTTTTGCGAACACAATTGATCCAGCACCATTCAGACACACGTTTTTAAATCAATACAAAGTAACTTGTATTCTTTGCGTTGTAAAATGCATTACGATAGTATAAAGAGTTATGGTAAACGTTTTTAACAGTATATCGCAGTGATTTTGTTTATTATTATTATTTCATCATCATCATCATCATCATCATCATCATCATAATACCACACCATCATCATCATCATCATCATCATCATCATCATCATCATCATCATCATCATCATCATCATCATCATCATCATCATCATCATCATCATCATCATCATCATCATCATCGTCGTCGTCATCTTCATTATTACATGTATTACTAATACTTCTCGGTTTTATCAGATACACCACCGCCAGTGCCGCCCAAGCCAGTTGTCTCGTACAAGGATGGTTCGCGTCTCTCTTGTGAGTTCTCAGCGACAAAGACGTTTTCGGTGCAGTATCAAGTCGAGTGGGTCAGAGGAAACATCACTGCTGCCACAGCTTTGCTGCAGAATGGAGTGTTTGAATCTTTGCTATCGGTTGACTTGTCAGACTTTTCAGCAGGGCAAAAGGTATGGCGAAGAAAATTATTTTTTTATTGTTTTTTTGTGCACTCTTGGGAGGCAATGGAAATTGGAAATGTGTATTTCAAATTGGAAGTTTTTTTTGTTGTTTAATCGGTTCCATTTTTGTACATCAGTATCGATTTCATCAACACGATTGGTTGATCCTTTTTAAAAAAATCTCATTTTTTTCTCTATTAGTTTATCTGTTTGTTGGTCTAGATTTAAGCATCTAAATAGACATATTAACGAGTCTATTTCTGTATGCATTATTATTACACCTATTCATCACGATGTTTATCGTGTAACTGTCGAAAGTCTTTTTGTGTAGTTTGAAGGCGTTAATCTAGGAGAGAGACATTTCATTATACTTTGTTTTATTACCTGTTCAAATAATTATTAAAAATTAGAAATTTGACTTTTTTTATTTGCATTGGGCAAGGATGTGTTTTTGTTTGTTGAAAGCAACAACAGCAACAATAAAAAAATAAGAAAAAGTACACATACACACAAACTGGACATCCTAAATATTCGGTATAAATGTTACAGTACTTAAGTTGATATACTTTATGGTCTTCTAAGAACCATGCGAAGAACAGGGCATCACACTTACTATTTCGTGTTTTCACCAACATAGGGATTGTAATAGCAAATAGAGAACTAAAATTATATCCATATTATGGTATATGACCTTCTAAATATCGTGCGAAGGACAACGTATCACACTGTGTTATTATTATTTCGCGTTTTTTTCAGCACTACAACGTATCACACTGTGTTATTATTATTTCGCGTTTTTTCCAGCACTACAACGTATCACACTGTGTTATTATTTCGCATTTTTTCCCAGCACTTCTGCAGCGTTAGAGCTTGTTACAGCAATTACTGCCCGGGTAGCAATCGCAACCCGAATGGAACCTTGTCAGATGCGCAAGTCAGTGACGTCTTCCTACCAGAAATTGTGGTAAGTAAACTCAACAATGTATACTTTGCTTCCAACTAAGTTAGTTGAAACAAAGACGATAAGACTATTTGTATTATAATTTTAGGAAGCTTAACTTTTATTATAATCATTAGGGGGTTTCCACTTGATTTAGATGGTCAGTCTCCCATTCGTATCAACATACGCGTGATTCA
>RQTK01000379.1:92028-155129 GCA_003991915.1 Elysia chlorotica | reverse complement strand
CTTTCTCTCTCTCTCTCTCTCTCTCTCTCTCTCTCTCTCTCTGTCTTTCTCTCTCTATCTGACGTCTCTCTCTTTCTCCATGTACCTTTCTCTTTCTTTCTGTTTTCCCTCATTTCAACCTACTCCGTTTGTCTCTCTCTTTTTTCCTCTTTGTCTATCTGACTTTCTTCTTTCCCTCGTCTTCTCACGTCTCTAATACAAATATATAACAACAACAACAACAACAACAACAACAACAACAACACTACCACCACCAACAACAACAACAACAATTCATTACTCACATATATTATACAACCTAACCGCAATGGGTGTCTTAAACCCTTTAGATGTCTCGGCGGAGCCAAAGTCCTCCCCCAGCTGATCTGTTCGGACCAAAGCAACAGACTATCTTTCTCTCTTTCTCTCTGTATCTCTCTCTTTCTTTCTGTCTTTCCTCCTTTCCACCTCCTCCGTTTTTCTCTCTTATCCAAGTTTCTTCTGTCCCCCGTCTTCTCAAACAAACATATAAAAACATTTGCAATCAACAAATTAAAAACATTAGTTTGCAACAAATTAACAGCAACAACAACAACAACAACAACAACAACAACAGCAACAACAACAACAAGATTTGCAATAAAAATTAACAACAACATTGACAATAACAGCAACAATAACAACAACAACAACAACAACAACAACAACAACAAAACAACAGCAACAACACAAACAATTCATTACTAACATATTAACCGCTATGGGTGTCTCAAACCTTTTAGATGTCTCGGCGGAGCCAAAGTCCTGCCCCAGCTGATCTTCCCGGACCAAAGCGACAGAGACTCTGGCGAGGCGGAGCAGTGCTCTCTCACAGTGACCAATGCCAACTGGAGGGATGAGAGGTCCATCGCCATCACGCCAAACTCAGGCGTGCAGCTTTCCGGTGTCCGACAGAGCCAGGTCACGGCGAGTCTGGTGTTCAACGCCCAGGTCGCTTCAGATGCGGGGAAATCCATCTCGGTGAGACGCTTTCTTAGAATTTTAGTATGTTCGGTAGTTTAAAAAAATGAAAGGAAAATAAGAATCAAACAATAATATAAATAACTAAGGCGACAACAACCACAACAACAATAAAACCAGAACTACGAATATGTTGCTCTATGACATTTTTTTATGAAAGAATTTGCAGTAAAACCAGTCGGCTCTACGAAGTAGTACAACGTCGCTTTAGCTTACAACTCGTCATAAGTTCTCTTATTCGCATAATCTTAATTAAGACGAGTAGTAAGTTTACCACAACGTTGTACTTACGACCCGAGGGCGTATCAAAAGCAAATTTTGCGAGAGTTTTTTTTAACGATATTCCATTTGGCATCGTTATACTGTTTAAGATATCAAATTCTTAAAGGAGGTTTTTATTTTTATTTTGAAACTCTTATCATGTCTAAGCCTGCGCATGACTAGGCAGCGCATTTACTTTATGGTAATACTTTTTTTTTTTTCGCCTCAGACAAGGACAACCTTTGCAACCAGAACGACAGTGTGCGAAGCACTGGAGTCATCTTATTACAAAAGCTTTGATGGAAGGTAAGTTAAATAATGTGATGTAAACGTAAGTTAAAGGGAATGGGAAACAGCTGATTTATTTCCTCATTTGCCTACCCAAGTAAATCTGCTTTGTACATGGCAAAGTTCAGGATAAAGAATAAGAAGGGGTTCTTTTTCGGACGTGGTCCATTTTAAATTATTGTTAGGTCGCTTTGATTCACCTGTTGATCCATCCGGTCCTTTGCCCTACTTTAACGTAGCACCCACACTCTCGGCATCAATCTCAGATTTAGCCTTGCAAGTTGCAACCTGGCAAACCTCAATTCTGACACTCGCGCTGCCAGATTTAGTTAGGATTGAGACTTGAGACAAAGCATGAAAGAAAAATGAAAGTAGAAACTCGACAGAAGACAATTTCAGGCCACAGAAAATCCTAATAACTTTGTAGCACTGTAACATGACTGTGCGACTGACTGAGAAAGGATAAACTTTTAGTTTTATTCAAGAACAAGGTAACCTGAGCCCTTAAATCTCGATCTTCATTTACCAGAACTAGATATACATGGTTGGATATTACATGTAGGCTAAATAACATTCACTTTGTGAACTAAGGGGGTGAATTGCTGTAAAGTTAGTCATAATTGTTTAGATCTAGACTAGATCTATATCTAGGCTTTATATTTAGCACAAATCATATGCATAAATTAAAAATGATCTAGGTTCAATGTTTAAATTAATTTTTTATTGTTTTATTTCCATTGTTTTTCAACAGCCAGTTTGAGAGCTACCTCCGTGGAGAGTTTATCTTGTACCAACATGAGAGCTTGCCATATGAGGTAGGTTCCTATGTAGGCATACAACTAAGCTTTTAAGTAGAATAATAGTGTGCAGGGATGTATCACTCAATAAGCTTAAAACATTGGACCTTTCTTTTTCTCTCAAAGAGATGGGGTTTGAAAATAAAACACATACAGTCAGTCTGCTTCAGGGCTTTTATACATCTCCCTATAGGTAAAAGGAAGAGATATAATTATTCTATTATATAGAGATGTAAACTTATAAAGGATGGTTTCAAGGGTGACGGGACGGGATTTAATTATAGTAGGTACCTAAAGTGAGCTCATTTTAACTCTGACCAGCTCAAATTGTTGTTTTTTTGTTGCAGTCAAATGCAGTTTTTATACCGCCTACATACACCTTGATACTGTTAGGGTAAGGAGGGAAAATTGAGGCTACAAAGAGGGCAAATAGAAGACAAATCGGATTTGGGAGGGTATTAAGGGTTTAGGGATGTAGGAGAATCACTTTTGGGAGCTGTAGGAATAGGGCGGATTTCACAAAATGGGTACACTGAGGTGGTGCTAACTTTCAAGTTGTATTTGAGATAATATGTTGATACATTCTTTTATTGTTTTATATACATGTATTGTTAGTGTATTGAAGAAGCTAGAAAAGCAACAAAATTGAGTTTTAAAGTATTTTTTTATTTCTTTTCGATTTTAAATGTGTTCTCCTTGTCGATTTACGGATGAATCAAATATCCCATTTTTAGGGACCTTATTGTTGTTGACAAATATAAGGCCTAAATTGGACAATTCTTCCTTATTCGATAATTCTGCATGAAATAAAAAAAACAACAAAAAACAACAACAAATTGTTAAAGATTGAGACTGTTTGTGAGGGTTTATATAAAAAAAAAAAGGGAAGAGGAGAGGGGAAGGGGGAGGTTACTTTCTTTTTTATCCTAGTTTGCCTATTTGCCTTCCTAGTTGTGTTGGCTCCACTCCTGGATTTCATTCTTGGCATAGAATTCTCGTTAAAGCATTTAGATATGCAAACTACTACAATCAAGTTTCCTCAGAACATCTTGCCTGGGTAGATTTTTTTGTTTGATCACTGCTTTCTGTGTTATTTGCCTTGGGCCAATATTAATTAGGAGAAAGTAATCTTTTTCATTAAAAAACCTCTAATTTTGATAAATTGGTTAGGAATCTTTTGATGGCGCAAAATAAATCTAGACATTAAATAAAGGGGCGAAATGACAAAGAACTGGTCACGAAGATTAATCTACTTCTATTATGTTATCCTTCTACTTTTATGAATTTCTTAATTTTTTTCTTATCATATCAGGAAGCCTCAAAAGAATGTCCTTAGTTATTACATTTTTGGACAAAATGGTTATTTTTTTTTTTTAACTATTTGATTGATCTGACTTAAATAAGGCAATTTTATTTCAGTGCAATTTACAATGTACAATTTAGGATTCAAAAGATATTAGATTTCCTTGATTTGTAACTACTTCATTTTTCTTGCAGGTTACCTTGAGTTGAGAATCATTAAGTTATAATATTTTTAGAGAATATAAAATTTTCTTCATGTGAAGGCTATTTAAATTCTTTTTCCTTTCATTTGATTTTATTCAGGTCCGCACATTCAGCCGTGCCTGTAATACAACAAGTACAACTGGAAAATCTAGATGCACTTGTGCTGTTGCAGCTAGGGTGAACAGCGATGTAATTCTTATGAACGGTTGCAATGAGATCGAAGGCATCACTAGTAAGATCTTCAAAGGCAAATTCCCAGGCTCTTTCTCTGTGAGAAGTTATGATGGTGGACTTCGATATGAGGTAAAGAGATTTAAATTATCTTTGTTATACCAATACAAACAAACAAAAAATTATTAAAAAAAAGAATGGAGGTAAAATAAGTAGAAATGGCAATGACTAGCTTTAGAAACAAAAAAGTAGACCATTGAACGTGTGCACAATATTTTGCATCACAAAATATATAGCCCATGTGATACACATATTTTTTGACAATTCGTCGTTTAATTTTTCTTATTATAAATCTTAACAGAGAGTGTTTCCTAAATAAATTCCATTGTCTTAAGAATTGATATTTCTCTAAATATTTGTTCCCAAAAATGCATCGTCTTTTCAAGTTATAGCCTCTTCTTTCTTTGACAGGTCACATTCCCAACTGGTGGGCTACTTGCTGCTCAGCAGGCTCCATCAGGTGGAATCAATGTATGGTTCTATCCTGGGATGGTTGACTACAATGCTACTTCAGGTACTTTTCTAGTTTTCAAAGAAAGTTCTTAAATGTAAATCGGGCCCAACATGCTTATAAAGGAGAAGTATATATTAAAATGCCCTTGTAACCAGCAAAACTGTCAAACAGTATTCAGCATTTGGGACTGAGAATCAAACATTTTAAAATATAAAATGAATAAAGATTCTACTTTTAAATTTCAGGTTTGTGTGGATCTTATGACTCGAATAAAGACAATGATTTTGAGCTTTCTGAGGGAGGACAAGCTGCGGATGCTGATGCCTTTCTTCGAAGCTGGAGGTAAGAAAAATTATAAGTGGTGGAAGTGAGTTGGGGTGTGGTGGGAGGTACATATAGTCTGAAAATTAGATTTTGTATGATGTAAATTAAAATATACTATCTCAATATCTTGTTCACCAAAATATAAAACAAATGAAATATTTGTATTTAGTTTAATAACATCATCACATGGTTCAAGGCCCATTCCTTGACTGCATCCTAATTTAGGGAATTTTTTTGGAAATTTAATTAAAAATAAAAGGTTTGATATTGATAATTTCAAAATGGAAATTAGGCAGGTGGATGCAAAGATGTGCTGGCGGAAGCGCATGTAAAAGAGCTCAACATTTGTGCAGCATCGTGGAAAAAGGTTAACCTTTATCGAGGTTATTCATCCTCAGCTTACTGATAAGGATGTTTCCGCAGTTTTGTAATGTCTTGTTTTAATCAGCTTTAAATGAGAATTACAAAACGTTTCTCGCACATTCATTCAACGACAATCTTAATTCTATTTTAATTTTATTTTCTCTTTGTTTGTCCCTCTTTGCATCTTTGATATTATGCCATATAAGTTGTTTTTTTGTCATTGTGTGTAAATGTTGCTGTAATGAACCAAAGAGAAGTACCTGTAAAAGGACAATAACGAAATTTTGAATCATTGAATCTTTGAATCTGTGGAATAAAGTTGTAGGTTACTCATACATGACACTTTAGGTGCAAACTATAACATTAAAAGATGTGACACTCAACATTATTTAATTTATAAATAAACTATATATGCAGAATTGCTCAAAATTGATCAGCTTAAATAAAAGAAAACAGAAAATCTAGAAACCAAAATTTGCTTTTCATCAGCTGAAACTATATCATAAAATAATGTTTTTGATTTGCTCTCTTATTATCCTCAAAATGCGAAAAAAAAGTGAACTAAATGATGTATATAACATGTTTTCTAAATTCATATTTGTACAGGTCTGGTCTTCAAACGTTTCCCAGCATAGCTGATGGTTTGTGCCCAGAAAATGGGCAGAACTCAAATGTGCAGCTGCGAGATTTTTCTCAATGCCAAACAGCAGACATCGCTGGCACAATTCAAGCATCAGATAGTTTCATTACTTGCCCCATGGACAACTCCTTTGATTCAGGTAGCCTGCCAATAAAGCATTAAATTAAAATGAAGAAGATATTTTTATTAAAATCGGCAGAGATTTTTTATGCTTTATAGTAGCCTATACATTTTAATAGTATCTGACAAATGAGATAATTACAATAATTACATGTTCGACAGGAGCAGACAGAACATCTGCATTGCTTCTAAGCGGAGAAGAGCCTGTAAACTGTGGATTTACTGTAGCAAACTTTGGCTTTTCCCTGGGACCTGAGGGCTTTGGAGCAGACACAACAGAGACGGTATAATTATCAGTATTATCTTGTTTATATACCCTGAAATAGCGGTGGCAACCTTGCAGAGGAATCCAAGAGGTCAATCATACAAAAAAAATATCTAAAGCAATTCTTAGAGGATAAATAAATAGATTTGGAAAGAAAGCAATAAAATTATTTGAAATTATATTTTTTCTTATCCTCAGAAAAGATAAAAGTTATCTAGAAATGAAATTATGATGATTTTTCTCTTTTGGAAAAAATCAAACAAACAAGCATCCTAAATCGATCTCTATTTAATTTTTAACTCATTTTGATGTAAGTATTCAACATTATCCTCAATATATTTAAAGATTTAAAGTTTAGAAATGAAAATAAGATCCAAATTAATTGTCTACTTTAACCTTTATGCTAGAAGATCATAGGAGGTTGTTTGGGGTACTTATTACTATCACTTTCTATGACAATTTTCTTTCTAGATTGCCACCTTCCCGTCTGAATGGTCACAAGAGATTGCTGCAGAAACTTGTGCCAATGCAGTCAATAACAGTGTTTTGTCAACTGTGTGCAACTCCTCAATTTATTTGAACACAGATGACTATAACAATTGTGTGAAAGATATAAAGGTGAGTCTCATCTAATTTTTCCCCAATGATTTTTTGTGTGCACAAAAAGTTGGTTGAAGATTACAACTAACATCAATCGTTTTCAACAATGTATAACTTTCGTAAGTTCCCCTCGACTTTCCTCTGTAATTGCTGTAAGATATATTTCTTATATTTCCTTCAATGCTGGATCACTGCCGTGAAATTCCTATATAGAGCAGGGCTGTCTTTGTATCTGACTTATCTTTTCCCAAAGTTCAACAATGTTAAATGAATTTCAAAATGAGCTAAGTTGGACACAAGACGGACATAAATAATAGTGGCCAACCATGCTAAGTGATACCTTATTTCTTAAATTGGAGCTGATTTAAACACCACAATACTTATGTAGCTAAACACATTTTCCTTAGCAAGATGTCATCTTTTATTTTCTAAAAACTGTTCCATTCCACAGATGACAGGCTTGTCTGACTCCAGCATTACATTGGTTCAGAAATTGAAGGAAAGATGCAGGGCATCTTATGGACAGGCTGGATCTCCTACTAATAATAATAATAATGATAATATCATGGATAAATATTAAAAAAACAAAACAAATATATAACTGACAAGCTCTAAATTCAGACTGGATTAAAACTTTGCCAGCCAACTGTTGATTTTTTAAACCTGAAAAGGTCATATCATAAATCATTATAAGTATTAGAAATTTGCTTTCTCAGCCAATTAAGATCCCCCCAAAAAATCTTTGAAATTTTTGGTCTGCTACTTGCTGTGTCTTTTTCTTTTTTTTTCTAGAAGAAAGGACCAAATTTTTCAATCTTTATGATCCAGCAGTGGCGGCCGTACCTTGATTTTTATCTAGAATAGTTACTGCCTGTTCACCATCTGTTAAGTTATCTATGTATTTGAGATAGGTAGACTGCATTCATTTAAAATTTAACTTTGCTCTGCTGAATAAATTTTGTAGCCTATACTTTATAAAGCTGTTGGGATTTTTTATTTTTATTAAAAATAAATTTTTCCAAGTAGTTTTGTATTTTTTGTTAAAACAAAAAAAAAAATTATATTTAACTGTACACTTTTTATCTTTGTTCGTCATTGCTTCAGTCAAATAAAAATAGTAACCTTTTTGGTATGCTTGTCCTATGGGAAATGCTCCTTTTTTGTAACAGTTAGCAACATTCTGTAATGTAAATCATGAAATAAATTCTGATTTATTGCATTGAAATTTGAATAAGGTATACTTCTCTTGCAGGAAAATGCAATTGTGACACAGGATACATGGGTGCAGACTGCTCTCTCAATACAACCTCAGATCCCATTTTGACCTTTTTGGCTCCTGAAATCTGCAACACCGTTACAGAACCATGCACTTCAGTTGTAGTTTATGGGAAGAATATGATTGACACACCCAGTCTCAACTGTTACTTTTACAAACTTCAGGTGAATGTATAACCCCTTGAAGATTACAACTAACATCAATCGTTTTCAACAATGTATAACTTTCGTAAGTTCCCCTCGACTTTCCTCTGTAATTGCTGTAAGATATATTTTTCAGAAAGTTCATATCTATACTTAGAAGAAATCCTTTTGTAGTCTCACTTGGTACTTTATGTTCTTGTCGTGTTCTTAATCCATAGTTTATAACAATCTGCTTTTATTTTTTTTTTTACAATTTTCTCCACAGTCAAAGCTATCAGACTTTAAAGTGACGGGACCCGCTGAAACTTCACCAAAAGTGACTTATATAACTTCCAGCCAAGTTGTGTGCGATGTTCCAGAGGCAGGCAACTATTTGATCACAGTTTCCAACTCTGGCCCTCCAGAGTATGTCATAAGCAACAACACTGACAGCAGCAATTGGCTTCTCTTCATCGGCACAGACCGTTCTTGCTTTACTTGTGATCCAGCCGAGGGAACCTGTGTCCAGCGAGTATGTATTTATTAGAATAAATGCTTAGGATACAAATACATCTTTTCTGAAATGCTAAGGATATGTTTTAAATCAAGGAGTTAAATGAGAAGTGTAGCAGCCTCACTGAATGCAACATTTAGCTGTGGCAACTATTAAAGTAGAATTTTTTTTCAAAGCAAATGTGTATAAATCAAGACTTTAACTTGGAAACTGAATCTTTACTCTGACATATTATATGCTGCATTAGTCGTCTTTTGATGTTCGATTCACCTTAAAAGAAACAATTATTATTTATATATTAAAAAGAATTTTTTTTTCTCATTTTTGTCCATTCAACTTACATGATAGTTAACAGAAAATCATTTTATTTGAAAGATATCAGTGCTGTAACGAGTTCCCTGTACTTAAGGGTTATAGAAAACAGATTATTCCACTTTAAAATGAAAAGTAAATATATGGCAAGGGAATGAAGTTGGATTCATATCATAGATGCTTTATTAAATTAAAATAATCATTTTCTTTTCTTTGTTTTTGTAGTTTGCGATATTTACAGTACATTTTCAGAATATGTTTATTCGTGTGATAAGTTCTTTTTTTATTTTTTATTTTTTTATAAATATTGTTTTGATTTATATTTATTCAAAGAGTCTGAGGATAGTTCTTGCCATTTTAGAAAAACAAACGATGAGAGCTCACCTCCGAGGGTCATGATATTGATTGCAATTTAATTTTAATGTTGTATAAAATGTATCAATTTGGTGACTGTATTAGGTATTTGGTAGGGCAGGGGATGTGGAGGATAGAAAATAGCTAAAGGTAGTGTTGATGTCAGCACAATATGATCAGCTGGGACAAAAGTCCTGGTATCCCTGCTCTGTCTCTGTGTGTTAGTATGTGTGAATTATCAGACATTAGTCTTGGGACAGGTCTACCGTGTGGTCTAGTTGTTAACATTGGGCATTAGGAAACAAACTAATCAAATCAAACCATGTATGCATGTATGAAGTTTTGAGGCATTTTGTTATAGTGGTTATTAACCATTTGAGGACCACATATAAAAAGCATGTTTCAGAACAAATTTTGAGAAATGATATGAATTTAGCTTTTTGGAATGTAAAAATGCATAAAAAATAATGAACATTGATTTAATTTTTAAGGTGCATAGAAGTTAGTTATTTTTGCTTTTGTCTTTAAAAATTTGTTTATATTTCCTAAAAATAATTATAATTCTTTATTACAATTTTTATATAGAGTTGTCGGGTGTTGAACGAAGTAGCTGTTACACACGATAGTTCTAGAACTCCTATTAGGAAACTTATGAAAGGAACTATGCAATTCATCCAATGACCAGTCAGACTGGTCAAATAAAATAGGTATGTTAGGTTGTCACTTATTATTTGCAACCTCCTGCTAAGTCACCCCTCTATAAACAAGCCTTAGATCAATTTGTTTAGATTCAAATATTATTATTTTAAGAGAATAGTAAACTGAAAATTGTGTGTTTTTGGTAATGACTTTTACAAGTGGTTTTAGCATTAACATCAGGTGTGTCTTCTTTAAGCCTTGCAGAGATAAAAAGCTATAGTGAAGAATGAAAAGTAAGTGTGTGGAGCTGAGCATTTACTCTAATGATCAGATACGTTGGCAAAATGTAATAGGTATGTTAGCATTACTTATGTTGGCAAAATGTAATAGGTATGTTAGCATTACTTTTTTTTTTCACTCTCCTCTCACCAGCTAACCTCACAATGTAAAATAAGCTTACTGTTAACTTAATTCATATATCAGATGTCATTTTCAAGCCTCAAAATTACCAGCCTGTTATTTACAATTCTGCAGCTCCCTGCTCTGGATTGACAGTGTCCTGGAAAGTCTATAAAGAATTTGCCTTGGCCCTGCACAATAGCAAGACAGTGACAAATGTAACCTCCATGGAGGAATGCCAAAATCTTTGTATTGCGGACTTAGATTTGCCCTGCCTGTCTGTGGATTTTGACTCAGAGGGGCTAAAATGTCATCTGTCTCAGTCTTCTACATCCACTGCAGCAGACTATCTACTTCCCTTTGCTCGGTTTGAGCATGCTGATCTTTACTGCCCTGATGGTATAAAATCATTTTTATTTCTACCAATTAATAAATATTTTGCTAAGGTGTCGTAATATTGAGCTTAATTAGATATTAGACTAGTTTAGATTATTAAATCAACAGGATTCCTTTCAGAAACAGATAGTTGATTGATTTTTTTCTACAATGGTGAAAAAAAGTATGTTTCTTAAAAATTTCTATAATTTTCTTAAAATAGTAAGAACTATTATCTTAGATATTATATTTCATCTACTAGAAGAAAAAAAAAGTCTGTACATTGTTTAGCCAGTAAGTGAATTTTTTTCCCCATTGATTTCTTAAGATCCTTGTGAAGAGGAAACAGTCTCCTGGACCTCTACCGAGCAGCGTTTAAGAGGAACTGTAGTAGCCGAAAACTATGATGTTTGGTCCCTTCAAGAATGTAGAAATCTTTGCTTGAAGAATACTTCATGTGATGGTATTGCCTACGAAGAAACAAATGGTGTTTGTTTGCTTATGGCAATGCTTACCATCAACCAATTTGATATTGAGGCCCCAAGATGGATCAGCGAGTTCTACACATGTGAAAATGGTAGGTTGTTGGCTATAAGATATAGAATATTTTTTTAAATAGGAGGTCTAGGGAAGCTTTCAGGAGGGGAAGAGAGAGAGCTAAATATTGCTTTTCACGTTTGCATTAGATTATCCCATGTGGAAAGGCTTTTATTTTATTTGCTCTGCAACTTGCATCCTGAAAAACGCTTTTTAAATATTACTTTAACTAATGAAATGATATAT
Source organism: Elysia chlorotica (assembly GCA_003991915.1). Taxonomy (NCBI): domain Eukaryota; kingdom Metazoa; phylum Mollusca; class Gastropoda; family Plakobranchidae; genus Elysia; species Elysia chlorotica. Next base: position 143,507 of record RQTK01000379.1, on the reverse strand, counting down.
CTCCAAACCATTTATGACATATAGATTGCTTATATTCAAGACTTAGTAAAAATAGCATTTTAGGGTAGATTTATAAGCTTTTTGGTTACTTCAATGGAAAAGGAAAAAATGTAGCATTTCATTTACAGATTTCTGCTTTGATCCTTGTTAATATCAATTGAAAATCTCATTTACATCTTATTGTATATTTATAGATATTATCATCATCTTCATTATTATTGTTGTAATCTATCTATATCACTTAAGATATAAAAATAATAATTTAAAATACAATAATAATAATAATAATAATAATAACCAAGAAATGGAGTGCTCATAGTCAAACCTGGCCTAATATAACTGAAATAAAAGTCTTGTTTTTTAATTGGCAGAACATTTTATAATACTACAGGTAATCACTGCCCAACTTGTATGAGAAAGTCCGGATTTATGTAAATTATATTCATATGTCAAAAAAACATTGTCTAACCACATTTTTTTGGGGAAAGTAAATGTTCTGAATTTTTCACCACATACTTTTAAAGCAGGTTTTTATTTCTTTGGCAGGCAAGGATAACATATTTTTCAGGCATTATTAAAAAAATTTGGTAGGTACCTGTTATAAAAAAAACAACAACAAAAGCCCTCATTGTAAATTTCACCGCCTATCCAACAGGTTCAGATTCAAGTTCATCGTTTGAGGTAGACTCAGCCTTTGTGTTAGCAACTTTTGCGGGACCTGGGGAGGACATCTTTACATGTGATTTCCTCAATGTATCTGGACAAAACAGCCAGTTCCAGTACAATGTTCTGTGGAACTTGAATGGAGAGTTTATTTCGGAAGAGGCTACAGATATATTTACCTTACCAAGGAATTTCAGTGACATTTCAAATGGCGATATGGTTAGTATCATCTTCAGAATATGTTATTCTTTTTTTCTATACTGTTACTGACTTTCTGTTTCAATCAAAGTTATTTCTAAAACATTTGCTTAAACCCTTTCCTGAACATTTTATGGCATTCAATTGTAAAGTTAGATAGCTGGATTGAGTATTGATGACTACATTTATACTCTTTTCGTGTCATTTTTTAAATATTTATGATTAGCTTCGTCTTAAATTGAGTAATTTCCAAAGAAATGGATTTGCACATGAATATCATAGGCTCATGGATTCCATGATCGCCAAATGAAAAGTCTTAAAGAAAGATGTGTCACTTACACAGTGCAAGATACTTGGAGAAACTTGTGGGGGTGTTAAACTTCTAGATCAAAATAACCCACGACACTGAGCATGCAGTGAATTGTAGCTAGAAGTTTTAATTACATGTGTTTAGGGGTGAAGCTATTAGGCACAATTTATCTGTTGATCTGTCTAACCAATCTCATGTCTTGGAAACTGATTTATATAAAAATCTTTCAAATATACTTTGTATTTTGAAAACTTTTCTATTGTTAACAAAATATAAAAAGAAAATGTATGCTTCTCCAATTACTTCAGCTTCAATGTGGTGTCAGTGTGTGTGAAGTGGAGAACTGTGAGACCACACGTGGACCTCTAGTCTTCTCCAACTTTTATACAGCTGAGATACAGGTATGATCATCTCCCACTATCTATTAATATAATTATTTTTCTTGAAGTATAGGATGCTAGAATTTAATTTGTCCTGCTTTTAAAAACGATCTCTTCAAGAAGTCCATTCAATAGTAATTGGATTTTTAAAATGTTTAGAATTTAAATAATCACATTCAATGTGTCTCTTTATACAGGTGAATACCTTGAGAAATCAAACTATTGGAGAGGGTGAAATGGGAGAGGTCATCCAAGTAAGAGCTACAGCACCGCCTTATGTTCTTTGTCGAGGAAAGTTAAGCCAAAGTGATGACTGTTCTATTGAAGTGAAATTTTCCTTTGAAGAGACGAGCCAAGTCAGCTCCTGCCCAAATGGTGAGTGTGTCAAGGAAAAAAGTAATACAAATAATTTGCAGAACATTTTTACAGATCATGCTTGACACAGTTTTCAAAAAGCAAAATTTTGCTTTTAAGAGATAATAATGCATTTATGATCACTTAACTGCCGTTACCTTTTCATACACTAGGTGTCAGAATTATACTGGGTTTCTGCTTTTTTAACTTGCGATTTCGTTAAATCACTATGCATTAAAAAAATTTCAAATTCAAGTAGATATAATATTTCACTGTTATATTATGGCTGCCTAAACAGAATAGGCATAAAACAACAGTTTTAGTTCCAAGGATTTTAATTTAAGAGCATTTCACTGTTTAGTGAGTGTACACACCAGTATGTTTTCCGCGTGTATTTTCGATGTGTATATTTTATTTTCTGTTCACACCACTCTGCGCAGCCAATTTGCATGTGTATATCAGAGTCAAAAATACACAAGCGTCCAGAGCATTCAGACCATGTGTATTTTTCACTCTGTTTTCGGCATGCACCAAACCAGAGTGTTCACACCAGTCTGTTTCGCATGTGTATGTTTGACTCTGATATACACATGCAATCAAGGGGTCACTGCGCATGCGTGAACCCTAGTGACCCGCGGTCTTCAAAACAAACACATAAATGGCGACTGCAGAAGCCTTTATATAATGTCTGGAGGAACGACCAATTTTATATGATATAAAAAATCCAGGCTATTAAAAAAATTCTGTTTGCTCTTTTTCCATTTTGCTGGGAGAGATTGTAAGAGCAGAAAACAATTGCATCTTCCTCTTCATTGTATGCCGCCATTTCGATCGATGCCGTCAAACAAACAAGATCACGTGACAGTCGATGCGCATCGCATCAAAATATACACTCGGAAAATACACAACGTCTGAACACTCTTAAAAAACAGAGTGCAAACTACACATGCGTTTGCTTGTGTATATTTGACTCTGCGAAAAGTACACGCCGTCTGAACAGAAATAATTCCAAGGACATACGCATGGAAAAAATCCTTCGTCTGTACAGTCCCTTACTCCTAAATTTCAATTTATCCTCTACATATCCGTTATCTTTTTTTCAACTATAATTTATCCACTTTTCACATGTTGCTATAATTTTTTCTCATCTTGTGATTTGCTTCTTATACTTTTATGCTTGATGATTCTTAGCGTTTTTTTTATAATTTTTTTTTTTTATCACAATTTTGTGTATTTTTTTTATAGGCAGCACAGTTGCTCAAGCAGCTCTGCTTGTACTGAAAAATGATGGAAAGTCAAACAGCTCTCTGGGTGTCTGCAGTATCACTCTCGTAAATGATGATTGGGACTCAACATTCTTTGTGAGGGCAAAAGGCATCTTTGACCAGCTCTTTGATGGGGACCATATTATCCAGCAAACCACCAGCGTAGACTACTTAAATTCTACCCAAACCGTACATTCTGAGCAAGTTGGAAGTGTTCAAGTATGTTATAATTTACTTTTTAGTTAAAATAGTTTTACCAGTTTAGTCTGAAAGAAAGAATGAGTGCCAAAAATTAAGGGGAAAAGTTGAGGAAAAGAGGATCAGGAAAAGGGAGGCAGACAGATGAGAGAAAGGGGAGAGAATGAAAAGATTGTGAATAAGGTAGAGTCTGGGAGAGTAGAAAGATTGAAAGTTCGGACAGGCAGAGAGATATGGTTGAGAGATTGCAAAAGAAACAAATGAGACCAAAATTAGATTATATACATTCTTACACTCTTTTGCCACCTACGTAAAGTTCTCTTAGAATGTTTTTTTATCTATCTTTCAGCTCACCATTGTGGACAAAGATAATGGAGCTTTGTGTTCCTCTGTGACTGATCCACATATAACAACTTTTGATGGAAGGTGATTTATGTGGGCTTCTCTGCATACTAGTTTTGAAACAATTAGAACAAAGTATAGTATAATATTATTGTAATTTGCTTTGAAATCACCCTCTCATTGCATTTTTGAGCCATGTTGGGATTATCAGCATTGGTGTTGTATCGGATTTGATTTTTATTCTACTTTTAATCATTTGTATTCCAAATAAAGAATCTGTAAGGGCACATAAAAATATCAAAATAAAAACAGAAGTGTGTGTTATTTGACATAGTTGCAACTTACAAATGTCTGAAAGGACTTATTTAAAAGAAATTGGTGTGGAATATTCCAGATGGCTTAAAAAAGTGTTCATCATCAGTCTTATAACAGTATTTCAGAGATTGAAATACACAAAAAGAAGCTCATTGCTTGATCATCAATCATTTGCACAACTATTCAATCTTCAAAATTTTTTTTTTTTTCTGATTGAAGAAACAGGCAATATTTTTCTTTGTAATTTTAAATGACATACGAATAATAAATATTTATGAAATATATTAACTATGGTTTTTATCACAGATTTAATAGAAATATATGAATATGTGGGTTTTCTTTAGCTCCATTATTTCTTGTGTGGCTCAATAATAATGATACATTTTTCTTATTGCAGATTATTCCATAATTTTCTTGAAGGAGAGTTTATCTTGTACAAACACCAGACTCTTCCCTATGAGGTAACTTACAGTATTTAAAATCATGTTGCATACAACAAATTTCTTTTAAAAATTTGCGAAGTTTTAGAGTTTCATGTTCTTTAAAAATTGTAATTGATAAATGAAAAGGCTGCTGTAATTGTCCAATTTAAAAGCTGACTTAGAATTTTTAGCAGCCTGAAAAGGCAATTAAGTTCCCTTAACTATATATTTCAAAATTTGTCAGAAACCTATTTTGTTGATGACAGAGGATCAAGTTTTATCTCATTTTATTTCTTTTTTTTCTTCCACCTTAGGTACGATCATTCTACAGGAGGTGCGCTGATATCACTGATGTAAATGATCCTGAAGCATCGTGTAACTGTGCAGTAGCGATACGGGCTGGAGATGATGTCGTTATCTTTGATAAGTGTGGTCCCACGGGTACTAATGTACAAACCTTCTATCCCATGACTGCCCACATGTTTCGCAAAGGAATCCTCACACCTGGTTTCAGAGTGATCAGCAAATATGAAGGAAGGCAGTATAAGGTACAGTACTTACCTTTGAATGTCTACAAATATAATTTTTGGGAACTATAATTAAATATTTTATGAGTATCACTAGATGTTTATTTTATTTCGAAGAAGTTTGAGTCAAGACCTTTTTGTTTCCCTTTGAGAGGCAATATTAAAGCTTAGCAGATTAAGAAGGCTTTACTAGGGCCAATAACTGGTTGTATTTTTCTGTTACTTTCTAATTTGTCTGTGACACGCCCTATACCATTCAGTCAAGCAGATTTTTTGTATTCTGATTTGATTTATGCATACTTGAAGTTTTAAAAACATTAAATGAAAACTGAAATATCAAAATTTAATATTTTATATTCATTAGAAAAACAACAAACTCAAGCCAGTTATTGAAAAACATCCTACAAAGTAAACTGAAACCCTCCTTTGTTTTTATATGACAAAGTTAAAATTCAGGCACCAATATGATTACATCAAATAAAATGTACACATCTCCTAACTTATATTTGCTCATTTTTAACTTTCATTAACCCTTTGACAGGTCATCTTTCCCAGTGGACTGATTGTCTTTGTAGCAAGCACTCCTTTTGATGATCTTCAAATACTAAACATTTGGATCAAACCCTCTCCTACTGATCTAGGACACACTGAAGGTATTTTCACATTTTTACACTACTCATATCTTTTGTTATTTCAGTGGGCGCTGAAGTAATTGTGTATGACATAAAACTAACTTGTGAAACAAAAAGATTCTCCATAGTTGTAGCTGTCTGTTAATAATTTTAAATGTTATTTTAAATTGCTATGTCGTATAACTTTGCCTAGTTTCATTTTTGCCTAAATACTTTGTAACACCCGTCTTACAATTTTTTTTCTTCATTTTAAGTCTCTGAAGTCTGTTTCTTCTTTTTTATTTTGTTGTATCTTTTGTCATCTCTGATATAATTTCATATGACTTATATTGAATCTAAAATAGGAATACACTATTCATTGCTGTTGTAATTTCAAATGTTTTTTTTTATAATAATTACTATATTATGTAGCCTTGTCCAGTTTATTTTTGCTTGATATCTAAAAACAACCTTTAATTTTTTGCTTTGTTTTGAGTTTCAGCAATCCATGATTTTCTCTAATCTTTTGTCTTGGTTATCAATCCTTTCCGTACACACAGTCCTCATTATATTATAGAGACCATTGAAAGAACAGCTTTTTTTTTTTTTTTTTTTTGGATGTACATTTGTTGTACCAAATGTTTCAATCCAGTTACTTTTTAATTGAAGCCTTGAAACTCCTTTTCATAACCTTGTCCTTAGGTCTGTGTGGACCGTATGATCTTGATCCGAGCAATGATCTCATGTTTCAAAATGGGACTGTATATAGAGATGAAGGAGACTATCACCAGCCTATTGATTACATGAGGAGTTGGAGGTAAATATTTTAATACCAATTTAAAATATTGATGGTATATAAAGTTAAATAAATTTAAAATGTTTTGTACGAGAATGGGTCAAATTGTCTGTATGAGTGAACTTTAGCTATGTATTTTTCATACTGTAAAGTGCTTTGAGCTTCTTTTAGGGAAAGCGCTATATAAATGAATTTTTAGCTATTATTATAAATTCTATTTTTTTTTAGGTTCAATGCTGTTGGTTTAAGCAAAGTCAGTGAAATCTCTGATTAATATTAATTTTAAGTTTTTTTATGGTTAAATCAAGTTGGCTAATTCGGATTTTCTAGTGATTCTCATAGGAGGACCGTTATCAAAAACTTGCAACTTTGCTGGTATTGGCACAGTAAAGCATTGTTTGATTGTAAAAGTTTGCAGAATTTTTAGGATATCCATGTTTTTTACATTTTGACAGAGTTGATCCGGCTGATACCCTTTATACTGGCTCATGTTACCAAAGTGATGACGAGGATGTTGATGTGGATTCTGTAGTAACCTTCTGTCAATGTACAAATTCAGGAGAAAATACATGTGCTCCTGAGAGTGACAAGTTTACATGCCCTTACATGGAGATAAGTAAGATCTTAAGATTTTATAAAGTAATAATTGACTAATACTAATTTTACCCTAGTCTTCACCTAAATTTGCACAGAGAAAAGCAAAATAAAAATTTGAATATGAAAATTATATATTTGAAAAGCAAATAAATTATCACCTCAGTTTAATAATATCCAACCTCGTTTCTAAAATATTAAATCATGTATAAAGTTAATAAATAATAATAGTATTTCAAAAAGTGAGATAGGATATTATAGTTATTCAATGGAGGTTACGAAATTAGTTTTCCTCATTCCTTTTGTTGTCTGTTTTAGATACTCTCAGACCACAATCATTAAACATAGTTAAAACTCTAATTTCATTAAGTGTGGTTTAATCTAAGGTTAGTGGCATAGATATACCTTCTAATATTATTTATTATTTTTTTCACGATTTGTTACTCCTAAGAGTTTTAGTTACTGGAGAAAAAAAGAAAACCAATGCTTTAGTTTAAAAAAAAACACATAATCGCAGCACTTTAAATTTTATCATTTTGTGGATTTCTGCTGATATACCTATTTTAAATTATTAAAAATGCACCAAGCTTTAGGGCCTGGAAGGACACATAGTGCAGAGTATCATGCAAGTTGGAATAAGAAAATATCTTTGCATCTGGGTTTTTTTTTTTTTATTTCTCAGGAGGAGTTAGGAACACACAGTTGAAGTCTCACATTATCTGTAATAATATTCACATTTTGTCTTTGTTCAGCCATTTGTTTACCTCACATATTTCTATGAATTCTTTTCACAGATGAGGTTGATGTAACTATGAGACTTGAGAGGCAAGCATCTTTTCCACTGAAATGTCTTGGCATACCTAGCCTGATTGATGATCTTCCTCTCTTTCAGTTTGAGGAGAATTACGGTCTCCAGGTGAATGCAAATGCATATTTTTAATTTCTTTAGATTACTCTCTAGAAAGTTAAATATTTTTGCCATGCCTAATCAAAATTAAGATGGAATAGCGGGGAGGGAAAACATTGCTAATGGATCAGATGTTTATAAATACATCCGCGCATTTATCTTTGCACTATTGTGCCAATGCTTAACATAATCAAATATTTTGTAGATAAATCACAAATAGACTTTTTATATGCGGATAACACTTCTTGATTTTTCAGGTCCCACTGTTTCTCATTGCTATTCATAAATATGTAAGAACTACAGATTTATAATTTCACACCATGCAAATTTATATTTATATATACTCTCCTTTAATTTCCAGGTAAAATCTGCAAGTGAATAATTGAGCGATAAAAGCTTTCTACCCTTTTCAGGACATGTCTCTGCTCCTTTGTTTTCTTGCCCTCTTGAGTCCCTTTTACTTTGTATCCTGTAGAGTCTTATCAGCTGATTGTTTATACCCATCTTTTTAAGAAACATTGTAAAAACCTGCTTTATGATTACTATCAATGGTTTGTTTGATGTGAATGTAAAATCAATTTGGTATCAATTTCTTCCTACAGGTGATCGAGCCAAAGTCATTATGGGAAAATTTATGTAGTGCTGAGCTTGAAGAATATGATGTTTTCACGATATGCAACAATGTGCCAGGGATTAGGCTTTCTGCCATAATAGAGAGCTGCGGTTTCGATTTTTTGGTAAGTATGAAGATAAAGGTTTGGTTTTTCTCCAAATATGGAAAAATATACGTTTTGATGTTCAAAGCTGTTTGGTTCGAAACGTTTTATAAAACGCTATTCAGGGTGTTTTGAGATTTTTTTAAATAGGTTAATTCAAAAGAACACAGCATCTTTTCTTCCGATTTTGTAATCTTACAACCTTTTCACCCTATAATTGTCAGTTTTGTTTTTGTTTCTTTTTTCAAAGTTTTTCAATCTGTTATTTATCTGATCCAGTGCTGTTGCCATTCTTCTCTTTATTTTGTTTGATCACTAGCCATTGCCATCAATCCTGTCTCATAAGTATTCAAATGTCTCTACGCAATCTCTATTTACCATCACATTGGCAACATTTTTAGTGTTCTTGTTTAATAGATATTCCTTCTTTATGCTGTGTTTTTTTACTGTTTGGACAAGCATATCAAACCCTTGGGTTGTTGAACTGCAGAGAGCAATGCAGTGTTGCCTTTAAATCGGTCTTTGTTCAAAGAAAGAGCTGTATATTTAAAAATTTCTGGTGACTGTTTTATTTCCAGGGTTTTTAGTTGGCAATGATTCTTTTGCAGTTTTTAAGGCCAATGTAAAAAAAAAACATTTCTTTTTTTTTTGGTTTGAGCAGTACAATTGTCTCCATGTAAAAACTCTCTACTTACAAACCCACTCCATCTTTGAATCTGCTACCCCTGTGATATTTAGTTTGTTCACTTTAATATTCCCTAACACCAACCCGCTATTGGCCTCACAAAAAGTCTTTTTTTTTTTTTAATGGGGATATTATCAAGGTTGGAATTTTTGGACAATGAATCACATTTATATACTTGGACAGTTTTTATTATGCTGCCCCAAAATACATATTGTCTCCCATATCTTGTACATGTTTTTATATTTTTTTTTCAAGTTGGGGGACTGACAGTGTGAGTTGTATTAACTTTCTCAAATACAGCAAGCCCTTTTCTTTCAATGTAGGAGTGATATTGAATTTATGCATAGGAAATAGCTTGTTGTAACAGATATTTATAATGATAATACCTTTTTGCTACTGTTCTGATTTTATTATCATAATTTGCTCATAAGACTTAAATCTTGGCTTTCATTCAGATTGAAGCCAAAGTCGGTTGGATTGCTGCTGCTCTACAAAATTTGCAAATGGAGTGCCAGCTTCAGTTGGAGAGAAATGTTAGTTTATGGGAAGGAGATCCAAAGAGACCACCAACTGATCTTTTCTGCATTGCTCAATGTGGAAACGACGTCACCGTTGGGACCTGTGATACAGGTAAAATTAGATTTTAAAAAAAAATTATTCAAAGGATAGCTTAAATTAGTGGAAAGGTAATTTCGGATTTAGTTAAACATTGGATTAACATAACTCTTCCCTAAAGTTTTGAAATAATATGTGAAGCAACTAGGGTGAATCAGGCACAAGTTGTTGATACAAGCTTTGAGCTAGAGCCCTCTTAACATAGAGGATCACTCAATATTGACTCTTGTAATTTTTTCAACCTCTTAAAGTGCATTTTAATGCTTCTTGACATTCTATAAATTCCTCAAAAAGTCCACCTTTTGACCTCTGATTTATCCTAGTATGATACACTTATGATGATCTTGCAGCTTACATTGATTTATTGTGTCTCTAACTTTCTCTCTGATCCAATCCATTTTATTCCTAAGGTGTGTGTCAATGTGTGAACGGCAATGGTGGAGATGATTGCTCTGTTAAAACAGAAGAACCACCTCAGCTGTTTTATATACAGAATCAAGGCATTTGTGATCTGAGAGATGAGAACTGTGACCAGATTTCCATATTCGCCAACAATATTCTCAATACACCCTCTCTGGCATGTCACTTTATAAAACTCCTGGTAAGAAGAAGAATTTGTCTGGAATTCATTGTTTTATATAAAGGTGAATGACTCACATATTTTATAAGTCTGCTTTTCCACTTCTTTCATGCTTTGAAATGTTCTCTTTAATAGTTTGTTTACTTGAGCTGCATTGTTTTCCAGTTAAGATTGAGTTAAATTTGATTAATTATAGCGGACAAACGAATACAGTTTATTTGTGATACTTATTTGTACTAAATTATTTATAGATTACAAAACTGACTGCTTTCATTAATGGATTACAAGCATTAGCTGTAAAAATAGTACAAGAGTTAAACTAATCTTCTCATTTATAAATTTGAAGTTGTATTGCTTTAAACAATAGGGTAATTATAAAGTCTTTAGAACAGGAAAAGAGCTGTGAGTGTATTTATTGTCTTTTTTGCTTAGGGTCTTTATTTGTTTTCATTAATTGTGTGGTGGACTTCGAAAATTGGCACATGCAGAAAGGGACTCTCTCAAAATATATGGCTTAAGAGTTTAAAAAAATATTGAGTCAAAACTTATTTTGCTAATGTGAATAAGGCAAATTGCACTCTAATATAAAGATACTTTGTAGGTGAAATACTCAGAATATGTTAAGTTTAAGCGTGGTACCAATATCTAAAAATGACCCACAATAATCCATAGACTATTGCATTCCCCCCACTCAAAAACAGACTATCATTTGTTATGTGTTTGTGTTGTAGCTAACAGATACTTTTCTGCAGACAATTGGCATATTCAACCTATATATATATATATATATATTCAGACAAATGAAACAGGATCCTACTTCTCTGGAGAAGGTCTTGTGACAGAGGACGCCAGCTTTCTAACTGTGAATGAGATGTCCTGCCCAATATCTGAAACTGGCACCTACTCAGTCCAAATCAGCAATGATGGATCAACACTCAGCGATATATCTTATCTGTTTGTTTATGATTCTGTGTGCTTTGACTGCTTCTCAGACAACCAAACATGTGTACAAAAGGTTAGCAATATGAATCCCAGATAATTATAGTGAGTATACTTATAAAAAAAGCTTATGAGAAAAAAACACCTGTGCATTATGAAATTCTTCTAAACATGAATAATACTGTGTAGATTATTTAAATCCAATGTAATACAAATTAAGTATGTCTCTCTACAAATGTGTTTCAAAGATTAAAAGATCAAAAATGAAATTATGGATGTGTATAGGGATGATCAACTTAAAAATAACGCCAGATTTTGGGAAAAAAATAAATAAAAAGAACCCCAACATCTTTTAAGAAAACATCCAGTGCCATAACAAATTTTAATGAGGGATGGAAAAATATCAGTTGTTTATTTACCATGCCTTCATGTATTGATTGCTGTGTAATTCATTTTTTCAGACATCTGCCTGTTTGATAAATGGAGTTTGCTATGAGAATGGTGAATTTGACCCTTCTTCAGATCGTTTATATTGCAATCCGTCTCTAAACATATTTGATTGGACGAAAGCAAATGGTGAGTCTTAGCAAAATGGTTTTTATTTATTTTAAAAGGAACAAGTCACCCTCATGTTTTCAAAGTGAAAAAAAATGGATATATTATAACCACTCTGAAGGTAAGATTATATTTAATTGTATTCTTCATCAATAAAGAATTGCAACGATGTGGAAATAAGAGGTGTAACAGTAAAAATAACATTCTGTGAATTATTTTGAACAGATAGAATAAGTTAGCTGAAGAAGATCCATTTGAGGTTTTAGAAACACTGTGGTGTGCAAATTCAATATTGTTCCTGTCTTCAATAACTTATAATAATTTCAGCTCTTTTTGTTTTGCAGACTCTTGTCAAGGTTTACCTGTTAAATGGCTGAAGCATGGAGGACCTTTCCAGTCTGATGGAAGTGAGCAGGCCTGCAAAGACACTTGTCTAGCAAGCTACAGTGAAAATAACAGTTCTCAGTGTCTTCAGATGGAACTTGTGAGCAGCAATAACACATGTATATTGCGCAATGATGACATCAGACTTGGAGAAGTTTCCCTTACACCTGACAGCTCAAGATATGAGTGGTTGTGTGATAACAGTGAGTGCTTTAGGCTAAGTCCATAAGAAGATATTTACGCTTTGGATAAATTGAATTCTTCATAATAATCATATTGACCTACTTACACAAGCATTCATTTACTTAACACTAATTGAGTGAGTATCTATGATAACAATCAAAGATGTTTTTTTATCAGCATATAAAAAGAAACCAAACCAAAACATTTTCATATGCAAAATACGTCTAATAAGTCATTTACCTTTGATATTTTACTTTACTTTGATATTTTTACTATTAAACATGATGCTGGGAACATTAAGGTTATTACATGAGAAATGAAGAATGCCAGATGCAATCAACAAAAACTGTCAATTAAAACAGCTCATGAAATTGTAAAGCTTTGAGGACTTCTGTAATTTTGACTCATAAAATAATTATTAGCCGCCAATCTGGTAGAGTCATTGTTAAAAGAAAACATATGCAAATGTGATAGAAGACTTAGCATAATTTTACACTTTAAAAAAATTGATAGGTTCTATCATTTGTTTATGTTTTTTCCTCTTTCCGTTTTTCTCTCACTTATGCAATTATTTGACTAGTATTTATTCATATTCCTTCCTTTTTTTAAATTCTTTTACTAGAGTTTATCTTGGTTCCTTCCTTTTTCTATTTCACAGACCCTTGCAGCAAAAGAAAGTTGCTATGGACCCGTCAGCCAGGATATGGCATCCCTGGGGATGGCAGTAGGCAGTTTACTGGGGTGGCCTCAATGTCGGAGTGTCGCTTGCTCTGCCTGCAGGAGACTAGTTTCCTATGCCGTTCTGCCCAGCTGTTGAGACGAGGAGGTCTGTGTACCCTATTCAGCCTTGGTCAAGTTGAGGCAGGCAGCAACTTTGTTCGATGGTCTGGAACCATTTTTGAAGAGTGGACCTGTGAAACAGGTTAGTTGAAAATAAAAGTAAGAAAAACAATTAATCCTTGTTAGAAAAGATTTTGAAGTTGTAGAGATGCATCTGTGCAAAAAGTTATCTCATATATTTCATGTCACCAGTCTTTTCTGGCACAATAACTGTTTATTAATATTAATTTTTTTTCTTAATTTCAACCAACTATGCCCTTGAAATTTGTGATTTTTTCAGGGGCTGACAACCCACTGCCTGTGGAAAACCCAACTGCTACAATTGTTCGTGACCAGCTAGGGGCATCAGATGACTACACGCTGGAATGTCAGTTTACAGTCCCGGCAAGCAACATATCCTTGCAGGCAAACATTGACTGGATCATTGACGAAACTATCGTACAGAAGGCATATGCATGGACCGTACCTGATGAAGAGAACCTGTCTTATTCTAGCCACATGAACAGAAGCAGTCTCACCAATCTGCCTCCTGGGACTAAGGTGCAACACGAACATAGATTTTCACACCTCTCAATATTTAAATGTAGTTATATAACTTTAAAACTGTTTGAAGATTGGTTTTGTTTTGTTTTGGTTTTTTTTGTGCAATATTTTTTGAATAGCAAATGTTTTAGATTGGAGTTCTTGTAACCCCCCCCCCCCCCTTAATTAATTATGTAAATACAGGACCTTTTACAAATGAGTAAAATGTGTGTTGCCTTGATTTAGACATGTGATGCTTGAATGTCATTTTAGGTAATTCTGTTTAAATGAAACATTTGGCTTTTTCATTCTTTCCAGCTCTCTTGTGGTGTCAGCCTGTGTGTGAACGACAGTTGTGCTGACACGCTTGGAGGATTTAGACAAAGCAATACTATTTTATTGGGACTTGAGGTAATTTAGCTATTTTAAGATTAGTAATAATTTAGCTTAAAGGCTAATAAACTCAACTCTGAAATGTGCCTTATTTTAGTACAAAGTTTTATATTAATTCATTAATCCTCAAAACGTTTACAGGAAAATAAAATTATTATTATCAAGTGATTATTATTTTTATCATTAATGAGTGTGAAAATGACGTCATTACGTCATAAATCCTTGAAATGTTAACAAAAAAAATTATTATCAAGTGATTATGAATTATTTTCAAATAAACTCGATCCCTTGTGAGGGGGGCGGACTGGCTCAAGTGGTAGAGTTGTTCTCCAGAGGGGAGAGGTCTGCGGTTCAAATCTCACGATCAATCAAAAATGTATATTTGTCCGATTTCTTCCGCAACTGGTTGGATCAGTGTCAGTATGATGTGATCTACTGAGACAGGAACCCAGATCTCTTTGCCTTGGCTCGTGTGTGGCAGCACATAAAATTTTCAGAAATCTGTCTTTTGGCCCATCCACATTACTGCCTTTATAGTGCTGCTGTTAAACATTAGACCAACTCAACTCTCATATCTTGTTATAGATGACCAGCATGGAGGAGCTGACAGTGGTGGAAGGTGGTGCAAGTGTGGTCGTGCATATAGTGAGCAGCGCTCCACCTGCGTTCTTCTGTGACGTGGCCAGCTCAGCCTCAGACTGCTCCATCCTTATCCAAGCTCAAGTCGTTCCACAGCCAGACAATGACCTAGCCTGCCCTGATCCCAACTCTGCTCTCAGTGTTTCAGAAATTGTGCTTGGTGGCTCTGGTCAGTCATATTTATTTTAGTTAGTATTAATAATAGTTTCATGAGTGAGAGAAGAGAGCTAGATTATCTAACACTGTCTTATTGTCAGCAAACAACTGATATCATGAACTTAGCTGGGCATTTGGTTGTATTGCTAAAGATGGTTGAAAGCAGATACAGAGGGGCTATAAAAGTTCCTGTTATATGGTTTATTAGACACTCTTTTCTGCAAGAATATTTTTTTTTTTTTTCTTCTGAAGTTGGACAATTATTGTAAGTATTTTATTTACCATTACTTCTCTTTAATGAGAAAAATTATATCATTAAAAACAATAAAGAAGCTTAAAATATGAAGATGAGCTATTTTTCCTTCTATGAGACCATTCGATCCATAGTCTACATAAATGAAAAGTTGTTTTGAATCTGATTGCAGATGAAAAGAGTGGTTCCGTTTACTGTGGACAGACAATCACATTTAAAAACTGGAAAGAGGGTGTGGTTATCCCCGTAGTGGCCAGACAAGACCGTGTCATTGATGGTGACAAAACCAGAACAATATCGGTATCTGGTAGTATCCGCAATGGTGGACAAGAGGGATCAGAACTGTTCTCTGTCCCCTTACCAACAACTCAGGTAACTGTTGTGCTAGGACTTTTCTTTAAAGACAAACTTATTACAAGATAGAAGTGTCTAGGATCTAGGAGTAAACAAAAATTAGAGCTGAATAAAGAACATATTTTTTAAAAGGAACTTAGGAGAAGCATCTAGTACAGAATATGTGCACAACATCATGTTGGTCCTCTCAATGGATACCTTAAAGAAAAGGTAAAGATCGATTTTATATACTAATGGAAATATTGTTGACATTATCTTAAAGTTGTATTATGCAAAGAATTTTGTGTGTGTATTGCTTCAAAGATTTTCATTTCAATAGTCTTCATCATATTAAGAAAGCGTTATGTTTTGTTTTGTTTTTCAATTTTAGGTGACCATTATTGATACAGATAAGGGAGCTGTTTGTGTAGCAATGACCCATGCTCACTTGACAACCTTTGGAGGCAGGAACTACGATCTACCTTATCAGGGAGAGTTTATCATTTATGAACACAGCATGCTTCAGTCTGAGGTAAGTCTTTTCAGATCTTTTCAAAACATTTTTTTGCTATTGATATGACAAGCAATGTGCATATTGTTCCATACTTTTCTACTCATCTTACAATGGCTATGTCTTATACTCCTTTTTCAGTAAGAAGTAATTCATGTTATTAAAATATGACCAAAAGATGAAGAGATGGGCTAGTTTATGGAATAACATAAAAGAGGTTAAAGAGATTGCTTTTCATAGTTTTTATTCCAATATTGTTTTCCTCATTTTTAATATGAAAGTGTTGCTGCTTTAATGTTATGAACAAACTTCTTATATCTTACTTTTTTTTTAAATCATTTATTGGTAATGTTCTAATGTTATGTTATTAATAAACAGGTTCCAGATTGTTATGTCTCAAATTTACTTTTCATTAAAAGCACAATATGATCTTTTTTAAGTAAAGTCTTTTATCTAAAACAAACACTTTGCACAACAGGTGAGAGCCTTCTACCAAAGCTGCGGCGACGGTAAAGAAGCTGAAAGCTCTGCGCCCTGTGTTTGTTCAGTGGCAGTGAGATCTCAGGATGATGTTGTTCTTATTGATCGCTGCAGTAGTTTTGAAGATGGAGAACCAAGGCTATTGAAGACTAAGCTCTATCAGAAAGGATTGCTCTCTGATGCAATGAGAGTGACACGGAATGGCGGAGGGCTTGCATATGAGGTATGAGTATGAAAATAGAAGTATTAGGGCATTATTACATTCTTTCATCTGCTTCTTGAGTTGGTAAGGTGGCCAAGTGTGTGAAGATTAAAAAATGTTAGTTTCTTTTGCACCACATTGAGTGAAGTAGAGTTTTGCTTTTCAAAACAAATTTACTGATAGATTATTTTCTGGTGTTAGGATACTTCAAGTTTTTGGTACTCGTAAAAGCAGTTGAAGGCTAGCTTAGAAAGTCTTTGGCACATAAAAAAAAAAAAACATTTACTAACTAAAACAATTATAATTCAACAGAATATTTTAAATAGTAAACTAATTGTCTAAAATGATCAAGTGTCATGAATTGTGACTATTTTGCAGATAACATTACCGTCTGGAACAGTGATCCTGGTGCAAGTTAAAGAGGATCATTTAAATGTCTTTGTACAGGCGTCAGGAGCAGACTTGAATAACACAAGAGGTACCATAAAACACAATACACATCCTATATTTCTTTTAAAATAAAATTATAATATTCAAATTAGCTCATCAACTAAATAAAATATTGTTTGTTTGGCCATTATGTTGTAATCCCCTTGTACCATCAAGACTGCAGTGACTGAGACCATTTACTACTGCTATATTCCCTGTCTCATGGGTTTGATAATGTTTGTTTGTGACACAGTAACAGAGGCAAGGACTTGTAGATTATTACCATGAAATGCACATTTTTTTTAAACAATGGAAACCTAATTAGAGCAAAATTTTTGAAATAGGTCTTTGTGGTTTCTACGATGGAGGCAGTGATTTTGTTTTGGTGAAAAGAGATGGTACAGAATACTCTAGACCTGGGCAAAGACCTGACGAATTTTCCTTATCTTGGAGGTTGGTTTCTTAAGAATGTACATTTTTTTCAGTCTCTAATAAGTAGCTAATAAATAATAATAAAGTTTCTTTCGGTTTAATGTGTAGCACAGGCTGCTTGTTTTCTTCACTCTTCAACAGGTTTTCATTTTTTTGAGTGGATATAATATACTGTTTAAGTAATATTAGTATTTTTATTTAGCATATATCTATAACTATGTAAAATTTCAATTATTTTTCTTAAATTACATATTGTATCTTTATTGTAGAGGGCCATTTCAATGAAACATAGCTCATATGGTATTAAATTCTTTTTCAACTATGCCTCCTAAGAGAAAATGTTCTTTTAAAAGTTGGTGTGGGTTTGATTGTGTGCCCTGTTGTTGTTTTTGAAAATGATATTTATGGAACTCTCTCATTTTTGTTAACATTCTCCAATTTTACTAAACGGGATCCTATATGGTGACTGCGACTACTTCTTAATTTAGTGAACTTCCTTAAAACTTCTTTTTCACTCAGGGTACAGCCCAGTGAAAGCATCTACTCTGGATACTGCAACTCCAGTAGTGACATACAAGATGACAAGTCAGAGCTTTTGTGCCAGTGTGTTGGTAGCAGTAATGGTACTTGCCAAATCAGATCTGACCTCTGTGGGTGCCCTCTCCAACCAAGAAAGCTTTCTTACTCTGGAGGTAATTTTTAGGAATTGTTTGAAATGTACCACTAAGTTATCTTTGTTATTTATATCCTTATTAGTTGCCTACATTCCATCGTTTGCTTCGCAGATAACAGAAAGTAAATCTGTTTTTGCTTTTGAGTAATGAAATGTATGACATTTTTCTTTATTTGGCTCACACCTTTTAAAGTTTTTATTTGTACATGTTAGATAAAAAAATTAAATCATTGTTTCTTTAGAGTATAAGAAAATAAATGTTAACCCAATATTAATCTTGAAATCCACCTGCAAACAATTCAAAGATGCCAATTACCTTCAGTAAATGTAACGCTGAGGTTTTACATATTTTTCCACGGTGGTTAGAAGTAGGCTTTAAGAAAAAATGACCAAAAGATGATTGAGGTTAGTGGGAAAAGAACCTTTGACTTGTAGATGGGACGGCACCAAATAGCCTTGCCACTCAAAGAGAGCATTGTTCATACCACTAGACCGCCATGCTCCTTCAATAAATTCTAGAAAATTGTAAACTGCAGTGTATTCAGTATTCAGTATTCATCAGAAATATATATGTATATTTGCTTATCAGAGTATTTGTCTTCTTTCTTGTAGGTGTTGATATCACTGATGAACTCCAACTGAGAGCAAGTGAGCCATTATGTGGTAATGGCAAATCTTTCTTTGAATATGATGCACAGGAGATTTATCAGGTTGGTACACACTTATCTATATTGGAAACTCTTGCTGCTCACTTTTTAGGTGCAACACATTATTTTTTTTTAATTCACTGCTAGAGATTTTCTACGCTTTGTTAAGGCCCGCAACCGATAATGGTTGCAATCAATCCATTTTGATGGCATCGAACTACTTTGGAAATGAAACTAATTTATGTTCACCATTTATGGGTAACAACAATCAATGAGGCTGTTATACATAATAGGCACTATTATATTGACCTCATTTTTACCAGATGTATTAGGGTGTCCTTTAAAGGTAGTTGGCATAATGTTGAGAATGATTTGATGCGATTTATGTTTTTTGGAAGATTTGAACACACATTTAGTCTCTATCAGAGTTTTACATAGGGCTAGAATGTTCTAAAAAGATATTCTAAGTGACAATAAGAAGATTAGAGTAGATATAAATGTATATAGCCTGACATAAAGGCATAGAGAAAGGTATGAAATGAGAGATAATAATGCAGGATGGTTATCAAAGGTGAAAGAGAGAAGAGGATAAAAACAGGTAATTATGTAAAGACTTGAGGCACTGATTAATCTATGTATCATTTCCACATCATTTTTTCTTCTTAGAGTTTTGTGCTCTTCTAGGATGTTCTTACATCTTTTGAAAGTGAGTTTGAAATGTATTGAAAAAAAATTGAAAAAATTGTATTTTGTGTTGCAACAGGTAATGCCATGGCCCACTGCTTCAAATCTAAGCAGTGCAGAAGCTACAAGCTCCTGTAACCTAGCATTTACAAGCAACCCTATTCTGCAAAGATGTCAGCCAATACTTTCAGAAGAACTTCAAACCCTGATTGATACTTGTGTGGACGATATCCAGGTATGCTTTAAATCTAGGAAAAAAAAACAACCTGAAAAAACACTATAATAATTGCTGTTAAATGTCAATTTGAACTGCTCAAAGCTCAGGTAAAATAGTGATGAGTAATTTAAAACTTCATACTTTTTTTTTTTTAGTTTGTTGCCCAATTTCAGTATCACATTTGAGTTGTTTGTTTTTTTATTTCCATGAATGATTATTAATTTTCCTAAAAAATTTTTTTTTTTGACAAGCAGTCTTGATAATCTCCTCAAATTCTATATTTCAAATGTTTATTGTTTTTCTTACTCAGGTGTCGGATAACCCCTTGTGGTCAGAGGCCTCAATGGTTTCTGTGGCTACCTCCCTTTGCTACTTCAAAGCTCAAACCGATATGAACTACTGGGACAACTCCACCGGACGCCCTGAACCTGACCAGTCCCTCTTGGGCGATGTGTGCTTCAACCAGTGCTCAGACTCTGGCAACTGCTCTCAAGGTTGGACTACTTGTGAATTAAACTGTATATCGAAAGAAATTGTATATTAGCTGATCTTATAGAAACCAAAACATAGAAAAAGAAGTGTGGGTGGACAGCAATGTACATATATTGATCTACTTGAACAAGTATATATACATGAAAAAGTAACAATTGTAGAAATATTGTAAAAATTACAAAATGATCCCTCTGTATTTGATAAAAAAGACAACTTAGAGAAATATCCTTCTATACAATTTTTTTTTTTTTAGTAATAAGCTCTCTTCAATTTCTACTTGAGCTGAATCCAATGAAAAACAAAGAAGGTATAGGCATTTATGTATCCAAATTATTAGTTTTGATAAAACGGCCAACAAATATTTACAAAGGCTAATTCAAGGGGAAAATGTATGGTAGTGATTAAAAGAAAACAAGTTCTACAAATTGTGTTCTAGGTATTACCGGTAAGAAAAAAAGGGATTTCATTTATATTTAGATAAAGAGTTTTGATAGTGACTATTGCAAGGATATATAACTTGACATGGTGGTCAAATATTGAGGTCAAACAGAATGTCCAATAAATGAACAAATTTTGAGGTGAGGAGTCATATACAAAAATGTGAAAAAGATAAATAAGTGCTTTCAAGCTGTTATCATTATGGTTCTATATTTTTTAATAACTAGAGAAGGCAGTGAGAACATTTCTGTGAAAGGTGAAAAATAAAAAATATCAATATTTACCAGCAGATGCCCTTAAAAATAAGGTTAATATATTCTTCGAGTACTGAATTTTTTTTAAAACAATAAATAAAGGTGCATACTATGTGATTAAAAGTTATGTATCAGATACACTAAAGAAGATCACTTTCCTGTTTTGTACCTGCCCCACAGGTCTGTGCACGTGTGGCAATAGTAGTATCGGTGGAGCAGACTGCTCAATTGATGTTGCTGAGTCTCCTAAGATCTACTATCTTCAAAACTTTGGTCTATGTGACATCACCCAGTCCAGTTGTGATCAAGTTTATGTGACAGGGACTACCTTTGCCTGCTCTGAATCCCTCACGTGTATTTTGAAGCCTGTTCAGGTAGTAACATCAATCTGTGTTTTTAGGTCATGCAAAAACTGTTTTGTGCCTATGCTTTTGCAGATTGGAATTATTCTTCCAGTTAATACCTTAACATTTTGCTAGATGTATTATTATTTTCTTATTGTAGTTCATTCATCCAAAATTTAATTTTAAGAAGCAATATCATAATGATTGACTTAGATTATTATTTTATTTATATCATAAGCCATGCTCCAACAGAGAACTTACATAAAATAATATCCTCTTATTATTGTCTGATTATATGCATGTTTGATATATTCTTACAGATACTCGAGGGCATAACTAAGTCTTTAGGTGAACCATTGGTGACAAAAGCTGAGTACTTCTCTTTCAACGAAGTGACATGCCCTCTGCCTTCAGCCGGTAGCTACTCAGTGCAAGTTAGCAACAACAACAGTTCATTCAGTGATGCAGCAATATTCACCCTGTACCATCCACGTTGTCACACGTGCAGCAGCAGTGGAGTCTGTAGCCTCACTGTGAGTTGCAGTCTATCGATTTAAACAAAAATTCTTGCAATCTATAGTTCACACTTTTTGTCCCTGTATGTTACTTTCATATTTTAATCAAATAGAGTTAAGATAGAGTCAATGTTGTTACACAAAGATGTATTATCTATGTCTCTGAAGATATGAAGCTAATCTTAATTATAATTGTGTTGTATAAGTATATATATATAGTTTTCTAATATGATGATTTGAAAAATTATAAACTCAGATATTTTATTTCATTTTTCAGTATGAAAGTTGCTTTATTGACAACGAATGCTACTTATATGGAGAAGAAAATCCATCTAACGACACTTTGGTTTGTGATAATTATGCATCCTATGATTCTTGGACTGTCAGAAAAGGTCAGTGTTGCCGAGGGCGATCAAATTGCTTGTTAATAATAGGTTAATTCAATATCACCACGAAACCCTGACATCTTTAGGTGTCTTTCCTAGTAAAATTTATTTTAAATAATTGATCTGATGGGACAATGTCATCTCATATTTAATGAATCTAGACTTCTCCCATAAAATAAAGTATATAATGCACAAATTAAAAAAAATTAAGTTGTAAAAAAATTACAGACAACACTTAAAAGCAGTATTTGTCTTAGTATATTATGTCTTCATAGATGGAAGACAATCATTTTAAAAAAATACTTTTGAATATAATATTTTTGTTGTGAAATTTTAAAACTTTCATTTTTCTACTATCAGATTACCCATATCTACGAGGTGACCCAAGGCTGACCTTCACGTACAGTGAAGAAACCGAAATAGCCCAGTTTAAGTGTCAGTTTACGGTACCAGAAAGAGATGGGGTGTCATATCTCATCAGCTGGAAGCACCAGGATGAAATTGTGGCAAAGGTTACTGCAGATAACACAACCTCCAACTTCAGCTCAGTCTTCATTGGTGTCGAAGAAATAAGTGGTTTTGCTCTAAATTCAAAGGTCAGTTCATGTGCTTTGCACTTGTACAAAACTTGTTGATGCTTTAAATTAAATAGTTACAGGGAAACCAAAATATAATAATTTAAAAAAAACACACATAAAAAAAACAAAAACGAATCCTTATTTGCTCTCTGATATAAGTTTCAGTTTTTCTTTTATCTACTACATTTTAAAAGTTAAGCTTCTTGTACTTTACCTTTGTCCAATGAAATTGTGAGATAGCTCTAAAGGCTGACAGAGTTCATTATGTTGATATGATTCCTTTATAGGCTTTTGCCTGATTTTCAGTGGGAGTATTTCTTTTGTTGATTTGAAAATTGTTAGATGTTTAGCATGTATGTCATACATTTTTCCAGATTTCTTGCCTGCTAACAGCATGTTTCTCAGACGATTGCAATGCCACAGAGAGCCCTGCAGAAGAGAGTAATGAATTTGTAGCTGAAATTACAGTAAGTATATTTTAAATTAATATTGTAAATAATGATAGTGGTACCCAAAAACAATAATTATTTGTGAAAACTTTGCCTAAGTGTTGGAAACCCTGAACAATCTGTTGCTTTTGGGTTCAAGTTTTATTTTTCCTATTCTTTTGATGTTTTTGGTGACCAATTCAACCTTTTTTGGAGGGAAAAAAAAAGAGTTAAACAAAATCGACAGAAAATTGATAAAACAAATCTTCACTGGACACAGCTAGCTTTAATGAAAAATCACATCATCCGTGAGTAGTTATAAAATCCACTATATCAGACTTATAAATAACCAACATGAAGGTTAAAATCTTCTCACAGCCATAGTGTAACACAAGCACAAACCTGCCTGTGTCTTTGCATCAAAGCTACTGTAAAAATAATAATTATCAGGTTTTTATATTTTATGTGGGCAAGGTAATGTTGCCATAAAAATTCATTCAATTTAAAGTTACTGAACTATAATGCCTTCTCATCTTTGCTAAACTTTGTATTGTACATTTGGAAAAAAACAAGACCAGCCTTGTTCTCTGTTGCGTACAAAAAAAAAGTCAGCTCATACCTTGTTCATTTATTTTCTATACTGCTGCCTTTAATTCTTGCTGAAAAATTGGTTTTTCTGTTACAATCAATGACAAACACATACTAACAAAAATCAATATTAAATAGTTTAAGCAATGGATTAGTTAAACATCAAGGGCTGTAGTGCAATAACATCTTTATTTATTAAAGCTGCATGTGAAGTGTTCAAGAAATTAAAATTCCATGCTAGTTCATTAAGTAAAACTCATTTTCTCCATAGATTATTGACAGC
The DNA here is from genome assembly GCA_003991915.1 of Elysia chlorotica. Taxonomy (NCBI): domain Eukaryota; kingdom Metazoa; phylum Mollusca; class Gastropoda; family Plakobranchidae; genus Elysia; species Elysia chlorotica. Next base: position 119,251 of record RQTK01000379.1, on the reverse strand, counting down.
ACTGTCCAAGTTGTAGAAGGAAAGGGACCTGGATACATCCAAGTAAAATCCAGTGTTCCACCACACCTTCTGTGCAGTATGGTTTACTCAGACAGCATGTCAAATGACACGATGGACTCTGGTGATATCTTTAATGGAACTATCTTTAGTAATGAAACCATGCCCAGCAGTGACTCAGACAAAAGTCTGTGCCAAGTCATGGTTTCTGTTGATTTTATGAGTCATCCAGAAGACAAATGTCCATTCAGTGCACAGCTCAGACGCCAACTCATCTTTCCCCGATATATGATGGATGATAATCAAACCTGTGAGTAAAGGTGTAATTTATTGAAGTGTTTGATCAAAAAAAGATTGCACTTAAAGTCTCTTAGTCTTAGATCTTTCGCACAAAAATGTCACCAAAGCTTGTTTCCTGAACTTGTAAAATTTATAAAGCTCATGGAACAAGATCATTCCTTAATTACTTCAGTTTAAACTTTTCAGAAAAAAGGTCACAAAATTATTTAGCTTTGAATGAATTCATAATCATCTTGTTTGCTGAGTGAGCAGAATGGTATATCTTTTGATTTTTACATAACATGAAAGAACATTTTTTTACTTCTGTGTTTTGTAGTAAAAATACTGCTATTGTTTTCTTGAGGCTAATTGAAGCCAAATTGGTTTTTTCTATGTCAATGTGTACATGAGACTGGTAATGCTCTAACAAACAGTTTAATATGCTATCCTACTATCACAGTGACAATATACTGTGGGAACCTTTTTCTTTGTTTGCCTCATTGTGATTGAGATTTATGGTGAGCTGGGTAGATAAATGAATTTCCAATCAACACCAGTGTTAGTTTAAAGATTTTGTTCCAGATGTGAATTGAGCTAAAATTAAATGAAAACGTTTGAAATATCAATTGCAGATGGGGGCGACTGTGGTGTACCATTTAGAACTTGGCCGGAGCCAGTTTATGTGCCCATATTAGCTGCCATTGACTCACTTGTTGATGGAGACGTCACCAGGACAGTAGAAGTCTCTGCCAGCATTGAGTATAACAAGACTGTGGAGATGGTGCAAGTTGTTGGTCAGCAACAGGTAAAACCACATTTCAGACGTAAGCGTATATATTTATAAAATATGAACTTATGTCTGATTTTTGGTATTTTATTTTAAGAAATGACAAATTCAACAAAATTTTAAGTTTTTGTCACACATGATACATTTGTTTCTGTGTGTAGTGTTTGCTGTTATTTTTTACAACTTCTTATTCAAGACAAAAAATGAGATAAAAGTCACAACTTGTAACACTGAATGAAACTTAGAACAAAACAAAAAAAGATTTTCCAAAAACTTTAGCTTAAGATTTCCTTGCAGTTTTGAACAGTATTAAGTTGAAGTAAGCGCTTCTAGGTGTTGAAAGATTGACCATTCTGATTTATAATGGATGGACAGATTTGACTTTGCATTTCATCTTGGATTCACTTGTCTTGCACAGCAAATATGCTTTATTTACAGGTTCTGCCATGTTTCATTGTTTCATTTTTTTTAACCATCCATATTTGTCAGGTTGAAGTGATTGACAGGGATACTCCAAGCTTATGCAAATCTGTAAATGACCCTCACATAACTGCCTTTGATGGAAAGTAAGTGGAAAGCTATATCTACAATTATGTCTTTTAAGCAGCCCTATTTAATGACATTGCTGAAACACTCAGGTAAAAAATCTTGTATACTTTGCAAAAAAAAGTAGGATTGAAATATTTTTGAAATATTACATTTTTTATGAATATCTATAGAGAAAAATAAAAGATGTTGGTCTTTAATTAAAAGTTTATAGAAATTTTTTTTTTTTTTAAACAGAGATACCTCAGATACTATTTGTATTAAAATCTTATTTTATAAATGTCTTAGGAAATCTCTTGTACTTATTGAAATGAAAGTTCTCATATATGATATATAACTATTTTTTGTTACTCATCTTACATTTGAAATTCAGGAAATATGATGTGTTTTTGGAAGGTGAATTTGTGTTATGGAAACACACATCAATGAAATACGAGGTATGCACTTACTTGTTCCTGGTGATATAACTATAATTCGAATTCTCTTTTCCCTCATGATTCACACTTAATGTACATATATGAAAGATAAATGATTGATTGGAAGCTTTCCAATGTTATATGAAAAGCTATGAATAAATAATTTTCATAAATATTGAAATTGCTTGAGGAGTCGAAAGAAGTTCCATCTACTGCATCTTTTCTACCAATAAGAATGCACTGTAGATATTTTGTCCTTTGTCGTTAACGTTAGAAGGGGCTGAGAAAACACTTGCAACTGTTGTTCCAGAAAGATATGATTTTGTTTAATTTTTTTTTAAACGTACATGCTTTGCTTTTTGTCACACAACAGGTCCGCAGCTTCTACAGAAAGTGTGGCAATGGTGGAGCATCCTGCAACTGTGCTGTGACAGTCCGCGCATTAGATGATGTAGTGCTTCTAGACGCTTGTGGTCCTATGCGGGACGAGCCCTCTCCTGCCTTTGCAGTCACCCTTTATCGCAATGGTCCTTTGACCAAGAACCTTCGCATAAAACAACTTTTGGAGGGCAGAAAATATGAGGTGGGAATTAAATTTATACGCCTAATATACATTCACATTGAGATACATAGAAAGAACAAGCCGAAAAAGCATGTGCAACGAAGACTGCTTTTGTTTTACAAATATTGACAGTATTTATAATTTGAATTGTATGGAAATTGGTTTTCCTTGCGTCTAAAATCCTCTCTTTTTAGTTATAATTTTGCCTATCCTTTTTTAAAACATAAAAAAGAGAGAATTATAATAAGATTTAAGGCTTTATATGGAAAATATTTTTTGTCCTTTTCAGAATAGCTAGAAAGATAAGTTCAGATGGCTTTTTTGCACTCTAAATTCAAACTTAATTTGTAAAGCTTCCAGTTTTATCAGGAACGTTAATTTGCGCTTTGGATTTTACTTTTTTTTCTAATTAAAGGTGATTTTACCAACTGGAACAGAAGTTAAAGTCATCACTGAAGGGTACTACCTGAATGTCTGGGTCCAAGCATCTGCAAATGATTTCAACAGCTCAATGGGTGAGTTGACTTTTGTTGTCATGCTTAAAAATTTTGTTTCCTCCACAAATTAAATTTAATTAAAACAATTCTTTGCAGTGTTCTTATGTCAATTTTACATATAATGTAACTCAAAGTAAAAAAACAACAACATTTAAAATGTAAAAGAGGTAGCAAACTAGTCCTAGCAATGGCCTTACAGACCAGGCATTATTAGTTTCTCATCCCCTGTTCTTAAATTTTGTTATCTTTTTTATAAAAAGATTTTTTGTTTGTTTAATGCTACACATCAGCTTTCCAAGTGATATTAAATGAAATAAATTTTGAGGTTATCTGTCATTTGATTTGTGAATGAAGTTTTCCTATGACTTACCTTTAGGTTTGTGTGGAAATTACAATGGTGAAGAGAATGACGACATCATGACGCAAAAGGGAGAGGTTTACACTGGATCAGAAATACAGCCAAACAAATTTTCTGCTACGTGGAGGTGGGTATTTATAGTTCGGCACAAAGTTTAGAGGGATAGATATAGCACCTGGTCAATTATTTTAACTGTTTCGTTGTTCCAGTTTATTCTAGAGAAGATTCTAGACATTATTAGTCTTTTTAGTAAAATCATTTGATATAATTCTACAAAAAATTAAAGAAAACATTCAAGATTATAAAGTCCATATCTTTGTCACCAGTAAGTTGTTTTCCATGAAAAAAAAATATTGTTTTACATGATTGGACTCTCCAGAAATTAAAACGACATAGCCAGTTTGATAATTTGAAATTATGTCACTCAAAAATAGAAACTTTCTGTGGGAGGGGGGTTGAAGAGCAGCATGAAGTAATCATCATAACAACAGAATCAGAATAATGAGGTGATTAGTCAGAGATATTCTGAATCGTCGCCACTTTATCCGATACAGAACTTTGACAAAGGCTTTTTTGTGTTAACCAAAAACATTGCATAGTTTCACATTGAAAAGATAATTTTTTATATTTTTTTAAAAGCCAGACAAACATATCTTAAACAAAATTCTTAATACATTGATCGTTCAGTTATTGCATCAATGGAGCTGAATATCATTTTGATCCTGTGAATATTTCTCAGAGTGAACACCAGCCAGTCACACTACCGAGGTGTTTGTCCTGGAGAGTTTACAGATTTCGAAGAAAGTGATGATGTTTTCTGTGCCTGCCAAGCGGAGAGAAATAGTACTATGAATGAGACTTCACCAGAGTGTGGCAGAGATCTGAACTTGTATCGGTGCACAGACACTCGACTTGAATCAGAAAGGATGAATTCCGGTAAAAATAAAAGCTAAATAAACGCAGCTGCATATTGTCTGTGAATTTTATTATCTTTTCTTTATGTATCTTAGTGTCTGACCATTTTTCTTGTCTTCTCTATGTCTTTGCTCTCTCTCTCTCTCTCTCTCTCTGTCTCTGACTCTGTGTCTCTCATTGACTCTCTGTCTCTCTCTTTCTCTCTTTGTGTCTGTCTGTCTACTTGTCTGTCTGTCTGTCTCTCTCTCTCTCTCTCTCTCTCTCTCTCTCTCTCTCTCTCTCTCTCTTTTATACATTCTTTTTCTTCTTTGTTCCACACTATACCTCATTGATTTTTCTATTACATTTGGTGCCACCCTGATCAAATCAAGTAATGGCTTGTACATAGTAAGTGTAGTCAAAGGTCAGGCTCGTATCTTATACCTTCTGCTTGAAAATTAAATGTGTCTTTCCATCTTCCTATAGTGTTAGTTTTGTGCAATCATTTTAAATGCAAGTGTGGTGTCTTTACCTCAATGGTGACGAATGAGACTTAATTATAGAAGACTGAGCAATGTTGATGATTTGCCTCTCAGTTGGTGACTTGATTTTGACAACAAATACCATCAATATGATTAAATCTTACATTTTGATTGGGCTGCCTCAGCTCACTCCCTTTTCATTTACCCCTTACCTTTTTAATTGTCTGTGTAATTTAAACAATTTACATTGGTGCAAATATCCTTTTGGAAGAGCAATATATGCAATTGTATAGTTTATTTGTTTTTGTTTTCAACAAGCAGGATTCAAATAATTTTGAATACTTTTCTTTTTTTTTTTTTTTACAAATTTAACAGGCATAGATGTGACAGACAAATATATAGCTGAAAGCAAGACACCTCTATGTGGCAATATTTCAGAACCTGCATTTGATTTTGATCCTGATTTTGTCCCTCAAGTAAGTCATTTGCCAACTTTTTGGGAATGGAACATATCAACATGGTCTCATTGTAAAGGAATTCATTATGATTTTTAGATAGAAATAATAAACAATAATTTTCTAACCACTTCCTTTACTTTTTTTTTCATACATGTGTTAAAAGAAAAAAAAAAAAAAAGAACTTCAACAAGGTATATGGATTTCTCTGTATAGTTAATTTTTAGTTTCCTGATCACTAATATCACCAAAATATTTTCCTTTCTCTCATTTTTCACAGGAAGCAACATGGAAAGCCTCTAGTAACTGGACAGAGGCAAAAGCATACGAGTTTTGCACCAATTACCTCACCAAGTCAGAAATTGGTCTACAGTGCTCTCTGGTATTCGAGACAGATTTCAATCAGACCGTTGAGTCTTGTGTTAAGGATATTCAGGTATTTCATCTATTAAAATGAGTTAAACATCACCAAAGGAATTTAATGGAAATCATTTTGGTTTGAACTTAATCAATCGCGAAGAGGATCAAACGTTATGAGTAAGAGCTGGGTGAATAAACTTTAAAAAAATTGTGCAATTAAATATACATATTGTATAATATATATAATCTTTATGCCATGGATGAACAGAAAAGTTTTTGTAATTGGATGCTTCAAATAATAATTGTACACACAGAATTTTAAAAAAAAAGGCAAAAGTATTATTTGTGCATTGTCTTGAAATCTGTTCAATTTTCAGATCACAGATGACACCCAGTTTGCTGTGGACTCCCTCACCAACCTGCTAGAGCAGTGCTTGTCCTCCATCACTCGAGTAACAGCACTGTGGGTCAATGGAGAACCCGACCCAGCCTTTACAGATTTCATATGCCTCAACAACTGCAATGACCGTGGCAATTGCTCAAATGGTACCATAATATTGTACTTTGAATTATTGCAATAAGAATAGGCTACTTATGCTGGTTTCAAAGCCTCCAATGTGAACATAGTAATATGTATTTTCTAACATTCCATAAGAGGTCTTTGAACTGTTGAATTTTTGTTTTCAATAGCTGGATTGGATACATAAAAGAGGGAGGAATATTTTTTAATTTCACTCTTCTGTGAGTTGTCACTGCAAGGTGCAACTTGCGAAGTAGTATAATACAAACAGTATATAAAATTAAGAAATAGGGTAATAAACATTTTATAATTAATTCAGGGTTGTGCTATAATTTCTTTATTGTTCTTAGGTCTGCTTACTTAATTTTTGATGATTCTATCATTTCAGGGCTGTGCCAATGTGAAAAAGGTTTTGGGGGTGTTGACTGCTCAGTGGACCTGACAGCTGTTCCAGCCTTGAACCTTCTCTTACCAGCGTTGCCTTGCAATGTAGATGATGACGATTGCAACACTATCACTATTGTGGGGGGACCCTTTGTTGAATCTGGTGACCTTGCATGTGTACTAGAACAAGCAGATGTAAGTAACGTCTAACAATTAAAAAAAAAAAAAATTTAGCGCAAAGTAATAATAATAGTAGTAATAATAATAATAATGAAAATAATAATAACAATAATAATCACAATAATTATAATTATAATAATAATAATAATAATAATAATAATAATAATAATAATAATAATAATAATAATAATGATGACAATAAGAAGAATAAGAGGAAGTAGAAGAAGAAGAAGAAAAACAAGGATTTTAGTTACTGATATGAACAACATTAACTCGCTCCATGTTATTAAAAAAATGAATACTGTATTGAGTTCTAGTGATAGAAAGTTATACACGTTTAAGAATAAAAAAATGTGCAATAAAAAACCTGGTATTTGATTAATTAAATAGAAGAAAAAAATTAACATTAAACGCTAATCACAATGTATGAAAGAGCAGATTTTACTAAAATCTCATCTAGTATTCCTTTTCTCATTTCTCTCTTTTTAGCACAAAAATCTGTCATCTTTAGCCCCAAGAGACAACAGCATATATGATGTTATGGCCAAGTTCATCACATTCCAGCGCATTAAATGTATGCTTCCCTTCACGTCCTCGTTCTACGTCTCTGTAAGAAATTCAATTTCCATCACAAGTAGGGCTGTACTGAGACAGGTCTACAGTCCAGAGTGCTACACGTGTGAGGATGACACTTGCAGCCTTGAGGTTTGTCATCATGATAATTATGCTTTTAAAGAAGTATTCAACTATTTTATATGTAGGATTAATTTGAGAGGGGGGGGGGGGCGTATTTAATAATCACAGAAATTATCTAAAAGAGGCATGTTAAGACTGATCAAATCAGATTAATATTATCATCAAGTGGATCATACCTTTCTTTTTTTTTTTAATCTGATGGATATTTTGCGAACTTTGGTTTTAAACTTGTAACTTTTTAAGTGCAGTATAGGACTGTGTAGGCTCAGTCTTATAATTTCATTATGTCTTTTATTTGTAAGAAGGCAGTATGCATGTTCAATGCAATCATTTTCTTAAAGGAGCAATGAACACTGATATTCAATATGCCACATTTTAATCCTTGAGTCTTTGAAATAATTATGTTTCATTCACTAAAAAGCTATTTTTAAGACTATAATTAGTATATATGTGTATATATGCAATGCGTAGAAAAAATAGTGTGTGTGTGTGTGACAGGAACCAAAGGGGGGAAGGAGGGGAGGGGGCATCTTTCTATATATTTTTTTGATGCTTTGACTTTTGAGTGATAAAAAATGATTTTTTTTTATTGTATGCAGATTATCGTAATAATTTTTCCTATGTTAATTTCCTGTTTCAGCCAAAATATTGTTTCATTGAGAATGAGTGTTACAGGGTGTATGATGTGAACCCAAATAATTCAAGCCTTGTATGCGATCCCGAGAAATACTTGTCACTGTGGACAAATAGGCTAGGTATGAATAACTCTCTTTCTATTTTTTTTTTAAAGCTGAGAAAGCCATAATTGCTATCTTCAAACTCAAGAAAACTTGAACTTATCTCTAGTATAAATGCTTACAATTTTCGAAGTTTCAAATTGCATATTTATTAAATTCAATCTTAATGAGTTAGATTAAGAATTCTTATGGAAGTTTCTTCTTAAAATTAAAAAATTCATAAATTTTTGCATATACTGAGAAACAATCTTCATTTCTTTTCCTCTCTATATACTCTTAGATTATCCAGAGATTGAGGTCACACCTAAGCTGACAACACGATTCAACAAAACAGCCTCTCTCTTCTACTTTGGATGTGATTGGTCAACTTTGATCAACAACGACACAAGCCTCACTGTGTTTGCCCAATGGTTTATGGATGATATCAGAATTGCAGAGTACACGATTACCGGCAATGAAACTAGTTATGAAATCAGCCATGAAGATGAGGCTTTTGTTGGCCTTCAGTATCACTCAGAGGTATATTTTTATTCTTTACTTTCAGTAGAACTCTGTGGAAAGAGTAAATTTGGAGCAATTTGTATAGGTTTTGGTGAAAACAAATAATTATCCTATAGGATATATAATGAGACATAAATGTCCAGAAGATACTTGTTTTGTATTTATTTTTATTGCTGAACTAGATAAATCTTATCATTGCACATAAGTTAAGTGGCAGTTTGAAAGTTTTATTATGTCTAAGGGTTTCAATCTTACAATTTTCAGATTTACTGTGGCTTAGTGGCATGTGAAACAGACAGATGTAATACAACTAGAAGTCCTTTGATTAAAAGTGAGAATTTCAAACCAGAAATCAAGGTAAGCAAATAATACTCAATAAATTAGTCCTTATCTTGACTTTAAGGAAAAACCTATAAACAGAGCTAGCAGAACAATATGTTGGTTTATAGTTTATTGTGTTGAATAATAGGAGAAGGTTCTATTTACAAATTTTCTCGATTATTTATATGATTAACTACCAAACCTTTTAAGATCTTGAAATTATGCTAGAATGGTGTACAGGTTAAGATAGTTTCTAATCTTTGAGATTATAATGACTTTTTTTTCGACGACAATCTGTTGGGAAACCTTTAGAGCACTTAAAAACTACGCAATTTCATAACTGCTTAAACAAAACAGAAAAACTACAGAATATAATAACTGCTCAAACAAAACAGATCTCAACAGCTAATTTCAATCGCTATTTCAAATCATCAGGTCACAGGAAAATCTGAGTTGCAAATAACAGAGGGTGAGGACAGCAAGGTGGTTCGCATCACTGCCAACTTTCCCCCTGTAGTCTTCTGTAACGCCACATCACCAGCGCCTTGTGAGATCATAGTGCCCACGCAGGTGCTTGAAGATGATGAGGATGTCAGGTGTCCAGTCAGCAATGCAGTCCTTCCTCAGGTGGTGCTGGACTGGAAAGATCCTGTCACAGTTGGGCAGTCAGCTGTCTTGGCATCCGGATGTGGTGCTGTGCTGACCAACTCAAACTGGAATCTGGTCCACTCTGTAGGGGTTAAAGCTGTATCAGATGGCGTGACGGATGGAGATCAGAAGAGGAGCCTGGTGATCACTGCCAGGATCACACAGACCGTGACGATCAATGTCGGCACAGTTGAAGTGAGTCATACGGAAGTTAAAAAAGTATAGTGGTACATCTTAATCAGGGGATTCACTCATACTTCTCTGACGTTCTGTCAAAAGAATGGTACCATCTTTTCTGGACTTTTCTATCTTAATAGACATTCAGTGGTAGTTTCTTTGATTTGTTATTTATATTTATTTTTATTTTAAAAAAAACAACGCATTAAAGTGTATATGCGATATCCTACTTTTCTTAGAAAATCACAATCCTAAATTGTTTGTTAGATTGATGTCATTATTTGTAAGTAAAAACAATCGCCTATGATTGAGGAAGAAATTCATATTAAACAGTATCCTTTCCAGAATGGGTTAATGTTTCATGGCCTAGATAAATATGACCATTAATCATTAATTTTGTTTTTTTCCAGTTGAAAGTCTTGGACCGAGACAAGATTGCCATTTGTCAGTCCATCAATGACCCACACATGACCACTGCTGATGGCCTGTAAGTAATTCATGTGGTGAATAACTTGGTAAAGAATGTAGGTTTTTCCTTTCCAAATCAATTGTCCTAGAGGATCTTTCTTTAGATCTGGGAAGAAATAAATAAGGAAATTCCTTTACTTGTTCCTACTTGAGATTACATTTTTACCCAAAACAACATACTTTTTATAATTGATCATGTATTTTGAACGCAGTCTCTTAGAGCAACTCTTCTTAGGAAATCCATAAATGTACAGTAGAAGCATAATGTGGACTTATAACTGACTGCATTTGAATTTTCCAGGTACTACAACAATTTTTATACAGGAGAGTTTATAATGTACCAGCACAACGTACTACCATATGAGGTAGGTAATTTTGATTAAGTACAAGCTCTCATGTGAAACAGTACCAAGAATTCTATTGCAAAAGCATGCTGTTGACATTATGCAGTTTTAAGTCTTAAACTTTTAAATATTTGACTAATATCTTATTTTCTATATTGCAGATATGTACCAAGTATTTGGGATTTATTTAAAAATCAATATACAATGTAAAATTTACAAGATAGTTTTGGGCAAATAAAGCTTATTGTATAGTTTTTGTTCAGCAACAAAAGGAAAGTCTGGTGTCATCTTTATATCTGCCTCTTTGTTTGATTCAGGTGCGCACCTTCTATCGGAAGTGTACTAATGGCGTAGCTTCATGCAACTGTGCTGTGTCTGTGCGCTCTGGCGTTGATGTGTTCAGAGTGGACCGATGTGGAGCTGATAACAAAATTACTGACCGTGGCCAAACACCTCTGCAAGGAGACTTTTTCCTCAATGGCCCGGCAACTGGGGGGCTCTACGTCAACCAAATAGACGGTGGTCTTATGTATGAGGTACAATTGTCAGTTTCATATTTTTTGTTTGTGTGTTGATATAATTTTGTGCATTACAAATTCAAATAGGAGAAAGATTTTAAAAAGTGCAGACTGACACATTTTCAAAAGATATCTCTATTTTCTTCAGTTGAAAAATCCTTCCATTTGTGAGTTCTGACTTTAAAAAAAATAAGTATCAATAGAATATTTTATAAAAACCTATGAGTTTTTAGTTAAATTATGAATTTTTCAAATAGAAATTTCACTTGACCATATATTTTATTTCAAATTTTCAAATGTCTTTGCATCAACTGTATTTTTTCTGATGGAATTAACTTATCATAATATCTAGCGCCTGTACCTTAGACTTTCAGTTTGCCGTGATTTCCATTTTCTAAAAGGCTTTAAAATTATTTTCTTCTTCCAAGATCTTCTTTCCAACGGGAACCACAGTTATTATTACATCCTCACCAAAGTACATCAATGTTGTTATCAAAATGTCTTCCTCTGATTATGGACAGACTGCAGGTCAGTTGCAACTGCTTCTTTAAAATTACATATTGAACCTTGCTTTCTAGAGAGATATTGAAAGGTATTCATTTCTTTGGTTTTGCCATAGCTCACAAACTTAAATATTCAAAATAACGATGAAGATCACAAATCTACTCATGAGGCAGTTCTTCATTGCAGTATCATCATTGTTGTTTTTTTAATAACATTCAAGTGGACAAAAAAAGTTTTGCTCAGTTAAACTTTGTCAATGTAATTTTGAATTGGTATAAAATTAATGTATCATCTGTCACTAAGATGTGGTGCAAATAAATACTGTACACAATAAAACCGTTTTTGGGGGGCCTATAACTTGGATAATACTTTGCAACCCTTGAAGATTTGTAAGATGTTTTCGTTTAACTGGTGATTATGTTAGTCAATAACAAGTTTCATAGTACCAGGTACTTTTGAAAAATCACCAAGGATTATAACCCTCATTTTTCATTATTTTAAATAATTGCAGGACTTTGTGGAAACTTTGATGGTGATAAAGAAAATGATCTCACAACTAGAAATGGAGAGCTTGTTACTATGAATCGGGTGGATGAGTTTTCACTGAGTTGGAGGTAAGCTCAGACGTTTAGCAAAGTATATTTGTTTACTTTACCCTTCATGCAACTACGGGAGTTATAAGAATGAAAAATAAAGTTGTCTCCACAGCTATCTCTTTAAGAGAGTTTGAAAACGTTCATAAATCTAAAATAATTATCATAAGAACAAAATGCAATATCCATCACCACAAATGGAAAACTTTGGCCAAGCTTCATGGAAACACATCTAGGAATTGCATGATGTTATTCGATACAATTCCATACTGAAATATTAGGCTCTATTTCGGAATGAGGGGAAAAAACAACAAATATATAAGTTTTTAAACTATACAATAAAGTTTTTTCTTCACTCTGTGTTGTTTACTAGAGTGAAGAGAGAAGAGTCACTGTATGGTGGGTTTTGTGGTACTGCTCCGACGACCTCACCCACGCCTGTGCGGGAGCCTTCCTTCTGTTCCTGTGGTTCTTTGAACGGTTCCAGCTGCTCCTCAGACTCCTACCTACAATCCTGCCAGGGTGGATTCATCCAACTCTCCAAAGGTATACAATTTATTTCTAAACTTTAAACAGGTTCACAAAATAGAAGGAAAATGAGATGAACCTTGAGTTATGATCTTTTATTCTTCAACCTTTGTATAGGCTGAAGGAATGTAATATTGACAATTATTTAGGGAATTCTAGTGCACTCAATATTGATCTAAACTTTTTCTCTCCATTAAACTAGTCCTCTCTGGACTCAGGTAAAAGGCAAAACTGCAATATTAGGAAGGTGTGTTATCACACCTCGTTCGATGCAAATTTTCCTCAGACCTTATAACCTGTACAAGTTACACAATAATGCTTTGAGGCGTTGATCAGATCTGTTTTAACTATTATCACTTAAAGATCTCTGATCTTGGACTTTTACCCTCAAATGGTGAGATACCGACAGCCACTTCTGTGATGTTAGGCTTCTAATTGGTGTTTGCAGAGAGCCTTTGAAATGCTGACATTATTGCCTTAACCGTAACTGATTTGATGCTTTGACTTCATAAACATGACAAAAGCAGAGATGGGACCAACAAGTAGGCTGTATAAACAAGAAAGCAATTTTTATAAACAGGATATGAGTTGTTAGAAATGTTGGGTTTTTTTTAAAGGAGAAGTTTGATTTCATGCTATCCTTTTCATTTTTTTTTTTCAGGAGTAGATATGACAGCATATTTTCAAGAAATAGCATATCCACTTCTATGCACATGGACATTCCTCTACGATGATACTTATGTACCACAGGTATGAATTGAAAAAAGGATAAAATGAAATCTATTTTTTATTTCAATATTTAACAGATGAGCTAATTTGATTTTGTGAGATTTGAATAAAAAAAAAAACATTGCTAGTTGTAATGCTTAATTGCTAAGTTCAACGTACATAGTTTGTCCTGTTATTTTCTTCCTTTTTTTCTTCTTTTTATGAATGTATTAAACCGGTATGTCTGTGTGACTCTTTTACTACTACTGAACCTTTTCTCTCATGACCTTATATTCTAATTTTTTCATTGAACTCTTTCCTTGTGTCCTTTTGTCTACCTTTTTATCAGTCTTTACTTACTGTCTCTTTATCTATTTTTTCTCTGTCCACCTTACCCCTTTGCCTTTCTATTTTTCTCTGTTTGTCTGTCTGTCTGTCTGTCTCTGTCTCTGTCTCTCTGTCTTTCTTCTCTCTGTTCTCTCTCTGTCTGTCTCTCTGTCTGTCTGTCTCTCTCTCTCTTCTCTTCTCTCTCTCTCTCTCTCTCTCTCTCTCTCTCTCTCTCTCTCTCTCTCTCTCTCTCTCTCACATCTATCACTCTTCTTTTCTCTTTGTTTGTCTGACTATCAGGTACTATGTTACTCTCTCTAATTACCCATTTAATGTATTCTACTTCCCCCTCCCAATCCGTTTTTCTTGCACCCTCCATGGTATAAGATTCCGACTTGGCCCACGCCATCTGGCCGTACTTTGGCAAATGCTACCCAGTTCTGTAAAGACTACATACATGCAAGCCCTTCAGCAAGAGCCTGTGTAGAGGAAGTGGATGGACTTGACTTGAATGCAGTTATACAAGGATGTATAGATGATATTCTGGTAAGGACCTTTATTCTCTTTTGTACTTTTAAAAGTATTTTTTTTCCATAGATTCTATTTGAATAATGTTGTTTTCCTCTAATTCAGTTCCTCGTGTAATATCTTGTTTGATGTGATGTTTTTGAGAGTTCATCAAACAATCATGTTTTTAATAGGTTCTCTAAATGATACAATAAATTTTTTTTTTAATTATTAAGTTTGAATGAGAAAAATAAGTGAGTGAATGAAAGAATTGCTGCCTTTCTATCCATAAGTGATCTAATACAATTAAGTTTAGCATAAAGGAAGGCAACATTATTATGTAACTCTCCTAAAATGTTGCTAGAGTTTGAATTGAAACTTATTGGCATTTGGCAGAGTTAAAATACTTTACTGCCATGAAAATATGTGTACCTCTGATGCAGTATAATATGAGTGAAAAAGGAAAATTATTGGTAGCTCTCAGGAATCATTATTGTTGATTTGACAAATAGCAATCAATTTTTCATGGCTATGGGTCTTTTTTCTGTATGATGATTCTGCCAAAACAAAAAGCAACATTTATAAGTGATGCCAAGTGCATTGTTATTTTTTTTACTGATCTTCTTGTGTATAATTGAAACTCATTGGCATTTGGCAGAGGTAAAATACTTTACTGCCATGAATATATGTGAACCTCTGATGCAGTATAATATGAGTGAAAAAGGAAAATTATTGGTATCTCTCAGGAACCACTGTTGTGGATTTGACAAATAGCTTTCAATTTATCAGTGATGCCAAGTGGATTGTTATTTTTTTACTGAACTTCTTGTGTACCCCTTGATAATGATAGATCTTTACTGAAAATCCATAAGTTTACAGAAAATTGGCATCACTGATTTATGTGCTACTTACATTTTGATGTTGTTTTTGTTTTATCAGATGCTGGACACAGAAGAGTTTGCAAAATCTGCAGTTGATAACATTGTGATTCGCTGCCTCATCCATCTTGAAGTGAACACAACGTAAGTTAAATGCCTGCCAAAGTAACGCACGTTTTAATAGTTTTAGGTGTTTTCAGTTTCCCTAAATAACTCATTATGGAGCTTTCCAAATAATCTGCCTCTCATAGATGTTTTGGAATAATTCGCAATCATTTTCTTTCATGTATAAGGCTATGGATATTTTATTCATCCTGGCTATCACCATTATTCAGATCATTTATTAGCGTAACTTAAAAGTTTTATATGTTTTATAATAGAGCACTTTATGCATCGTGATAGAAGCTCATGTTTCATTAAGTTACCCACATTTTAAAACCAGTAAAAGATCAATAAAAAATTTGAATTATCAGTTGATCCTGAAAGTAATCTACAAAAATGTTTGCGTTTTATTTTTTTTACAATAAGCCTTTGGATAAGAGAAAACCAAAGTGTGACACTTAACATGGATGTCCTTGATAAAGTCTGCCCTGAGGACTGCAATAACCAAGGAAACTGTTCAAAAGGTAAAGTGGAAATGTATTTTTAAAAAAAAACATTCTTAACAAATATCTGTAAAATACCATACCTTATTCAGGGTATATAATAAGATGTATTAGAAAGCAATCATTGTAAATATTTTGGTAAATGCAGACAGATTTTACTTTTTCAATAAGAATGGAAAAAGAAAACAAAACCAACAAATAACAAACTAGAGATGTATTTAGTATTTTCTGATTTGATAACATTCATATAATGTTTGATGACATTAACAGTTATTTCAGATAGACATTTTAAACTAAAAACACTATAGTTTGTCTCGGCTCTTCATTTACAGGCACATGTATTTGTGAGGATGGCTTCGGTGGACCTGCCTGCAGTGTTGATCTTACCTCGCCGCCAAAGATTGACAATATAATTATCACCAGAGGTTGCGACTTAGCTTTTGTTCCCAAGTGTACTCCAGTGTTCCAATATGGAAGCAACTTTGAAAACAGTACAGATCTGACCTGTCACATACGGGATTTAATTGTGAGTTTCAAACAAATATATTTAAGGAACACAATGGAATATATATTTTAAAGATAAAAAATTGATGCTGAAAAATACATTTCAAATGAGTTTCAACTTCTAGAGTATTCAGGCTTGGCTCAGGATAATACACTTTTAGACAACCCTGGTGCATTTCACACTATGGTTCTTTTTCATTATTTTTCCCCTTGTTTATTACCACATGGGATAGAAAGTTTTTTAACATGTTCTAAGATAAAACATATACTGAATGGAGTAAGAAATAGCTATTATAGTCAAAATTGCCTCAATAAATTTTATGAGCACATACCTGAAAAATATCTATTCATGTAATTTTGTATTCTTGTTCCATTAATAAGATCACGGACACTGGCTTCATCACTCTTGACGAAGTGACAAGTCCAGGAATGTTCATCAACTTAAACACTCTGTTTTGCAACATCTCTGGTCATACAAGTTACAACATCGCTGTCAGCAGTAACAGAGTTAACACATCCCAGCCTTTGAACTTTTACATTTACAACTCAAACTGTGTCACCTGTGATGCTGCATCAGATTCTTGCACCTTTGTGGTAAAGATTTTAAACCAATATAACTTTTTATTACATATCATTATTCATAAGGATGCAATGTCATTACTAATGTTTTATTTTTAACTTAAACTTTGTTACAATTTGTATTGGGGTGTGCCTTTAGTGCACTGGTTAGGGCGTCGGGCCATGTTTGTGAAGGTACTGGGATCAATCTGGCCATATGGCAATTTTTTCTGCATTTTTCTTTTACAATCAGGAGCCTACGTCTTGCTTCCCCGATGCTCTATCAAAGAGCATGGGGCAAACTTTCCTTTTTTTATAAAATGTATTGGCGAAAGTACAATTTTGTACAATCAAGTACACATTTTTGGAAAACACCCTCAAACCTCACAAATTGACCAGTAGTTTCTAAAAACAATCTCTCTGAAAACCGTAAATGCAATCGCATGACATTATTTTAGATATGAAAAAAAAAAAGAAAGTAAAACAGAAGGCAACGAATAAGCTAAGAAATATAAACTATTTATGATACTGAATAATAGATATAATCACATTGTTATGGCTGCTGTTTTTTTGGGTGGATATTGTAATTAGATAAGTCCTTTGTTTATTTCATCACTTTTTAAGCTATGTAATCATGAAGTATGGCTAAAGGAAATGAATTATCAACTGTTTGAAATAGTGTGTTGTAGGAACTTATTTTAGTAATATAATACAGTTTCAATGAAATTAAGCAGTGCAAAAGTTTCAGTAATGTACAGCATTGAATTCCAGACCTTTATGGAATGAATTGAAAAAGAAAGAAAGAAAAAAGACATGCTTCACTGTCAAAACAGTATATTATTTCATGTGCAACCTAGAATTAAGTTTAAATCTTTTGCCAAAGTGAGAAAACTATTGAAAATTAACTTCTCAGCTTTGTGAATTGAGCTATATAGACTCATCATTTTTCACATTTCAGAAAGACACTTGCTTCATCAAGAATGTGTGTTACACCTTAGGCCAGCTCTCCCCAGATAACAGTACAGAGTCTTGTCAACCTGAAACCAGTGTCTGGAAGTTCTCCCCTACTCCAGGTTAGTATCTTACATCGTGAATATTCAACGCAATGGTGTTAATCAATATTCTAGTTCATTTTTCTTATCTTTTCTTTTTTTTTTTATTACACTTTTTTAGTTAGCTTTTACTAGTTGTTTACAGTGTATGTTTTTGTGATCTAGTCATTGTGGTATGATATTCAGCATAGCTTAAGTTAAAAATTGCCTTTTCAAAGCTCTTAGCTTCATAAGTCAACCTATCTCAGAACTCGATCTTTAGCTTGGGCGGTGTAGGCTATAACAGTTACAAATTATTATCATTATTATCATCTAAATCTTAATAATATTGATGATTATAAAAATAATTTGTTTGAGGGCCTCATGATAACCATGTTTCATTTGTTGTTCTTGCACAGCCTAGTCATATTTATCTTGGACTTTTCTTGTAAATATTTTTTCCCTTTTTTTAAACAGGAACCTTTATGTTGTCAAAATTTGATTGTTCTATAAGATTTGATTCTTAATTTTTTTTTCTTCTTCTATATTTGTTTTACCAAGCCTTAATAACTAACTATGCATGTTTATTTTATTTCACAGCTTACCCAGTTGTAAGAGAGCCAAACCTGATCTCAAGCAATCTTGAGAATGCTCCGTATTTTGAATTTATCTGCAAACTCAGTGATGGTCAGTTTTGATATTTGATGATATGTTTATATTTTTATACATCAAAGTATTAAACAGAGTAAAAAAATAGGGTTACTTCTCTTTTTTTTGTGTTATTTTAAAATGAAGAGGTTTTTTTTTGTGTGTGCTTAAAATGTGCAATACAGTCATTTTGAATGTCAGTACAAAAGGAGTAGAGATATTTTTCATAAATTTGTATCATTCTTGGTTGATAACAGATTTTTATATTGGAAAAAAAATTAATGTTACTTGAAAAAAACATTATAAATATTTTATAAATTGAATTTTCTTTTATGTTGCTCTGTGCTTATCAATATTTCAGATGAGATTTGCCGCAACCACATAGATTATGAGATTTCTTGGCAGATGACCAATGGATCATGGGGACAATCTCAAAATATTGGCTGTGGTGATGAATCAAAGATAAGCCTGATAGATCTGGAGGGCTTTGTCTATGGCCAGTCTGTAAGTATGACCTCATTGGAAAACATCTAAACAAAAATAAATATTGTAGTTGTAGATACAATTTTAAAGAAATGTCTGCTTGATTGTGAGAAATGTTTCAAAAAAATATAGATTTGTTATGTGATACATAAGTAGGTTGGTAGTTAGGAAAATTAATAATAAATTAATAGATAGGCCTACACAAGGAGGCTGGTAAGTAGGAACACTCAATAATGAATTAATAGCACCGTCTTGATCTCTGGATTTTTAAACAAAAACAAAAAATATACATTTCTTCAATAGTGGTTAGGATTATTGAGGTCAATACTTTATTCACAATATTTGATTTCTACATTCTTTCTCTTTAAAATGCATATATTTAAACGTGTTAAAAACTGATATTGTTTGATAATTTTCTAAAAGATTTTTTTTGAAAACCATTTTTAGGTAAAGTGTCGTGTGCGGAGTTGCTTTGTTGCAAACTGCAGTGATACCTATTCACCCTGGCGAGAGAGTGAGCTGTCTTCTAAGATAGAGGTTGGTACTGCTAACAATGTACTTCGATGTTAATTTAAGATGCAAATGAAGAAAAATAAATGGGTATGTAGCTTTTAAAGATGGAGAGGTTTATCATCTTTTTCACATTTATTAGTAAAGCTTTGTAAATCTTATTGTAGGAATCAACTTGAAATGTTATATTAGCATCAATCATATAAGTTCATTTAACTTTTCAAAAATGAATATAAATGTTGTAAGGTAAAAATGTTATAAAAAAAAAGATGTGTTAATAAATCATTTTCTTGTTTTGTAAAAGTCAATTTTGTGTAATTTGGGTGTGTGCAACAAAAAGCAATTTTCAAACATGGGGAGACAATAAAGAAAAGCTGGAAATGTTAATTAATTGGTATATTCATGACAGGCAGTGAAAGCCACATAAACCATAAGTGAAAATGATTTATCACTGTCACAATGTCTATTCGGTATCTAATTACATAAAAAAATAGCAATTTCCTAACATATTTTTTAATTGCTTTCTCAGGTCCGAGAGACAAGTCTTACGGTTTCAGAATACGGGAACGGCGGCAAGATCCATGTCTCCTCTCCCTTCCCTCCAGGCATGTTCTGTGGCAACATCAACAACTGGAGTAATTGTACACTAAGCATCTCTGTGGCTGAGCATCCTGCCCAGCCTCTGCAGTGTGATGGCATGAATGTGGTAATTCAATTCTTTAAGTGTAAAACTGGGCTCGAAGTGTTGCATTAAACCTCAAGACAAGTTCTAGTTCCAGCAACAAACTGAAAACTGAAAGCCTGCTTCTGTATTAAACAGTAATTTTAACATTAAGCCTGACATAGCTTTCAGTTATAAACATGATGTATGCGTTTAAACCTATTTTTTTTCCTACAGTATACATGTGTGAAATTATGGCTCTATATATTATCAAATGAAAGCCTCCAGCAAACAATTACATTAAAGCAAAGGGAATATTATCTTTTCAAAAAGTAAAATTATAAACAGTATTTTTAATTAGTCACACACAACAACAAAAAAGCGATGACATAAACATCAACAAATAAACCCAGCTTAACTGAAAGCGGGGTCCTTTACCAAAAAAAACCTGATATAGGTCTATTTTACTTGGAGGAAAAGTTAAAAGTGTTTTGTGGGCTAGAATAAAATATAATAAAGTGACATTTACCTCAGCTGCTCTGATCAACATTGTTTCACAGCCTCAACTGGTCTTCGGCAAAGTAGAAGGTGACACATGTGAAAGAAATATAGAGAATGATGATTGGATGTCTACCCTTATGTTTCAAGTACATGCAGTTCGTGACAACCTAGTAGAGGATGATCAAAATGTGATGGTTGCAATATCTCTGAACGTGCAGCTTGGCGAAGCTGTCCAAAGTACATCAGTAATTGGAGAAGTCAGTGTAAGTAACTGCATCTTCTGCAAATGATCATACGATGTATATGATATGCAGCTTCTTGTCATTCTCAAAGTGAAAGAAACATTGTAAGTGAAAGGGAAAAGAGACTAATATTGGCATGGAAACATATTCATCATGGGTATGAGTCATCAATCAGGTAGCAGGGTCAATGCACTGTTAACTTAAAATATTTTTGTTTTTATTTCTTAACTAACAAAAAAAAATATGTTGTTAAGTTAGATATTATTCTACTATTTCAACAAAATGTTTGGAAAAGCTTATTGAACAAGACTCAAATAAGCTCTTTGTTGTGCCACTTTAAGCGCTTGAATTATTTTAACTCATCCTCTTGACTTTCCAAGAAAAAGGCATGAAAAAAATAGCAAGCCTAATGCACAACTTCCTCATCATTTAAAACCTAATATTTGCAGGTTACTGTGAAGGATAGCAGTCCATCCCAGTGCCAAGTAGGACCACATGTTGTTGCATTTGATGGCAGGCAAGTCACATAAACTTTGCAGACTATAACAAAGAATTGTTTGTTTAATCTTTTTTCGCCAGTCCTCTTTTATATTTTAGTTACTAAAAATAAGCGTTTGAATGTTACTGCTTGAAAAAATATGCGGCAAAATGAATTCTTTCATAGTTTTACCTGTATAATCCAATGGAAATGCCACAAGGTAATAATACATTGAGTGTTTTAACTAGTAAAAGACGAGGCTATAAAAATATTTCAATTCTCAGTTCATATATAATAAACTTGTTTTTCTTTCTTAAAACTATTAGCTATTTCAACAACTACATGACAGGAGAGTTTATCTTCTTCACTGATGAGAGCAACTCTTATGAGGTAATACTTATTTTGTTGTCATTTAATAAACCTGCAGCTTTCTCAGATTTATATTGTACTTTTAAAAAAATGTTTCACTCATAAAATTACAATTTAAAGATTAGTTTTAGTGGGTTTTTTTTTAATGCTTTAAATTTACCAGTTAAACCTTTTTTTTAAGGCTGGCATACTGATGTTCTTTAGATATTAGAAGAAAAAAAGAAGCAATCCACACATGCATATATTTCAAATGAACTCCGCCCTAAACCTCTAGGTGAGAGCTGTCCAGAAAGAGTGTGCACGAGGTGCAACCTCCACCATCTGTGTGTGTGTTGTGATGGTTAGGTCACGTGACGACCTGCTGGTGCTGGACGGCTGTGATGGACTTCTGGAGACGAGACTTTACCTGAACAAAGAGCTCACTCCCGGTACTCAAGTGCTGCAGTTTGCTGATGGAGAATTCCACAGGGTAAAGCTTCAAGAGAAATGAATCTCTCAGCTGTTTTGCCCTTGACCTAGAGCTAGCTTCCACACTGTCTTCTCAGTCATTGTTTTGTTTCTGCCTTTATCTATAACTAAAGAGATAAAGTCTATTATTGTTTTTGTTCATCTATGCAAACAATGAAATGCTTTCATTCAGAAGTTCATGTTTTAGTGCAAATATCAATGGGTACTAATTGATTTATAAAATGTATGAAACAGAAATGCTTTTAAAATTACAAGTTAATTAATCATAATTGATAAATTTGGAAGTTTGTCTTGACAAAGCAAAAAAACAACAAACAAAAGACAACTCCACTGAAATACAAGCAATTTGAGAGGGTGGTGGCGTCATTTGAAATTATATATTCTATTCAAGGTTTGTTTTACTTAAACGCAGTTTTTGTTTTTGTTTTTCTGTTCTTTTTGTCTTCAAAACATTTTTTTTTTTGGAACACTGAATCTTCATTTCTTCTAGAGATAAAAATGTGAACTTAAGATTATAAATCACTAATATATAACAGAGGTGGTTAGGCATTTTCATTACATTAGTAAAGATTAAAGTGGCAAATAATTATATCTTGATTCAGATTGTCTTGCCAACTGGAATCTACATAGATGTCGTAGCACAACATGGTGATCTTAAGGTTGGCATCTATGGATCAAGTACTGAATTTCAAGATGCAAATGGTGAGCATATAAATAATTTTCTATTGATTTTGTTAAAGAAGTCATTGGTTAATATTTTTTTCTCATGGCGGTGTCTCTAGTTAGCACAAGTAATAATGTTTATTAAATATGGACGTTAAAAATTTAAAAAAAGGCTTTACATTCTAACATTTTTTTTTTCCAAGCAGAAAACAATTAATTTACGGAGAAAAAGTAGTTGTAAAATTCTATGTAGCTGTTCAGAAAAGAAAAAAAAACACTATTGTTATGAAATAATGTACAAATTGTAACCAGTGAAACAAAAACAGAAATACCACAAAGAAAAAGGAAGAGTGCATGTATGTATGTATTGGCAAGGAGGAGAATGGATGAATGCTGACAAGGTTACTTGGAAAAATAGAGGTGGATGCGTTTATTCTCAAAAAGATCAAAGACAACAGTTATAACGTAATGAATTAAAGTCTCATTGTCCATTCCAAAAACAAAACTTAAAATTAAATTTCAATGGTTTTTCTGTATAATTTTGTAAGGTAACTTTCTTTTCAAACAATTGAATTAGAATTAAATTATTTTTTTTTTATTTTGATATTATCATGTTTGAAAAGAAGGTTCATAAAAAGAAATATAACTAGTTTATTCCAAATGCAAAAATTGTCATGATTTAGTAATTATTATTTTTTATTAGTTAATATAGAGTGAAACTAATGTCTCCATTTTATTTCTTTTGAAATTAGGACTTTGTACGGGTTTCACTGCTTTGAACTCGGCAAGTGAATCAGAGAAGAAGACCTTCATCAAGAGTTTGAGGTAAAACAGATCAGGGAATACCAAGTTGAGCCTGTGATAAATAATAATAAATTACATTTATTGTTTTGAAAAGGGTTTCATTGGTAAAAATACTTATTTTTAGGAGTGAAGTAACTCAAACTAATCAGTAACTTAAAAATCTACTAGAGATGTTTACGCGTAATGAGAACCCTATGCGCAAAGGATCAGAAAAAAGTTTGCTCTTAAAAAAAATTAACAACAAATGCATGATCTTATTCAAGTCAAATATAAACAAATTTGTGAGTTTTATTACTAGACAGTGTCAGTTAGTTCAACCTATATTTTTCAGTATGACAAAGGTTAAATCTAAACTTTTAAAAGGGATGACAAAAAAAAAAAAAGAAACCATTGGCAATTCAGGGTAATACAAGCTATGCCTGAGCCTTGTACATAACAAAAATATACGTGTTATCCTGAGTTTTATTGTATTTTATAACGTTCTTTTGTTTTTTCTCACATTGAAACTTTGACAGGGCTGCTTCATCTTATAGTATGGGGTTCTGCTCTGAAATGGAAGAAATGGAAACAGATGACAATATTTGTCAATGCATGAAAGACACTGATGTGTCATGTGGACTTGAGTCTGCCACTTTCTTATGCGGCACTATGGGAAAAACTGGTAATTTTATAACATTGTTCATTAATCATTACTTTGTTACATTTTTACATATTTCCATTAAGAAAAACTGGGAGTAAAAATGGTTTAAAAGTATAATAATTGGAATTTGAAAAATTAAATGTATGTATGTGTATTAGATTTTAACCAACATTTTTTTTCCATATCAGCTATAGATATCACAGAGAGACTGACAGCCACTGCATCATCTCCAACCAATTGTTGCAACCTTCAGAACTATGATACTGACTATATGGACTTCAGTGATAGTTTTACGGTGAGTGCTGAAATGCATTTCAATCCAATTTGATGGAGTCATTTAGTAATTCTACTTCATTGAAATTTAGTATTCAATATTATTTTTTTTTCCAAAGGCCTCTCCTATGGTTAAAAGTAAAAGTTACCTTTCTGTAGTTCACATTGTTTCAACAATTGTATGTTTAGGTAGTTACAATTAATTCCAACAACAAGTAGGATATTCATGCATTTTATGAATTTCTTGCAAAGTATGACTATTTTTCATTTGTTTATTATTGTATAAATAATGTTCTTGACAGAATCTGTGGTGGCCAACTTCCACCAATCTTACTGAAGAAGAAGTCAGATCACAGTGTGTGGCAGTGTTGAACTCTACTGGAATGTCCATGTGCTCTGCACAAGATCCCAGTATTGCTGGGATTGTTCAAGCCTGTGTAGATGATATCCAGGTAAGAACAGTGTAATTTCACTGTGAGAGGTATTGTTATTATATTATTCAAGCAAACTCTTATTGACCAAGTATCTTCAACCCTGCCACTAATTAATGCTTCGACTGACATTTCAAGTCTGTGATCCAAAAAGGGGTAAACAGAAGTTTTACATTTTTTTCTTTCTTATAACACTCAAAATTTGCTGGTAAAAATTATCTAAAAAATTGTTTTAATATCAAGTAAAAACTGGCTGGGAATCTTTTTTTTTTTTTTTATTCTCAATTCGAAGTGAATTTTGTAATTAAGTGCCCATTTTCCTATTTGAATCTTTTCAAGATATCAGAAAGACTGTCGGACTCCCAAGCTTTCGCCTCACATTTTGCCTGGGCGTGTGTCCACCGTGCCATCACTGACGTTCAAGGCTTCTCAATGTCCAATGGTTCACTTGTAGCTCCACCAGCTCAACCCCCCTGTGACACTTGGTGTGACAAAGGAACATGCCTCAATGGTAAATCATGAAACATCTAACTAGATGAATTAAAAATTCTTAATAATTTATAACATTTCTGTTTGACATGTAGAGTTAAATAGAACATGAGACGGTTATGGTTCAAGCAAAGTTCTGAAGATGATATAAACATCCATTCAAATGGAAAGTTAAAAAGATTTCAAATTTGTATGGGTTTTTGTATTCTTGAGCGAAAATAGACCCTTCCAGGATAGAACTAAAACAGGAGTGTGGTGAATTTCTCTCATGGGTATAACCAGCCATACCTTTTATTGTTAAATGGACTTATTTTTTCTCTGTAGATGTATGTCAGTGCCAGAATGGGTTTGGTGGTTTCTCATGCTCTGTGCAGCTGAGTGTTGGACCTAACATCACTGCGGTGGTAGGAGGCCAAGCATGTGACACTAGCTCTGGCCAGGAATGTGAGAGACTCTCTCTGATTGGCTCACAGTTTGTAGACAGTGATCAACTGCTGTGCCATATTACCCGCAATGTAAGCATTCATGGTGATATATCTTAGACTTTTTCTTACAGATATTTTAACAGGAATTATCTTAATTCTCTTTGTACGTTTTTTATTCAGATTCCTTTCCTTCTTAATAAAATTGTTTGCTTTCATCTTGTAAGTTGTACAATTAAATATGCTCATTGTTTGAACCATTTATTTTAATCCGCACTATGATAACATACTGTCATAATTCAAAAGAAAATAATGGATCGACTAGTTGATGCATGGTATTTTTGTGTGTGGGAATTTAAGCTTTAATAAAGCACAAAAATCTGAAGCTTATTTCTTTATTTCTTGTGCTGTCTTCACACATGATCCAGGTCTAATACATAATACCAGATGGGTCTATATAAGTTTTGGTGCATTTAAAAGAATGTAATGAAGTTTCTTTCATTTTTTGTAGCTTCTAAATGTTTTTATTTAGTGAAAAAAATAAATGTTTACCTGTCAGTGTTCAAAATTTGTAATAATGTGTCTTAAATGGGCTTAACTTTACTGGAATTTAAGATTTTTTTTTCCCACCATTGAAGTTGCTATGTAGCTCTACAACCTTGCGCCTCCATCATTTCAACATTTTGTTTCCTCAGGGCACAGATTCCTTGCATAATGCCACTTTCATCAGCAGTAGTCAGGTCGTATGTGATGTAAATCTATCGACAAGTGCTGTTGTAAGTGTCAGCCTGGATGGTACCAACACTGGCAATGACATCTCCAGAGTGTTGTATGATGGCAACTGTCAGTCATGTGACGGCACCACCTGCACTGATCAGGTAAGTTATGTCCACTATGGGCTTATTTAAATACCAAAAAAAAAAAGATTATGTCTAAGCAAGGATTTTGTTTTTTTGGAAAACGTTAATATAGCTTTTAAGTCTCAGACGATATCCTTGTGCCACACTTGAAACAGAGAAAGAACAAAATTACTGATTGGATCATTGTAATAAGTATAGCATTATAGTCTGAGACAGAGGTCCTGATAGACCTCTTCTGTCTCTGTGTGGCAGCATGTGAAATTGTCAAACGCTAATATTAGGACTCATAGGCAATAGAGCTTAGTTCAGTACAATTGAAGTTAAGAAAACAACAAACCAAAACAAATAATAATAATAATAATAATAATAATAATAATAATAATAATAATAATAATAATAATAGTAGTAGTA
>RQTK01000379.1:60925-91989 GCA_003991915.1 Elysia chlorotica | reverse complement strand
AATAATAATAATAATAATAATAATAATAATAATAATAATAATAATAATAATAATAATAATAATAATAATAATAATAATAATAGATCAGATACAAATATTGGTAGCTTTGGTTTCCACATGAAATGCTGGTTATGATTCTGTTGAGATTTGTATATTGTATATTCATATTACAGCTGAACATCTAAAGGCAAAGCACATTTTTTTTCATCTTTACTTTTTTAGATTTAGAGATAATATGCATCCGTGAAACAAATCAAAACCAAAGGTGGTGGTTTAACAAATGTAGAATATTTATTTTGCATAACTTTTTGTTAAATATGTTAAATCTTTTATAAAAATTTGCTATTATTTCAGGTTAACATTTGTCGCATTAACGAACAATGCTATCCTTGTGGATCTGTGTTTCCTGATGATGTGACAAAGTTTTGCGACCCTAAGAATGGGACAGACAGGTGGAACCTTTTAGAAAGTAAGGTGGAGAAGGAAAAAGAAAACCTGTCTTTCTGAATTTTCATACTACTTGATTTTAAATTACATAAGATGCTGCACTTGATCTCTGTATTAGTCAGATTAAATCGAATTTTTAGAAATTCTCCATTGGACAAAAGAACAGTTTCATGGCAAAATGAAATAATATCCATTTTGATAAATTTGAATTTTTTTTTTTTTTTTCTTGGCGTATTGCAACTTTGTAAATTTTTTTTTTTTTAGAATTAACAGAATTTTCTAAATAAGTTGCCAAACTTTATTACTATAAAGTTGTCAACTAATTGCCAAAAATGTTTAAAATTTAAATTTTTTTTCCCTTGAAATCAATGGAAAGTTAAGTTTAAAGACCTCCCCTAAAACAAAAATATTTTTGTTTCAATTTATATATTATTTTCATAATATTTCAATAGTAAGGACTCATTTAATATTTGATTTTGCACCTTCCCCAGAAACGAGAGTTTACTCAAGACCATTCAATTTCCAGTCCATCACAGGATCAGTTATTAGCACCAATATTGAAGGGGACTTCCAAGTTTCTCAAAATGTCACTCTTGTGGCAGGTTTGGGGGGAGAAAAATCCGTGAAACTTGATGAAGAGGGGCAGTTTGTCAATATCACATCTGCCGCCTCCCTTGAGCTAGATCCAGACTCGTGCTCTCTGGGCTTTACAGTCCAGTTTGACGTCAAGTTTACTTCCACGTGTGGATATGGAACGTTTTTGAGTACCCAAGGAGAAGGTGGGAATAAAGCTGGCCTTGCTGTGTTTTTGTGTGGTGGAGATGTGTATGTGTCAGTAAGCACAATGCACAGACAATGGTCTGTTAAGGCTGGACAAGCATCCATGGACAAGTGAGTAACATAATATAAGATTTCATCTCACTACTTAAACGTTCATGTTTTACAATCAATTATTTATTAACTTATTGCAATGGAGTCTTTATGATGTAACTTGATGGTATTACATTGCTGTGAAAAAACCCTCTTCTTGTATTGAAAAAAAATATGAAAATTTTAATTCAAAGAAGCAAAGTTTTTTTGTTTTTTGTTTTAAGTTGCAGATCAGACTTCTTCCAAAATAAGGTGCCCAGAATTGGCCGTGAATGGCTAAAGTAGGAAGTTTAAAAATTTGGCTTTAGAATTTATGAAGAGATAATAGCTCTCAGAACTGTTTTTAATTTTTTTTTTTTTTTCCTGTTGAAGACAAATTAACATTAAAAGAAGCATGAAACCTAACTCTTTTCCTGAACCACCTTACCCCTCTTAGATTTGTGACAGCACAGATCAGTTGGTCGCCCACCCTTGGATTAACTGGCTCGTGGGACGGAGAGAGTTTTGAAACACAACAATACCTGAACTTGGGTTCCTCCCTGATGAAAGCTGAAGACTTGATCATTGGATCTGTATCCTCATCCTCCACTTGTCATGTGGGCATTGTTTTAGGTGGTCTTACTATCTTCTCAGCACCAAAAGCTGTGTTGGATGCCTTGGGCGTAATTACAGGTAATTTTCATGTTTTCTCTATCAAAAGACATTTGCTTTTAAATAGAAGCAGCTATAGGCATAAACTGTGTTTGAAATATATTCTTTATTAAATAAAACTTTTGTTCCTCCAATGATTAAATAAAATTCATAAGTTGAGAATTACTCTTGGAAACGGAATGTGACGTTTTGTCGCCAAATATGAATTAAACTGTGTCTGGTCCAACTTGATGTGCCTTTCCATGTTTGAATAGGATTGGATTATTTTTTTTATCGATAACTCTGTATTTTTCGTTTATGCCAACTTACATTATAATTATGAATATTTGAGTACCAAAGAATTGTGAGACCTTTGTTAACATTTTAATCCCAAAACATATCTTACTCGCATTTGATATCAAGTATGCTTACCATCCTGGACTTTGCTAATATTTTAGTCACAAGCTGACGTTGAGGGGCTCCCTGGCACCCTACATGGTCAAACTTTTGAAAAGAGAATATTATCTGTTTTCAAATCTGTGATTCACAATTTAGTATGAAATGACTGAAATGATTTTGATACAGTTTTTGAAGTGTTGAAAACTTTTTTACTTTAAAACTGTTTGACAGTTGTAACTGTTGTATTCCTCGCTCATCCCGATCACATCAATTGTGGCCGTTTTCTTGTGAAATTATCTGTATTTGTCATTTTTAATCTCTTTCAGAGCGGCCAAAGTTGCCTTCCCCTCCAGCAATTTCTGTGAGATATCAGGCAGAGGTGAATGCGTCTGTGTTTGATTGCACCTTTGTCAACCTGAAACGAGGAGATACAGAGTATCACCTGGACTGGAATGTTGACGGCACATTAGTCAGGACAACAACCCTGAACTCAACTGGCACAATGGACATTCTTACACAGGAGGAATTTTTCCAAGCAAATGGAAGTTTTGGTTCTCAGGTATTTTTCATGGTCCAAGGGGTGGGGGTCCAGTTGTTAGTTGAGGTGGCAGCTTCTAATCAAGAGGTTCATTAGTTGGATCAGTGTCAGTAAAATACAATGAACTGAAACATAAGTCCTGGTATTATCTAGTCTCTAGGCGGTTACGTGTAAAATAGTCAAATGTTTGTCTTGGTACCACCTTTGAGATATTTTAGTTGCTGATGACTGACTTGGGAATAGGGACAAACAAACTTCATGATTGTAAAATTTGAAGCTTTAAAAAGTTTCATTAACTTAATTCTTCAATTAAGTTTGAGTAATTCTTTCTGATCCTGATCTGATTTTAAAATATAGTGGGGGAAATATTTACATTGATGCAGCAAATAAGCAAATCACTGGCATGTTTTATATAACCACTTCAATGGTAATGACATCTGCTCACTTCTTTAAGTCTTATATCCTCTTTATCTTTACAGGTTCTCTTTGTACCTGGTGCCATTGCTTGGAATGAATAGTCATAAGTCTAAATCTAGTATTTTCAGCATGAACTGTATAATTTGTATGGTGAAAATATGGTGTTGATAAAAGCAATGAGACCAAAAAGGCTTTTTTTAAAGACACTTTTTGTATTAACATGACCTTTACTGCTCAAAACCTACACCCATACATGCAGACTTGAAATTTTGAGATTTTGAAGATTTTTTTTAGGTTTCCTGCTCAGTTATGGCATGCAGTGACAAAATGCTGTTGATAAATGAGATAATAACGAGGAGACAAAAAAAAAGTCAAATTTATAATACTTTTTATATTCACATGACCTTTTACTGCCAAAAATCACCCATATACGCAGATTGGAAATTTTAAGAGCTTGATGATTTTCAGGTTTCCTGCTCAGTTCAGGCATGCTATGTTTTCAACTGTGAGATTCTCAAAGGACCAACATTCACTACTACTTTTGATGTCACTGTGGAGGTAATTTTATCTCTCAAGTTTGTTATGAAAAATAATAAGTTTTTGTTGTTTTTTGTGTGTGTTACAAGCTGGGCAAAATATATTTTGGCTACATATACATTAATGCACATTGTCTATCACTTAAGACACAAATAATTTATAGTATTATAGTTATATCAAACATTAAATTAAAGCAGTTACTCTCGGATTACTGACTCCTTAAATTATCATTGGCATATAAATAGCTTTGTTTGTATATCCTGCCATAAATTTTCAGTTTAAAATAAAAATTAGTGGGTTTTTTAATGTAAATTTTATGAAAATCAAAACACTTTTTTCAGTGACAATTGATATATTGATTAAATTTTTTAACATGCAATGCCTTCCTCATCAATTCCTGAATGTATATTGTTACTACCCTAATGGGTTTTTTTTAAATGGTATATCCTTAATCTTAGGTGGTAACAACAAGCATCAGTTTATGGGAAGGAGCTGCCTCTGATATTGAGATCAAAACCTCAGTTCCTCCTAGCCTTTTCTGTGAACAGTCTGGGAATGCAGAGCTCCAAGCCACCATCTTAGTGGGAGCATTCGATGGGCCTACTGTATGTGATAGTGGGGCCCTTCTGAGGCAAGTAGTCATTGGAAGAGTCAGATCAGACTTGTCAAACACCACGAATAGCAGCAGCCCTCTGAACTCTCAGGGCAGCATTGGATGTCAACCAAGTCTTGATGATTCTACGTGGAGAGAGGGCCTTAACATTCCTCTGAGGGCCACCATTGATCTTGTGAGGGATGGGGATAGCAGAGGAAGCATCAGTGTAGCAGTCTCTGTTAAGTGCTTGACAGGAGCAGAAGTTTTGGTGAATACTTCTGTGGAGGTAAGTTTTGCTCAGGCCAGATGGCGTGATCAAATACTGTTTATGATGGGTGGAGAAAAAAATCTTTGCATCAAGAAGAATTATGAAAAGAAAAAGAATCATACACTTAATTAAACATATTTATGAGCAACACAAAAGGTAGATTAAAAGAATAAATAGTTTTTATGAATAATTATAATGATCATAATCATAACAATAATAATAATAATAGTAGTAATAGTAATAGTAATATGATATACACATTATTATTGATTTTATGATATAATAATGATAATAATAATAATAATAATAATAATAATAATAATAATAATAATAATAATAATTAGTGTTTCAGCTGATGATTAAAGTATATATATATCTATATACACAGAAACTTTTGTTTTTTTTTACATTTTCAGGTCTCTGTCATAGACAGAGATTTTGGCGCACAGTGCAAAATTGTGAATGATCCTCACATCACAACATTTGATGGAGTGTAAGTGCTTAAGCTTAATTGTGATGCTTGGCTTCTTTGATTAATACATGTTCTTATGAGGCAACTATTACCACTGAGATTTGTTGAAAATGTGAATGAATCATTTTGGTTTTTGTTTTTCATTTTTGTTGAATTGATAAGGGATATTTTGTAGAATTTTATAGCTTTGGTCCTTCATCTTTGCCTTTATTAAAAGTAATTTATTACCGACTGTTATCTTTTAAATACTTGAACGTGCAGTAGTGTTTGTAGCATATACATATCACATCTAGAAAGGCATTGAAGTTTGTACATTATGTCGTTACCATGCAGCTAAAGCTTTTCTTTTTCTTTTTTTTTTTAATTTAAAATATTCATATTGCCTGATTTGTATCGAGAGGTACATGTCATATGTTGTTTTTAAAAAAAAAATAATAGCTGGTAATCATTTGAACTCAAGTTTTCCCATGATGTTACTCCCAATAAAAAAATGTATGAATAAAGGTAGAGTCTAGGAGACTACAATCACGGTCCTTCTCTCTCTTTTTCTCTCTACCATGACCATGAAGTTGACTCTAGATCTACTCTAGTTCTACTAGGCCTATATAAGATCTACTCTCCATTAGTTAGATCTAGGGATCGAGAAGCTAGTAAGACAAGGCAAAAAAAGAGCAAGATCTGCAAAGGGTAAGACGAAGCAGCTTAGGGAGAAAAAAAAATCGGGGAAACCCAAGAAAATGAAAGTACCGTCCTCGCGCTTGCGCACACCACACTTTTTTTTTTCGTGGTCTCTCTAGACGTTGGGCTAGGCAGACCACAATTGCAGTCTTGGAAGACACTTCCATAAATATATATTTTATCAATGTTTTCAGATACCTAGACAGCTTCAAAGAGGGTGAGTTTGTCATCTACTCTCACAACAAGCTCCCGTACTCTGTGCACGCTTTCTTCCGCTCTTGTAGTGGAGACCTTGCAGCCTGCACCTGTGCAGTGGCTGTCAAAGTTGAGGATGATGTAGTTTTGTTGGACAGGTGTGGGTCAAAGCGAGCAAGGTCATCAAGCTTCAGGCCTTTGACCGTGAAGCTTATTGCCAATGGTGAAATCAATGCAGGCCTCAGGATTCAGGAACATGATCAAGGCAACAAGTATCATGTGAGTCTGGCAGTTTAATAGTTCTTTGTCTTTGTAGTATTGTCATCAACCTTTTTTTTTTTTTTTCAAATTTTGCTTAAATGAAAGTTTTCTTTTGATTATCAAACCTATCTCAATTTGGTTAAAGGTTGTTGAGAACACCGACTTGCTTAGGGTCAAACATTTTTGTTTTAATTACAAGCCTTTAGCACAAGATTTTTTGTTTATTTTTGTTTTTGTTTTTACAAATTATTCCTAAATCTATAACTGCCTTAAGATTATGTCATCTTCATCTTGGCTAGAGGTTGAGTTTATGTTACTTAAAAACTGAACCCACTAAATGAAAAAGGATTATATTAATTTAATTGGTAATACTAGTATTTTCTGCAAAAAGAAATAAGATATTTTTTTAATTCTAGCTCCAGAGATTTTTCAGAGATATGTATGGTATTTCCTGTGTTGTAGACATTAAACAGCAGTTAGCATAATCTTATTGCTTTATGCCCCAGATTATTCTACCAAGTGGCACAACAGTGGTCGTAGAAAATGACAAGAGAGCACTTGGAGGAACACCAACCTTTTTGAACGTGTGGATCATTGCATCAGCTTTTGATTATGAAGAAACAAAAGGTAATAATTTAGACCTTTTCTACAAATCATGTATATTGGAATCTTGTTTTTCTATTTTAGAGTTATCAAAGTCGTCTGGTTACATACTTTTGACTATGCATTTTCTAGATTGCTGTTTTACAGAAATTTACTGCTTTTGTCATTCAAGGTAACGCAAAGTAGCAAAAAAAGTTATTATATTTTGTGTCTTTCTACCTGTACTGAAGTACTTATAAAAATTTTTTAGAAACAACAGTATTTTTGAACCACTTGCTTTCAGTGTAGGCAATGTGCACTGATAGCCTTAGACAGTAATTATTTCAAACTGATTTTAAAACGTTCTTTTTCACTACTGTCTTGTCAGGTCTTTGCGGGACGTTTGATGACGACAAAACCAATGACATTGTTAACCAAGCTGGTGCAGGTGTGACGGTCTCAGGAATAGTACAAGATCCCTTTACTGAGGCATGGAGGTGAGTTTAAATCCTCAGGAATGATCAAAATATTAAATGTAGAACTGCAAACTATAGCAAAGCTTTTGTTAAGCTATTTAAAAGATTAGCGAGTTTGTTTAATCTTTTCCTTTCATCCCTGCACACATGTTGTGCCCATTGATATTTTTTTGTGCTAGCACCTGTTTTTTTATATTGATCTGCACACTTTCCATTTTGAAATAATAACAATCAAAGCTTTTATCTTAAAATTTTTTTTTTTTATTCCTAAAAATAGTGCACACCCAACGAATAAGCCTTAAATCATGCAATGTGAAAGCTTAACCTCTTAATATTTCAAGATCATTGGGGGGAAACAAAAAAGAGGGAATCTGACTTATAATTTTTTTTCCACGCAGAGTCAATGTTCGAAACACCATTTACGCAGGAACATGTGAATCTGAAGGCACAGAGACAACTGAGGAAGAGTACTGTAGCTGCATGGCCCCCGATCAACCAATGTGTGATTCTGACCAATACTTCATTAATTGTCAAAAGGATGCAGCGTTTGCAAACTCTGGAGTTAAAATCTGTAAGTGATGGACGACATTCCTACAAATATTTTAACCTGATGTGCACTTACAAGCATAGCTAGAAGTTCTCTTTTTCTTATTTATTTTTTTTATTTTATTTATTTTAGGATAACAATTACCATTTCTATGCTTTATTTATTTTTCTCTTTCAGATAATGATGTGACTGACAGATTAATTCAAGAATCTGACGAACCAGATTTTTGCTTTGACTCCTCTGTCACTGTTTCTGTCTTTGAGTTTGATATATTCTACACTTTTGATGAGTCAGTAAGTTGTTTTTTTTAATGAAAAGAACATTTTTTTATTCAATACAAATATTACACAATTATTTATATTAAAGCTACAGCACTATGATGATTATAATGATGTTGGTAGTGGTGGTGAAAATGTCAGCGTTTTTAATGATAAAAATTGTGGTTTTTATACAGAAAGTAATGATCTAATAATAATAAAAACGTAACCTAGAAGTTGTAAGTTTAATGATTAGAAAGATGATTCTGACTAACGAAAATATTCCAACAGAGTAAAAAAAAAAATCAGTTTAAACAATTTTTTTTTCTACATTATTATTTTGAATGATTTTTCATTTTAAACAACATTATTTTGAACTATTTTTTCTTTTTATACAACATTATTTTGAATGATTTTTCTTTTAAGGAATTTAAATGGCCAACACCTTCTGGACTAGATGAAGATGATGCAACTAGAATTTGTAGAGAAGCAATTCTCAAATCTAGTGTGAGTGCATCTGGGTGCGACACTAAATTCAACATTGATGTGGAAGGCGCAATCCAGTCTTGCGTGTCAGATATCAAGGTCAGTATTTAATCACTTAACGCTGAGACATTTATCTTTATTAGGTTACTAAGTCTGCATTAATGCTATAGGTATATTTTAAAATATGAGTCTAATCAGTATCGCATACACCTGCGTTACCTTAAATTACATAGTTTCTGTATTCATTAACTGCAAAAGGGGTTTATGCCTCGGATGTGAATCTTTTTTTTCTCTCCAGATAACTGATGATACATCTTGGGCCTTGTCCCTGGTCAGTAACATCCGCGTTCAATGCATCAATGAGCTTAATCTCCTGGTAGACCCTCCAGCTATCAAGATTTGCCCTTCAGATTGCAGCTTCAGGGGCTTATGTTTAGGATGTAAGTAACAAAAAAAAGATGACAGTACAAATGTAGAGAAGTTAGTTTTGATAGGTAGGCAGCATATAGTGCGTCAAAATTTATATTGTTAGTTTATCTGCTTGTTGTTGTATTTTCTTAACATTATTCATGTCGAACAAGTTGGCTCTATCAGCATATGTGTATCTTGTAAAAAGTCAGCCACAAGTCATCACTTCACAAGCGTTTTTATCCATAATTTAGGCTTAATAAAATTGTAAAACTTATGTTTTTCCATTATTTATTTACATTTTTGTCGAAGAAAAAGAATTTCAAAACTGCTACCAAAAAGTAGTTTCAGATACTATTGTTCTTAGATGTTTTCTGGAATCTATGATCTTTCACCATGACTGAAGCCAGGGAAATATAGACTCTACATTTGGAATTAGACATGGATTACTTGAAATATAAATTTTTATACTTGCAACTCAAAATTAAGACAGGAATAATTGCAAGTTGGACTATGCAGGTTGGACATGCTAGAAGACTTAACAGCTCTGTAGTGCTAAGTTTTTTTTTTTATCAGGTTATAGGCACAGGATATCTTAACGAGTCAGTGTGGTGAAAATTTTGGAGGGTGTGGAAAATGATTGTCTCTTGTTTCTTCAAAACCAATTGCTGATGCAGTGATCAACACATTCAAAAATTTTGGTATTCCACCCAAAGAGAGCATAGTTGTCTAGAGGTATAAACAATGTTCTCTTTTAGTTGCAAGGCAATTCAGAGTCAACATGTCTATAAGTTGAAGGTTTGAATCCCACACAGCACAATCATATTTCGATTATTTTCACTCTAAGCCTATTTCTAACCACTGCTAAAAACTGTCTAAAATTCTAGTTTGAAATAAAACTGTACAAGTCAGTCAGCTTGAACTCTAATACAAAAATAAATTAATGTACGTGTTGAGGACCATAGCAGGAAGAGGAGATCACTGGTATCATCATTAAGAATATCATAACCAATTTTACTGCCTTAGTTTAGAACATAATCATAGTCATAATTGAGTTTTTTTGTATTTTTTTATGAAATGGCATGAATTTTCAAAACACGCTTTCTCTGTCTGTCTGCCTTGCTTTTTAGTTTCTGTATGTTTGTGTGACGAGGGATATGCTGGCTTTGACTGTTCCATTGATCTCAAAGTACCGCCAGTTCTTATGGAATTAGTAGGTGGACCACTTTGTGATACCTCACAGGACGACAATGGATGCAATTCTGTGACAGTACTGGGCTACCCATTCGCCCAGGCTCTGCCACCTAGGAAACCTATGTGTCATCTTCAAGCATTACTGGTAAAATAGATTATTTTTTTACTCTCTTTAATGATTAAAAAATAGGAAAAATAGGTTTCTCAAATTTGTACGAAAGTTAGGACAATATTTTTGTTATGGGTGTATTCATTTATAGGGCTTTCTCTTATGAAAAAAGCTGTTGTTTTTTTTTTTCTTCTTTTATTTCTGTATTTCTTGTTATGCAGAAATCAAAATCAAAACACTTTTTACTTTAGTGTGATGATTATGACTGAATGAATTGATATGTTTATCTTTAAGCTACACTTAAATAGATAGTTTTATTTCTATCGATCATTATGTGTCTATTTTTTCCTTACACTTTTAGTCTTTCAGATAAAAATTTTGTAATCTTCTTGTTTTAACTCTATAAATGCATAACACATATGACTTTGTACTTTCTGTAATTAAAATGTACGCTTCTTTTTAAAGGTGACTTCTACATCAGTGACGATTGACACAGCATTCCAACGGATAGATTTGGAGGCAACCTTTATTAGCATTGAATCTGTGCAGTGCACTTTCCCTGTACTAGGCGTTAAAAGTTGGGAAGTGTCCATCAGTAATAATGGCCAGGATATCAGTGATGGGTTAAAGTTCATCTCCTACAACTCGGACTGCCAGAGCTGTTCTGAAAATGGTTGCGTACCCAGGGTGAGTGTCTACTTCGTACTATTCAAGTTTAGTGCTGCTGTAAGACATGTAGTTTCGCACATCTATAGATTATCATTCCTTTATTAACATTGAACAGGGTCTGCTATTCAGAAGTCGATTTTTGATCAATGAATCATGGGTAGATATTTTCAAATAAAGGTGAACCTGAATTATCTTGAAACCATGAAGCAGAGACATAAACAATTATTATGAGAATCACAAATTATGATGGTAACAAAAAAAGATTGTTGACTTTTGAAACAATAAAATTTGTGATTTAGGCCAGTAATTTTAGCATATTCATTTTCAAATCTAGTGTATATATATATATGTTACAAGTTTGTAAACTTACCTGAGAACTTAAAATTTAACCAAAAGGACTTTTATATAACATTAAAGAGAAGAAACGAAAATACTTTGGGCGCTCGTAAAGACTCGCTAGTTTAGTTTAGAAAACACATTCTGGTTGCAGGAGGCCTACCATAGCATTAAAGATAACTAAGACAGGGAGCTTTTCAGGTGGATTGTGTGGGAGGTTATGTCCAACACAGCGCAGTGGTCAACATGATGATGATGATGATGATCAAACTCACATGTGTTTTCATAACTCATTTTAAAATATTCTTCATTACTTCTTTTACAGGATGAAATTTGTCTGATTTTCAACCAATGCTATGAAAACGGTGCCATAAACCCTCTAAATTGCTCTCAAGTCTGCAATACTGATGTCTCAAACACAACTTGGACTGTTTTGACAGGTGAGTTTACTCATTTGATTTTTTTCTTCTTCATATCTCACAGTTATTCAACAACTCTGCACTTTATTGACAATGACCAATCTTTAGCTACTGAATTAAGTACTGTCTTGAAGCATAGCATACTTTTTCTACAGATTTCTATCAAGGCTAACTATCAGTTTTGGTTATATTTTTTTTGGTTTTATCTTACAAAAATGATACACATCAGTTTGCTAATAAATTATCGAACCATTAGTTGTTTTTCCTGTGTAGACAGTGAAAGTGTTAAATGTATTGAGTTTTTTTTATTTTTTTCCAGATGCTGATGTCACTCCTCTTGTGCGTCGCTACACAGTGAATGGTATCAAAAACAATATACTGTCTACACCATCTGCCAACTTCACACTCAGGGGGCTCCTGAACTTGACACACTTGATGATGGAACCAAAGCCATTGTATTTGATGGAGTAAACCAATCCATGAGATTCATTCCAAGAGGTTCATTTACTAAACTTAAATTTTTAAAATTATTAAGCATTAAATTTGTTCTAATTTATTTTTCAAATTTAATGATATACTCTTTGCATAACAAATGCTTCCAATTCTCTTGTGGTTAAAGATGTTTCATTGTTATTTTCACCATTAACTGATAATTCAGTTAAAACATAATTTTTTTTTTTTTTCATCTGCATTAACTCTATTTGTTCATATAATATGTAATATATGTAATATACATATTCATATATTGAACCAAAAACTGCTCCTTCTTTTTTCCCCAACAGACTCTTGTCTAGTTAAAGTTACCAGCTGCCAACTCGGCCTCACCTTCAGCTTCAGACTAGCAATAAACGACTACGAAGATGACAGTTTTGTCTTTTCCTGTGGCGCAGACGATAGCAGGACCACAGGCATATCAGCTTGGTACAGGAACAACAGATTGAATGTGCGCCTCAGAACCTTTGACAAAGAATGGACTGTAAGGAGAAGTTAATTTTTTTTCCTTTTCTTGTGATTGTGATTGTGACAGGTCCTGAAAGCTGTGTATTGATTAAAGTTTATCAAAGACTATCAAATTCTTTGTTGAAAGATATGTGGATTTAGTATTTTGCACAAGTCTTGGTTTTGAAAAAATGCTTTCATTTACGGGCTAAAGAGAGGCTAACCTTATTTTACTTTGCTCAGGGTCTATGGCAGATTTATAAAGTAAGGGCTGTTTCTTACATTTTTGATTCATAACAGAACCCTTTTTCTAGAAACGATTTCAAAAGTAATAAATGTAATGATTGAAAAGCAAAAGCATATGTCCCCACAACCTGGACTTTTATGCAAATTTAAAATGTAGGAAGTGCTATCATTCCCTAAGTTTTGTACATCTTACTGCATTGAAATTGTGAAACTTTGATTGCTTAATTTACAACCTGAATTAAGAGTCTGAAAACCTGTGTTTGATACACCAAGTCAGATAGGCTTTAACTGGCCCTGTTTTGCATTTTTGTTCCTTAGGTCAGAGGTGTCTACAAAAAATCAACATACGGAAACAGATATGTGAATGTTGAAATCTCATGGAACATTGATGAAGGCATTACACTTTGGTTAAATGGAAAAGAAGCTGATGCTGATCCTAGTTTTACTCAAGTGACAAATATATTGCCTGGTCCTGAATATTGCAAGTTTGGGGAACCAATATCGGGAAGTAGTTTTGCCAGTATAGCCATAGCAGACCTCAATGTTGTGCTTGCTCCCAAAACCTTGCTGACTTGCTTCAACATCGATTACGGTAAGCTTGTAAATATTTATTAAAGAGTATACTATGATTTATGTTTATTTGTTTTTTAAGTAAACAACAAGTGCCAATTTTAACTATTAAAAAGTATCACTACAGCAAACTGCGACTTTGACACATTTTATTTCATTTACTAGCATTAAGTTTCCAAATGCATACAAATGACAATTTTTTACAGTTGTTCTTATTTCTTTCTTTTAAATTGCTTTTGAAATAGCATTACTTTTTTTTACAACCTGAAACAATTAAAAAGGGGTAGTAAATACTGTTGCAAACAAATATCAACTAGCTATGACAGAACTTGATGGCAGGTGCAGTTATTATTAGAGATACGCTCAAATTAGAGAAGATGCTACAAAATCAGATTTTTGTTATCTGGAGTGATTTCTTATCCCCACTCAGATTAAAATGCATTTAATTAAATTTTCAAAAATTTATATTAATTTTATTTTATTTCTCAGTTTGTTTCAAACATGATAAATGGAGGAAATTGGTAAAATTTCATTTTATCCTTTCAATCTTCATTGTTATCCAGAGCTACCAAAATTCACCTCAAGTCCAGAAATTTCAGTGTCTTTTAATGCCACTAGTGGAGAAGCAGAATTGGTCTGCATAGTCGAAAAGCTGGAGAGATCTGATGTGATTTACTTCACAGAGTTCTACTTCTCTGGATCTCAGACACCACTGGAAGTTGTGAGTTACATCAATTGATGACAGATATATCATAGTGTCTATGCTGTGCTATGTAACATCGCATTAGGTTAAATGCAATACAAATCCAACTATGGCTTGTGGTCTAAACTCAAATGTCAATTTGTCTATCAGATGGTCAATTTTGTTTGTTTGTTCGAATAAGAATTTTCTACTTAGAATGAAATAAATTGTGTCTATTTAAATATCTCCTGTGAGTCGCATATTGGAAACTATATTTCATGTATTTCTATACGTATGTCAGCAAACTTTTTTCAGTTTTAAGCTGCTTTTTATATTTAATTACACTAGTATGTCTAACCATCAGTATTCTTTCCTTCAGACACCTGGGATGGAAGAAGAAATGGTCAAAGCATACCTGAATGATAGCATGATTCAGCCTTTGAACTTTGGAGATAAAATCTCGTGCAGAGTGTCTGCATGTATAGCAGCTGACTGTGCCAACACTAGGGGACCAGCAAGGGAGAGCAATATGCTAACTGCTGAAATACAGGTTTTGTATGATGAAATTAAAAAGCAATAAAACTAGCTTAAAGGTATTAAAAAGCACTTTTTAAATTTTACCAGTAATTTAAAAATAATG
Organism: Elysia chlorotica; assembly: GCA_003991915.1. Classification (NCBI taxonomy): domain Eukaryota; kingdom Metazoa; phylum Mollusca; class Gastropoda; family Plakobranchidae; genus Elysia; species Elysia chlorotica. Next base: position 77,122 of record RQTK01000379.1, on the reverse strand, counting down.
CTAGTGCTCTGTTTTCTAAGTCTTCTATTCATAAATAATTCCTGCTTTATATCTTTCAAATGAGCAGAAGAGCTGTAGTAAGACATATAGCTTTTTTTTTGCATGGGATTACTTTTAGTCATAAATCTACTCTTTATGCCATTTTTTAATTGGTGTATATTTCCAAATGGGGATGCATTTGTTTATTTTTTTACTTTGACAGATCATCAAGGAGAGGCTGGAGGTCTTTGAGGGACAGATTGGAAATATTCAAGTCAAGTCAACCATTCCTCCCAGTCTGTTCTGCCCCTTGGAAGACCGTGGTGACGATTGTAGCCTTCACATTTCTGCCAAACTTTTAAAAATAGATGAAGAGATAAAGTGCCCTGTGGACCTGGGTGGCTTTGAAATCACACAGTTGGTATTCCCTCTGAGCAGCAGTGCATCCACACCCTCAGATGCAACGTGTAGATACGACATAAACATCTTGACAACTCAGGAAATGAGATGGGAGGCCAGCGTGACCATTCAGGTGTTAGGTACTGTGGACTTGATAAAAGACGGAGACCAGGAAAGATCTGTGCAACTGACGGCAACAATAATCGCTGGCGGCCTAAATTTTGGATCTGTCACAGCTGGCAAAGTTAAAGTAAGTTCAGTAATTTTTTGTTTTACTTTTGTAAAAAAATTTGTTGTTGTAGTATAAGCGGGTGAGGTGCAAAATCAAAATATGGGCAAATATTCAAAATATTCTATATTGAAGCCAGAGATTAGAACGCAAAGAATTTTGTTCTTCTGCAAAAAACACAAAATTTGGAGACTTTATTTTTTTTTTTAATTTTTATATACATTTTTATGTTCACCGAATACAAAAAAAAATTGTTCTCCCAAAAAAAAAAAATGTATTTTTTAGCATAGATGAAACAATCAAAGATCATACCATGCACTTGAAAAGAGGCACGAAAGAATTTTGAAATAATAAAAACAATCCAGTTTGTAATTTGCTTATTTAATTTTTTACTTACCCTTGAAAAAGAGAAATGAATTTTGTGAATCTATATATTATAATTGACTCTCTAATTTCTAGGTGAATGTTAAGGATAGAGATGGAATCCGCAGACGGTGTGAAAGCATGGGAGATCCACATCACAGGACATTTGATGGAAGGTAAGATGAAATTAATTTTGACTGTAGTTTTTTCTTTTTAACTACCGGACCTATTCCTTGTTAGCCCCTGCATTTAAATATATGAAATCAATATGCATATTTGTGTCTTTCTTGTACTCTATTGTATGCCCCTAAAAATGTATTCACTGAAGGGGTCCATTAATGGAGTGCTCCACATTTTAGACGTAATTCATAGAGGTATAATGGGTATTATGTGCCCTAAAATATACAATAAATTTCATTTTTTTTTCTCTCACATTCACTCTTGATTGGATATGATTAAATGAAAAGAAAATGTGCTTCTGTGACAGACATTAAATTTGATTTTGTTTCAGAACATTTGATAACTACAAAGAGGGTGAATTTATTTTGTACAAACACAACTTCTTGCCGTATGAGGTATGTTATATGCATTTACCACCAAATTGAATTAATATTTGTGAGCAATTAAATTAATTTTGTAATTATATGCTTTTCACACATGTCAAGTTTTATATCGCTACCATCAATAATAAATCTGTTCGTAAAATTTGTTTGGTTCAAAGTATATATATTATATTAATATCTCTGCCCTGATTCTGTATTCTAAATTAGAATATTTTGAATGTAATTGAGGAATCAATTCTTTAAAATATTTTGACCTGAGAGAGGTATTGACAGCAAAGCTGCATTGATAACTTTTTGTGTAAATTTATTGCTGTTTACATCAGTTTGAATTGGAAAGGAAAGATCAGCTCTTAAGTAAAAAATATGAATATGTGTCACGTAATAACCTAGCTTACAATTATTCATTCTTTGATACAAGAACCAATGTGAAATGTCTAGTTTCCAAAGTAGTCAAATTTTTTTATGAAGAAACTGGGTTGTTTGTTGTTTTTTAGGCGTACTTTTTTTAAACATTGGAAGATATTCCATATTAAGGTTTAACAAATGAAAACATCTTTTTGTTATATTTTTTGTTGTTTTTTGTTTTTTTGTTGTTTTTTTATTTAATGCACTACAGGTGCCCAATTAGGGCTCTCAAAATGATCAGCCTCTTAAATTTATCTAACAATTTTGTTTTCTAGGTGAGAACATTCCAACTCGCTTGTAATGGGCGAGCTGCGTGTAACTGCGGTCTGGCTGTCAAGTCTGGTGATGATGTCATTCTACTTGACGGTTGTCGCTCCGGTGTAAATGATCCGCTCAGAACAAAGATCTTTACAAATGGAGAATTGACCCAAGGAACCAGTTTTGATTACAATCAGAAGACAGGAATGTACAAGGTTAAAATTTCCCCACAATTTTGTGTGTGTGCATGTTTTTGGTTTCCTTTGTGTGTATGTGTGTGTGTGTGTGTATGTCAATCTAAGATTAATGATTTTTTTCCCCTCTGCAATTTTTAAAACTTATTTTCTTTTCATCATTCATTTATTTTCTCTCTTCCTTTTCTTTTTTTTTTGTCTCTCTTTGTTATTTAAAGATATCCTTTACTGCAAAACTTATTTCCTTGTCTCTTTTTCTCTTTTTCTATATATAATTTAAACTTTAATGTGAAATCTAAGAATATTCATAAATATATAAGTGGAGGTAATATTTATGTTTTTCTCAATTACCCTTTTATATTCAGAAAAAAAAAACAGTGATCCGTTTTCACATGTCTTATATGTCCAGTCTACATCTGATGTTGCTCTTGCATGTTGAAATTAATATTATATTATATTAGGAACACAATTTTCTTCTTTTTTTTTCTCCTGCAAACATCTTTTTAGTAAACTTTTGTGCTTTCTACTTGTGATAATAAGGCTCTTATAAAAGTTTCCGTAGTTTATGATGTTTTTGTTGTTGTTGTTGTTGTTGTTGTTGTATGCAAAATGTTTAAAGTAAGAAAATTTGATAAGTAGGGTCAGTTCTGTAGGATGTAAACCAACATCTCATGGGGTTTTTTGTTTTGTTATTTTATACTTTGAACCTTAAATTATGCCATTCCATTTTGTATTTAAATTATTTTTATTTATTTGTTAAAGATCACTCTTCCTACTGGAATGGTTATTCGGGCCAACCCTATAAGAAGTCAGAGGATTGGTTTCCCTTTCTTGGATATTGTTGTCACAGCATCATCTTTGGACTTCCAGAACACAATGGGTTTGTTTTCAATAGACATTTATATATATATATATATAATATTTTTACAGCGGTTTGATGAAAGCTTTAACATTATCATCCTTTGAGCTTCTAATATACTTGAATTGTGTTCTTGAAAGATTTTCCAAATTATTGTTTGCTAACGATGCTTCTGCTTGTATACTTTGCATACTTAAAAAAAAAGTATATAGATAATTTCATTTGAGATAAAAGAAGGCTAAAAGGTTTGATGTACCTTTGACTCAAGAGATTGACTGCTACAGAGAAAGTGCAAAGAGAACTTGATGAGATATTGTTTTAAAAATTAATATAAAGTGGGAAGCGAATGCAATTTTAGAATGGTAAATGGAAACATAAAGTATATTTTCCATTTCATTTAAATAATATTGTTATCTATAGTTTCTTAATACTAAGATGCTTAGTTTTTTGCATTGAATTTTTCCAGTTCTGAATTTAAATGCAAAATTGTTACTTGATTATATTTGCAGGCTTGTGTGGCACTTTTGATGATGATGAAACCAACGATTTCATGACATTAGAGGGTTCCCTTGTTCAGAGTTTCAATGAGTTTTTACTGTCATGGAGGTATGTTGCTGTTCTTTACCTGTATTTGTGTTTTAATCGTTTGGGCTTGCATGCCTACAAAAGCAACAGGAGCATTATTTATCTTTACCACAGTCATTTTAAACTTCTTGGTTGACCAATTTAGGAGATAGATGAAAAATAGTTTTTTTTTTCTTTCTAAAGTTTCTGTGGTTGAAGTAAATTCTTATATAGAATAATGTTTTTGTTTTTTTTTCTTTCAAAACCTTTGATCTTTATATTTAACTTGAATTGTATGCTGAGGAAACAAAAAAATACCCCTGGTTTTTTTAATGCTTCAATTAAAATGTTTTTTGTTTTTTTTTAATGCATACATTTTATGTATTCCTTCTTTAAAATTTGTTGTTTTCCTCAAATATCTACTTTAAAAGTTTTAGTTTATATTTTTATTGTATAGCGAAGTGTTGAAGATAAAATAAATGTTTTCCTGCACAGAATTTTTCAAATTTTGTTTAAATGCATTTTCTAGAGTGGATCCATCTGAGAGCATTTACAATGGAATCTGTGCCACTGATGCAGTCCTGTCTTTGACAACTACATCTTGTAATTGTTTGGAAGATGATGAGCCAGTTTGTTCAGTTTTTGTTCAAATGCAAACATGTAATAGAATTCAAGGGCTGACCGATGGCTCAGCAAACAACACTGCTGGTGAGTTACTGTCTTCTCTAATAATATTGCCCCATGGCTTTGGTGAGGAGGATGAAAATAAAAATATCAGCATTGTTAAAGTTATATTAATCCTCAACATGGATTTTAGGACGGTAAAATACATACACAATTTACTTTAAGTTAATAAACTTTGTGTTTTATTACCTTTTCTTCATCTTGGAGCTAAAAATGGGTTGCACACTTTTGCATTTTCATATTGCCTTGTAGGGGACTGCCATTCATCTTTATTTTTGTATTTGTTTTTACAACAAGGGTCAAATTTCAACCTTGGAACTCATTAGGAAATTTTGGTCTGATTAAGTTTTTGTAGTTGCTTTGCTTACAATTTTAAATGCATTAAGGAATGTTTTGATTATTTTTTTTTTCACAAAATTTTCTGTTCATTTGTTTGTGCATGCTTTTTTTTATTTAATTTATCAAAATATTTAAAATTCTTATCTCATTCTATTCTTTTGACTTTTGAAAAATTGCATTATGTGAATGACTGTTTTATTTTGATAGATGCAAGTGACAGTGATGCAAATGAAGTCCTGGACAGCTGCAAAGTAGCAGTCAATCCGAATGTGTTCAAATATGATCCAGACTACACTTTCCCGGTATGATGTGAAGCATTTGAAACAGTATCTGATTTAAGCACTAAATGATAATTATGTTTTATCCAAATATTTTAATTAATTAAATAGATATTTTTGGAAAGTAAATAACATTTTCTACCAACTGATGTTTTCTGTGTTTTTATGTTTCTATTGTACATGATGGATTGCTTAAGGTTATATTTTGCGCTACATTTTTCTTTACTATGCAAGATGATATGCACGATTTTCTTTAGGCTAATAAAATTTTCAGCCAAATGTGAGGATATTCCTTTACTTTATCAATTTAGTAGATTTTTAAGTGTTGTTTTATTTTTACCACTCAGAAAATAACACTCCTTTTAGATACAAATGTCAGAGTTCCCCATTTCTGCTGTATTGAAATTGAACAGTAAAACAATACATTGATTTTTTTTATCCTTACCCTAACAGATTCCGACATGGCCAACAGCCTCAGGCATTACAAAAGAACAGGCAGAAAATAAGTGTAAAGCAGTTCTAGAGGCTAGCCTTTCTCTTGAGGCATGTGGGCAACTTCTTGGGGAATTAACTATCACCGTGACAATTGAAAACTGTGTCGCAGACATACAGGTGAGTTACGCTGATCAAGAATATTATTGTGCAGGCGTTCGGTTATCTCATGTTATTTAAACATTATTCATCTATTCATGTTTATATTTACTCATTTATTTTTGTATGTGTATTCATTTTCATGTATAATTTATAACATTTACACAATATAAGATTTTGCTTATATACATACATTCAGAAACTCGAGCTGTGATATTGTGATATTATGATTTATATAGTATGTATAATATTATTGATCTTTATGTCGAAATTCTACCTTTTTATTTTCATATCATTGTAAATTTTATAATTTCGTTGTGTTGTATGAAGAGAGTGTACTTTAGTTTCCCCTTGAGGGATAAATAAAGATTTCTGAATTCTGTATTCTGTATTCTGTTTGAAAAGGATAATATTCGTAAGTGCTCTAATGCTTTGTGAAATCCCTAAAAACTAAATTTGCAGATAAGTTTGACACTTCATGGGACTTTGTATGAGGTAATTATCTTGTATTTCAATTAAACTCCGAAATTCTCAGGAAAAAGAAAGCTTGAAAATCTCTGGGGTGCAAACCATAATAACATGTACTCTCTCCTTTATTGCTTCAGATATTAGATAACCTGGAGTATGCCGTCACAATATTGGCACAAATCCAAGTAATGTGCATAACTGAGGCAGAGACCTCTGGTCCCATTGATGGTAATGGACAGCAGACTTTGCCTCCAGATGTGTTAAATAACTTGTGTCCTGAAGATTGCTCTGGGCACGGAGACTGCACTGCAGGTAATCAATTATTAGATCTGTGTTTATCTGATATGGAGGAGTGTAGGTAACAGTTGATAAAATATCAAACATAAATGGGGAAAAGCTTTGGAGCTGTGGGTGTGTTATATAAAAAAGAATTGATAGAATATAAATCATTAATGGAAACGCTCTAGGGCTGTGGATGTGTAATATAAAAGAGTTGATAGAATGCAATTTATTAATTTAAAAAAAAAGCTTTAGAGCTGTGGATGTATTATATCAAAGAGTTAATATAATATAAATCATTAATGGAAAAGCTCTAGGGCTGTGCTGTGTAAATATTAATGATAAAGCTTTAGAGCTGTGGATGTGTAAAAATAAAAAGTTGATAGAATATAAAACATTAATGAACAATTTTAGAGCTTTGGATTTTTTGTACAAAAGAGTTTAATGTGCATGGAGAACATTTTGCAAGTTTGATACACAGAAGAAATATGGCATGAATTTGCTATTTCATGAACACATTGAAAGCTTATTAAAAATTTTAACCAATTAATTTTTTTTTAATCCATTGTTTTCTTTTTACAATCTTTCCTTTTTTATGTTTGATGTTTTAACTCATGTCTGGTCTCAACATCTTTTTGTGGCTATTTTTAGTATTCAGTCGGTTTTTTTGTGTGTTTTTTTTTATCCTCTTAAGTTTTTTGTATAGCTACAGTGCATGAAACAAATTGTGACAAAAATGTATAGCATGAAATAAAGTGTTTCAATTGCAATTTTGCCAAGTCAATTGCCCTGTAAACCAACGCTTCATTCTTTTAATCATTTTTCCCCTTTTTTTGGTGGATTTTGGTGCACATCATGTGTATTGATAAGTGTTTGTGAATAGCAAGCAATGTTTGAACACTCTGTAGCATTTCGTTTTTCCATGCATGTGCATTGTATGTGGAATGACATTAGCTAATTATAGCATGCAACGTAACATGAGAAAATCTTTTGTTGCCCCAGGCACATGCATGTGTGATGAAGACTGGCTGGGAATTGCATGCAACATTCCCTACACAGAACCCCCTCGCCTCATTTCTATTGGTGGTGGGGATCAGTGTGACAAACGATTAAGGTCATGCAACAAGATTGAGATCTATGGATTTGGTTTTGCTGACACATCCTTATTAACTTGTCGTATACACTCTCTTGAGGTGAGATTATGAGTTTGCACGAAGGGCGTTATCTATATCATAAGCTTAAGGATTTGTCTGCTCATTAGATATATATCTTAATGGATACTTTCTTGTTATAATTATGTCAGTAACATTGACAGCTTGAATTCTTTCACAAACATGATGATCACTCATTATTATTATTTTTTTAGTTTGTTATAAAGAAATTAATGAATATAGACTCTGCACGTTTCAAACAAACTTTTTTTCACTTTATTTTGTATCAAATAGGACAACACAGTAATCACAGTACCTGCAGTGTACGTGACGGCTTACATTGTGGACTGCTCTTTTGATAAAAATGGCAACTTTGAGATCAGTGTTTCCAACAACCAGCTCAACTTTAGCAATGTCTTGACTTACACATGCTTTGACTCAGTTTGTCTAAATTGCACGGATGGTCTCTGCACACCTAGGGTGAGGACTTTATTTTTCAATGTTGTTTATTACATTTTCTCCTCATGTGCCCTAATTTACCATATTGAAAATGAACACATACATTTTTCTTTTATTCAGTGAACATTGAAAAGAACTAATGATTGCGAAATTTCAGCTTCAACATGATTTTCCTAATTCTGTATGGCTCTAGGAAGAACAAAGTTCTAATCTCACTCATCTTTATACTTATAATATTGAGAAGAAATTATATCTCGTAAACCAAACAAAGTCGCTTATGATTTGCAGAGACTTTGCCATTACACATTTTATCTCTTCAATGGAAACAAATATGAAATACAATATACTTTGATACAATCTGTTTTTATTAAAGAACGAGCAGATTACATTTGTTTCATTATGATTTTGAAAATTTACTTTCGGTGTACACAACACAAAACTATAATTTACATATATAACTATTGTTTGTTTTTTGCTCCTAGGGAAAATATAACTGATTTGCCCCTCATTTTCAAATGTTAATGGTTATTTGTGCAGACGGACATATGTATCATAGATGGAGAGTGCTATGCGGAGGGTTACTGCAAGCAAGGTGAACCAGAACTTATCTGCTGGCCCATCTATTCTGGGACTGATTGGACAAGAGTAACAGGTGAAAGTCACTTGCATACATTATGCTTTAAATTATAGGCATTTTTTATATTTTTCATTATTTGAAAAAAATAAAAATAAGGAATATGTCTCATAATTTTCTCTGTGCTTTGTCTTTCAAAGAGCATAATTTTCATACCTTACATTAGCAGATTGACATTAAAAATGTCGGTGGTATGAAACTGAAACCATCAATCATGCAATTCCTATCTCTATCTTTGTTTTTTTTTCTATCCATCTACTTGATAAAATTTGTAGTGGTTGTCAAATTTCAATTTAAAAGGGGGTATTCGTTAAGAAATATGAGAAATACTTGAACTGAAATATTAATGGTGTGGTATGTATTTTATTTCTATTGAAAAATTTTATACGCCTTTGGCATAACAATTCAATCAGCAATCTGCTAATGATTGTAACTCACACTGTGTTCAAGAATACTTATGTCTCATGATGAGTGAGACTGTTAAAAACAAATGCGGACAGAAAGTGCCTTATTTCATTCTCTGCATAGTACAACTGACTGTATGTATATATACCTACAAATCTTTTTTTTTTTTTTTTCTGTTGCATTTTTCAGCTGACGATGTAGATGAGACCAGAGTGATTTTTAGCATATTGGATGGGACAAACGTCAGCTCATCTGTGGGACTATTGCCTTCGTCTGGCACTCTGTCACTTACATTTGTAAAATATGGTCTCGGCATAAAAACCCTTTTGATCTTTGAACCATCAAGTTGGGTCAGTCTTTCACCCGTGTCTTCACCTTGTTTGAGAGACTTGAGGAACTGCAACCTTGGCTTAACAATATCATTCAGGTTGGTCTGATATTTTTCATTGTTTTGGTTTTTTGTTTTTCCCTTATTGTATTGATTGGCATTATTTCACTTTTTCATACCAAAGCTCAGAATATTATAACTACTTTAAAGTATTAATCTTTTCAATTAACATCAGTCTTAACTTTGTTTTCTAGTTAGCCTATACATGCTAGATTGATGTACATCAGACATAGTAAGCTGGGACTAAAGAGGTCATTACCTGGTACATTATTCAATACCTAAAACAGACAATGTTTTAAAATTATTATAGGGAAGGCTTAATATGATTGAACCATTTCGACTTTGTACAACTTAACAAAGGTGTCAAATGCTTAAATCTTTTAAATTTGTGTAACCATGGTAGGAAAACCATGAAGCTAAAGTCTAAGGTGTGGGTGAATGTAGCCAAATGGTTAATTGGAGTAGAACACAAATGCCTTTTCTGAGCACATTTCACACAGTAGAATATCTCACCAGACTGCAGGGCATTACAAAATAGCTTTTTATGCTTTTAGCTCATATATTTTTCTAGTCTCTATTAAGTCTTCATCTCTGATTTCAGTTTTAATGCCAGAAATCTTTTTTTTTTCCTGATTTCATTTTTAATGACATCTATAATATTTGCCCAGCACAATTCTTGGTTTTCAAATGCTCTTTCAAAGAGTATGGGACCAACTTTACTAGTATTAAGTCTTATTAAAATTGCATGTATCACCAATAACAAATTAATATGAAAATCGAATCTTCCAGTGTCAAATTTACTGAGCTTGTGGAAGGAGGGTATCTCTTCACCAACTGTGCTGATGATCCAGACGCTGCTGGAATCGCTGTGTATTACGAGAGGCAAAGAATGTACTTCATCCTCTCAACCAAGTCTGTAGAGTGGGTCACTTATGTCGAGCAAAACCAATTCAACGAGGACAAGTTCTATAACTTTGAAATCACTTGGAGTGCTCAATTAGGACTTAGGGTAAGAGTGTATATCTATGTCGATTTTATTTTTCTGAGCTAATTAAAATATGTAAATTATGTTGGTATTTGATCATAGCATTCACTTATCTTAGCATTTTGATTCCTTAAAAATTTTTTTCTTTTTATTTGTATCCTTTCGTCTTCTAGCTATCTGATATTTACAGATATATCTATTATTGTTTGTTATCTCCTAAGAGTAAGTAAGCGTAGCTGTTGTACGTTTATTATTCAGGCATATATGTGTTTAGATCTTTGTTGAGATTTACGTCCCCCAGGATTTTTTTTAAAGAATCCTAATGGAGACAGGGGCACCAGCTGTGATTTAAACTCTAGACCTCTTGCTAGCTAGTTCAGAGCATTAACCAACTGAGCTCTGTGGCACTGAGTATATTGGGTTAAAACTGAAAGGACCGGGCTAGCCACCCCCAAACTGCCCGCTTATTTCAGTCTTGCCAAACCTTGACCATGGACTGGAGTCGCCAGCAAGTTTTGAAAGCCTGTAAATAACAACCTAACTTGAAAACTACTAATTATTTTCCTTAGAGATGAGTTAAATGTTTGAAATAAATGTTTAAGTGGCAAGTATACTTCTCTATGGTCTGGAAAGTGTTAAATGCAAATACATTTTTTTATTACAACCTGTCATAGTCAAGCAAGGTTGCAAATAAAACTGTATCTACCACATTTCCCATTCCCACTCCCCTTCTTCTTTTCCTCCTCCTCCTCATTTTCTTCCTACTTTGTGATCAAATTAGTAATTCAATGGGGACAAAATGAAGTCATTCTCTGATTATAGCAGCAGTTTTTATTAACTTAAGCTCTTTACCGTTCCAGGTTTTCATAGACAGCAATATTGCCGGCCAGGAGGTTACTGGGGAAACAAGGCTTGGGATGGTTTCAACTAAACAATGTGATTTCAAATTAGGAGAGCAGCAAACTGGCTACACAAACCTGGGATTTCAACTGGTCTTCATAAATTTCATCTACGCAGATAAGAAGATTGTGGATACTTTTGGAGTCCCCACAGGTACCTAGCTAGCTATAGAGAAATGTGAACTCCTTATAGTTGTACAATAAAATTGCACACAGAGAACGTTTTGCTCAGGCTACACCAACAATTCCCCTTGAGATTATGCTATTGTGTTCGACTTTTGTGTGGGTCTAAAATGAGGAGTTTTACATAAATGTGGAAATTACTAATGAAGAGCTTTGTATCAACCATAATGGCTACAGTTGAAATACATTAAAGTTTTGTTGTCAGTTTGTGAAAATTTCACATGCATTGTTTTGGAACAACTTTCTTAACTCGTCACCAAACTTGATCAAACTTTTTGTATAATGGGGTGAAAAATGATAATTTATACTGATTGTTTAACTTCAAATATATACTTTTTGTTTTTGTTTTTACTTCTGAAAAAATTATTCTCAACCAACTGAAAATTTAGCTTGAATTGATGGTTAAATTTATCTATATTATACACACACAAAGAAAAAAGATTTCTTCTTCATGCTTAATTTTTATGTAACTGAACTGCCTGCAGCTATCATTAAATATCATGTCTTGGAGTATTTATCTCAACTTTTTGCTGCACTGCTTTGATAAGTTTCTGTAATGTGACTTAATTGGTAATTTCAAATTGAATGTGACATATCGCAGAAGGGTAAGTGATTGGCAGCATTACTTGAAAGATGATTTGAAGTATTATATTAAAGTCTTCTTTGTGAGGGAGGAAGAATAATTGACATTAGATTTTAGGTAAATGGCAAACTTAAATTCAGATGTACAGATGTACCAGTTTAGCTACAGTTTTGAAAATTGTTTTTGCTAATTGCTCTATTTGAATCCACAGGCTTCCCACAACTTACAGAAAAACCCAGATTGGTCTTTTCTGTCAATGAGTTCACAAAGAAGGCTACCTTAGAATGTCAATTTAACACACTCGATAGGTTTACTTATTACACACAATTTTTGCTCGGGACAAGACAGCTTACCTTTCCAAAAGTGAACAACACGATATCTGAAGATGATCTCCCATATTTAGCCTATGGATCTGAGGTGAGAACTTTAAGAAATAATCAAATGAGTTGGAGAAAAACAGTTTTGCTTTAGAGAAATGAAAAAAGTATCCTTTGCAAACACTCAAATAGTAACTTGGGATATCAGAATAAATGTCAGAAGAGATATGAAAAATGTTTTTTTTTCCACAAAAACTTGAAAAGTAATAACAGTATAACTGCTTTTATTTAGAATTTCGTGTCAGAGAAACTTGTAAAACTAAAGTTACATATTTTTTACTCATAACATTCATGAAATTCTTTGACAATTAGGTTCAAAATGGTACATTGAGAACTTATATACTTTTTTGTGTTGATGTGTTAGTTAGGAAAGAAAAGATTGATGAACTTTTTTATCTATTGTCTGTTTCCCTACAGCTCCTCTGCTCAGTGTATCTGTGTCCTTCAGAGGATGTGGAAACCGGTCTATGCTTCTCAACAAGTGGCACGGAAATTTTCAGCGAACCTCTTAAGGTTGCCTTTGAGGTATGAAAAATTTAAGTTCTAAAAAAAAAATTATCATTGCAGTTGTTATTCCATCTTGTAACAATAATACAATAAGTTTTCTTGTACACAGTTTGAATCAATGCAATTTAAATGGACACTGCCAAAGACTGTATTTTTCTTTTATATATAAAAGGTGATTTAATTGAATATTTTTTTTTCAATAAAATTTGATTAAAGGTAGTATTGTGTGCCCTTTGAAATTAAGAAATTTCATCAAACAACTGTCACTATTTTTCAAATTGAACCTCATTTTAGCTGGAGACTACAAAACTGATTGTTGCGGAAGGAGAGCTTGGATCTGCCAAGATCATATCCTTAGTTCCTCCATACCTCATGTGTCCAGAAGCATCACGCAACTCGTGTGATGTGAGAATTTTGTCCAGAGTACGTGGGGCAAGAGAAAAGTACTGCCCCGATAAAAGGATTATCCCACAGGTGATACTTTGATGGTAGTTTTGTATAATTTACGACGTTTTTACACAAGCTATAATAAATGTCCTAATATCATTCTTTAAATTGTTGTATCAGCCACAATTAATTGCTTTTTTTTTTTTTCTTAAAATTTTTCTCGTTTTATCCATCGAAAGAAAAATGCATGATTATATTTCAACTTACTGTATTCAAATACTGCTTAAGAAATTGCACATTAAAAAAAACTGCGCAATGTTTATTTGATTTACCAAAAACATTTACAACCATTGATTATAATAGCCTTGTATTTTTGTTTTGTTTTAACTATACAAAATATCTACTCTAATGTAAAAATAAAAGGCTTTTTAAGCTTTTTTCTTCAATTTTTTAAATTTTTTTTCCTAATTTTCAAATTAACATTCTATTTCACTAGGCTGTGATTCTCTGGGGACAAGATGACACGAGCGGTGCATTCTGTGGCATACCCGTCTCCTCTGTGACCTGGCAGCGAGAGCAATTTATCACAATCAAAGGAGTTGTTGACAATATTAGAAACAAAGATCAAGAGCGTGTTTTGGAACTCTCGGTTTCAATCAATTCAGCCTCTACCAATTTCAGCACAACAGAGGAGCTTGGAAGAGTAGAGGTATTTGAATAGAAAAGAAACTTAGATGTGTTTCCGTGTGTTGAATATTTTGGGTATATTAAACATTTAGGTTGTCATTTTTCTTTATGGTTGGCTGTTGTTGATGAATCATATGACATTTTCAAAATTCAAGTATATTCATGTGTCAATATTATGCTCTTTGGTTTGTTGACCAAATCTATATGGTATGACATTGTCTTTTGATGTAAACAATTTTTTTTTTTGCTAAAGGGAAGCATTTATTGAGCATCATTTGTCATGATTTGATGTCACAAAAAGTTTATGAAGTACAATTGAGTGTGTTAATAACATGAAATGTTGACAAAATCTGTTCTGAAAAATTGTATTACGATTTGTTATAAAGGTATAATTTCTTAAATTTATGAACTTCTTATTTACAACCTGAAGGATTGATTTTGCATATCTGTGTGTTTGTGTTATTGTCACTTATAACCTGAAGGATTGATTAGACATATCTATGTATTTTGATATCATTTAATTCTCATATCAGCTGACCATTGAGGACAAGGACGAAGCAAAAATATGCGGTTCTGTGAATGATCCCCATACAACTACATTTGATGGAAAGTAAGTAGACTCATATTTTTTTTAATGTTTATTTTTGGAGTAGAGTTCCATGGAGTTTTTTCTGTAACCATGTGAACATAATTACTGAAAATGTTTATACAATATTATTATATCTGTCAACAATTTATTTCCAACCCATACATTTTGCAGCCCTATGGGATGGTTGAGCAACCACTATCTTGGGTCAACTAATTTTAAATGTCTGTAGTAGTATGAATAAAAATTGTCATAAAATGTGTGTAAAAAGATTAGTTTCTTGACAAATTGACTCAAAATATCACTGTACATTTCAAGTTATTCACAATCAATGTCAGCTTTACCTGGATGTATTTTTAATGGCAAAGAAAATTCTCAAAATGAATAACGGAAATAAAATTACAGTGCTAAGACTTCAAGAAGAAGAAAAATGTGTTTTAGCTTCTTTGCTTTTCAAGTTTTAACTAAAACTTGCCGGCACCAATACGTATTATTTTTAGAGAAATATCATACCAATGAAAATCAATTTATCAGACATATTTTTCTTATTGCAAGTTCTTACTACAAAGTCATCAGATTTTTTATTTTGAATTCACACCATATTAAAGAACAAAATTGAAGATGTTTCACGAATGTGACACGATGATTTTCACTTAATTTTTTTTTCCTTTGTGTAATTTTTTCCCCTCCTAAATTACAGTATACGAGAAATCTTTTTGATGAACAAGATTAAAATACATACATTTTTTTAATCTGAATTTTGTACATTTCAGGAAATATGACGTATTTATGGAAGGAGAATATATACTTTATCAACACCTTACATATCCTTATGCGGTGAGAAAAAAAATTTTGTTTGTAAATGTTTGAAAGATTCTACTTGAATGCATTAACTCTTTCAGTAACTTGGCATTTTTCACCACTAGAACTTGGCCTTTATTTTTTAATTCAGAATCTGCTACATACGTTTTATAACAGTCTCTCACAGCTTCTATTTATTTTATACCCCCTACACTTGGCATTTTTCACCACTAGAGCTTGGCCTTTATTTTTTAATTCAGAATCTGCTACATAACAGCTTCTATTTATTTTATACCCCTGCAATATATATTTTTCAAATTGAAGGTGAATGAATTTAGTTTCAAAATATGCATTTGTCAAGAGGTTATGAGCAGACTGTGCCAATTATACAGGCATTAAAGGAGACAGCTCTGAATAGCATTTTTTGCTTTATTGACACACAATTTTCCTAATCTGAATCAAAAAGGGCCTTTTATGAACCAAAAAAGGCACTGCAGAGGTTTTCTTATAGTTATAATACTTTATAAGAAGTTTGCACAGCAAATATGAAGAGGATACTTCTTTTCTTCTTTAGTTAGGATAAGAAATGTGTCTACAGGTAAAACGCAAAACAAAAAAAAGGAAAATCGCAACAATGGACTATATTTCATACTAGTTTTACCTCATTGTCCCCCTCATTTCCCCTTAGGACTGGTCAAAATCTTGATCTACAC
>RQTK01000379.1:38490-60885 GCA_003991915.1 Elysia chlorotica | reverse complement strand
CTTATCAATATATAATCAATATAATTATATTTACTGTTATTTTTGTGATCAATACATATTTACTGTTATTTTTGTGAGATATTTTATTGTCTTGCTGTAATAGATTAAAAAAAAAAATATATCAAAACATTTTATAGATGTTTTGATATTAAATTAAACATCCATTCTCTCTCAGGTACATGCCTTCTTCACATCATGCAACAAAGTTGCAGCATGCAACTGTGCTGTTGCTGTTAAAGTTTATGACGATGTTGTTGTTATGGATAAATGCCCGAGAGGAGATGAGGATCCACTCACTGTTCCCTTTAAAGTAACTCTCTATCGCAATGGACAACTTGAGAGAGGATTCAGAGTCTACCAGAAGAGGGAAGAAGAGTATACTGTAAGTATTCTAATTTAAAAAATCACACTGGCTCTTTTGCAAATGATATACAATGGGACATTGAGTGCAAGTTTAATAATGAAAAAAAATGTATATAAAATTATTCTTGATATATACTTTGTTAGGGTTATCTTTCAGACTCACAAAGTTATGTGCAGTTAAATTATAATCCATGATATTTTGTGCGTAAATAAAAAATGCCAGGGTACAACCGTGAAAATCCTGGGGTACTGAAAGTGTTAAAAGAAGTATATAGATGCCTACAAATGTTATCAATTTGCAAATGATATACAATGGGACATTGAGAGTGCAAGTTTAATAATGAAAAAAAATTTATATAAAATTATTCATATATTGAATCAAACTTTTCAAGAAGGAGAAACTGGGGAAGATACTAGTATTGATTGGCAGAAACATGAGCTGAGAATTATTTTTAAAAAATAGTATCGTCTACACAACAAGAACATAGGCTAGTGGATTGATGCACTAACAAACAAAGCAATGTAAATCACCAAAGGTCTGTCTTTATCACAGTTTTTAAAGGCAAGGTTTTCATGGTTCTTTCAGGTTTATCTGCCCAACGGAGATGTTGTGTACACCAAAGTTGAGAGGCTGAAGCAATACATTAACGTCTGGGTCACAGCTGCAGGGGCGAGTGCTAGCCAGACTCAAGGTAGGCTCAAATTTGTTTGACTTTGAGTATGAAGCATACGACTTAATGCATTTGAGTGTAAATTGTTATCAGTGTTATTTAACATAGTTATGATCCATCTCGATTCAATAGTGATTGATTAGGTACAGTCAATTGCCATAAGAATTCGCAATGTTTTTTTTTTTAATCTTTAATGATGATAAATGGTGAAGGATCTCTGTTGTTTGGCTTGTTTTTGTTTTTTTTACTGTTTCTTCTTCTTTTTTGAGGGGTGTTGTTAAACTTTTCAAGACATTGGCGCTAGCCCTCTTTTTTCCCTAAGGTCATGCTTATGTAAAGCTTATAAATCCATTGTGATGTGATAACTAAAAGGAAAAATGATAGTCAAAGTAGCATATTACAAGATTCCTTCCCTTTGTCCACTCTCAATTCTGAGGGTAACCCTGGACATTCTTGCAACTCGTCTCCAATGGAAAGTTCAATCGACACTAGAATGTTTAGTGCCACGCCAATAAGTGTTTCATGGATCGACACGAGGATGTCTAGTGCTGCATCGTGAAAGGGTTAAAGCTAATTCATTTTCAATTATGTATATATTCTTGACAAAACTTGAAGATCCCTTTGCTTGATTGTTTTCTTCTTTTTTTTTTTTTTTTTTAGTTGTCTCGCTGAGCTTGAATGTGTACAAGAAAATTTGTAACTGCCTCATTATGACTATAAGATTTACAATCATCTTTTGCAATGGATTTTAAATCTTTTACTATGTTTTTCAGACAATAGTCGCCCCTTTATCAACTAGATACATTTTTATAATAATTTTATGCATGAAGATATGCATTTGTATAGTCAAATTCAAATTCAAATTCAAATTTATTCAGTCAATGTGTGTTACATCGAAAATATATAATGTTGAATGTGACATCTTCAAAAGAAATTACATTACAATAATAGTGAGACACCACAATGAAAATTAATAGAATGATAAATCTTTTACTATGTTTTTCAGACAATAGTCGCCCCTTTATCAACTAGATACATTTTTATAATAATTTTATGCGTGAAGAAATTGTGGTTGTATAGTCATTTTACTAAAACAATTTTTTAAAAATTAATGTAAAGAGGCTAGACTTTATGATGATAAAATAGATCAAATCTGGCTTCCTATTTTGAATACAGTTTGAAACATTTCCTTTTTCCCCCACCCTTTTTCCTAAGGCTTGTGCGGCACTTATGATGGAGATGAATCAAATGATTTGTTGCAAAGAGATGGAATTATCTCTAACGACACCAGTGAGACCCCTAATGAGTTCAGCCTTACATGGAGGTCAGTAAGATAAGGTTTACTTTTATTTAGTGCCTACTTCTTCCTATCATCACTTTGTATAGACTTGCCGAATGATAATCATTGGTGGGAGATAGTGAATCTGTCTCCTAGGTCTCAAGAAAGATCCTATATGGCAAGAGGATCCTAGAGCAGGATGCCCGGATATTATATTAACACTGACACTACCAGTAGGGTGAAAAATGGGACTGCTAGAACAGGGCTCGAACTCTTGACCTTCTGTATCGTAGGCTGACGCTTTAACCACAGCACCACCACACTCCCTTACAGACTGTTAATTTATATGAAAGATATGAATGTTTTATATAAATGATATGATTAGGCTAAAAATGTAATATGTTTCCTAAATCAAGATCCATTTATTCTGAAGTATTATTAATATTTAGGCAACAGGATAAAAGTTTAATTATTTAGAAAGTGATCATTCAGGTGTACTGCTGAATTATCAGATGCCTTTCATTTTGTCGAGTGAGCTTTGTTCAAGGTTATCAACTCCCTATAGAAAAACTTTGCATGTAAATATTCCTTTACCTAAGTAGTAATTGTGATGGTAAAGTTAGTGTTCTTAATCTTGTTACTTATTACTGTCTTTATTGTAAACTGTTTTTAATTTATTAGGAATGATATTTATTTCTCATCAGAGTTCAGAAGGAGACGTCTATCTACACAGGCTTTTGCGGACCTCCATCAGATAACACAAAGGCCTCTGGTTCTTACTTCTGTGACTGCCCATACAACAGTGCATTTGGTTCTAAATGTGGTAGAGGGCTTGATGTTTTCCAGTGCACCATGAAAGATGACAGCGTGGATGGAGATGGAGAGGACGATCAAGATGATAGGGCAACTAGGAGGAAAGGCAAGTTTCGTATAATTTTTGGGATCAATGCACTTTAAAAGCAAAGGCAGGAAAATGTAAGACAAGAAGGCCGTATATATTTTGCTTTTTTTTGTTTGTGTTTTGTTTGGAAGTTATGTTTTTAGTACAAGTTATACAGTGCAAGTAATACAGAAATATCCAATGCAAATAATGCATGTTTTGTTATTTGATCTTACACCAACTATGGGTGGGATGACATTAATAATTTTTCTTTTTTTTTCTATAGATGAAATAAGTAAATGAGAATAATTAGTTAGTTGTGTTTATTATTGGATACTCATGCATTAAATTCTCCTAAAAAAATCAGGTTCGGACATCACTGATACTTTGATTGCGGAAAGTTCTGATAGTCCAGCAAAATGTGTGTCCACTGAAGTTCCACCAGAATTTGAATTCAACTCAACATATGTTTTTAAGGTGAGTTGTTATTTCTTCAACTGAGAGTTCATAAATATTCTTTGTTTGAGACATTTTCGCATTCATCACTCTTATTGCGTGCAGCCTATAGTATACTTAAAACCAATTCTATACAAAACTGTAATTGATTGAGTAATTTTTTAATTTTTAAAAAAATATACTGACATGTTTATTCACACTTCAGCCATAATTATCTTTTATTTAGTGCTTAATGTGTGTCTCCTTTATCTTATAAAATTTCCCAATATAGATGAATTTGGGATTTGATTAATGAGCTTGTTTAAGATTATGAATTAAATTAATGTTTCCGATGTGAGCAATTTTCTGGATATAATTCCCTATGTCTACCAAAGCATCTCTGCACTCTTTCCAAGCCAGTAATTTCAGATGTCTAATTTTGGTAACAAAAAATGTGACTCCTCATAAGAAGCTTTATCTTACTTGAACAAAAATTGTAGACAACGGTAGCTTGAGAGGGGGGAAAAAGGATTGGTGTCCTACCAAATCATATATCTTAATTGTTTGTTTTTTCATTTCTGTTTATTTTCAGCCGGAGGATCAAGGAATATCTCTTCAAAATGCTACAGAACTATGTAGCACAACTTTATCGGTTGCAATAAACATTCAAGGCTGTGGTGCAATCCTCGGGGTGCAATTTGATTTTGCTCTTCAATTCTGCATCAAAGATTTGATGGTAAATTTCGAAGATTGTGCAATTATGCAGTTTTTACTGTAACTATTGGTTGTCCTACATTAAATACTATTATTCAACAGGCTTATTCTCAAAAAATGTTTTTATTTTAAGTTTTGTATTCTAAAATTAAAGATTAAATAAAAACAATTTCAAACACAACAGACAGGTTTTCCTTTGCATAAGTCACATCATAAACCATCATTACATAGATGCATGCGAAACAGTGTTGTATCCTGTGTGGATAAGTGCAAGCGTCCATAATGGTTGTAAAACTGTAGTATTCCAAGCGGATATCAGCGTTGCAAAAAGGTTAAATCAAAAGGCTGGAGTGGCATCATTTTTATCCAATCCAGTAGAGAGAGGCTGTGATCAATTATTTGAACTTTTAAAATTTAACGTTGTCTTTCATATTTAAGCACATTAAATACTTCATAGAAGACCTCCTCAACTAAAATTCACTTCATGTCTATCTTGCTTAGGGTTAACATAAAGCATCAGTTAATAGGGACAAATTTTATTTAGAGAGAATTTTTTTTTCCCTGCAGGATCCATTACTCTTTAAATTCTTAAATTTGAATTTTTTTTCTTGTTAACATAAACAATTTTCAACTTAAAATTAGTGAATCAATAGCCAAAGTTACACATCTCACATTTTTTACTTGGCCACTGATCTGAAATACCATGACATGGCCATTTTTGGAATAAGTGGATTACATCACTGAAAATATACTGTTGTTTACTAATATTTATTCATGGAATTTTATTTGTTATGAATTTAAGAGAAGCAAGTCAATCTTTCTCATAAAAATCAGCCCAAACTTCATTTTGCACAGCATCTCTAAATTTTCATATTAAATATGACTTCAATATTCACAGCAAAATGACTTTTTTTTCTTCTTAAAATAAACATGTAATTATGAATAAATCATAAAACATTATGTAAATTCGCACAAATAAACCATATTGATTTTGTTTGTTTGATTATATTTACAAACCATTTAAAATGATCTCCTTAAGTAAAAATAAACACATTTATATTTGTAATCCTGTAGATGACTGGTCAGCTAAAATGGATCGACGTTGCTGTTGAGAATGTCAGACTGCAGTGTCAAATTAAAATTGACATAGATGAAGAAACCTGGGAGGAAGGTGATGACGGCAAACCAATATTGCCGCCAGTTGTAGACAAAATGTGTCCCGGAGCCTGTAGCAACAATGGACAGTGTGATAGAGGTGAGCTTTTTACTGCTATGCATTGGTTTACACTTAAAGAGGCTGTAGCTTTTAGTGTAAAAAAATATATGAAAGTAATGTTTTTGTATCTTAGAACAGCCAAGTCTTTCTTATCCACCAGGTGGGATGAATGGGAATATTTTTTTAATAACGTCAAGGACAAATATATATGTAAATACTTTTTTTTTTCAATTTTCTCTCATTACATATTCATATATAAAATTATATCTTTTAGAAAAATAGTGGAAAAGCCATAAAAGATAAAATTCAAAAGGCATGGTTTAATTTTCTGGGTTAGAATCAGATTAAAAACTTTTTTTTTCTTTGGAGAATTTATTTATGTACCGCACAATTGTTGTCAATTTGATTCCTGCTTGAAGGTTTCTGCAAATGTGACGAGGGCTTTGCTGGTGATGACTGTGGAATACTTCTCTCCGAGCCTCCTCGTCTTATTTCTCTTGCTGGCGGATTTCTTTGTGACACAAGTGGAAGCCAGGATTGCTCTACTCTAACGATTTATGGATTTGGATTTGCTCAATCAAGAAACCTCTCTTGTAGGCTTGAGGAGCTTCAGGTAATAATACTTCGTAAACCAGAAATGGAAAGAATACATACATTTTCGCCTTTTGAAATTTTTGTCGTGTGTATTATCCACATTCTTAATAAGGGTTGAATAAATGCCAGCAGCTACCCTCCAGGAACCCAAAGGTTAACTTTGCTCATATGAACAGGAACAATAGTGGTTGTTATTTTTTTTAATAAAATTAATATAAGTCCTTCTTTGTTTCTTATTTTTAGCCTTGGGGAGTGGATGTGGTTTCAATCACTTGGAATCATATATAATTGTTATATGTTTGTCAGAAAGTCAAACATTTATTTTGTTATCTTTTTACGACGTTGCAATTAAGCAATCTGACCAGGTTGTCCACTTTTAGAGTTTATATATATAATAAGAAAACTTAATTTAAGATTCATAAAGATAATTATGTAAATACTAATGGTCTATAACAAATACATAAATATCAATGTCACATTAGAAAACTCTGATGTTTTATTATTATTATTATTATTATTATTATTATTATTATTATTATTATTATTATTATTATTATTATTATTATTATAGGCTTATGCATATTTGTTGGCTATTTTTTTTTTGGTATGTTTATAAGGTTGGTGTTGGCGGATTGTATGAGAAGCCCATCCCAGCTGTGCAAGAGACATCAAGTGCCCAATTTGTCAGAGGGGAAATCATCAAATGTCCCAAAGGAATATCCCAAGTGATCGAAATAAGCTGTACCAATGATGGAGTGACTTACAGTGATCAAACATTGAAAAGAGTAACCTACAACTCAATGTGTCAGATTTGTGATGAAAATAGTTGTTTGAACAGGGTAAGCTTTTAGATTCTATTTTGTTGCATTTGTGTTTAAAGGAACTATCTTTTAAGTTCTCTATTTTGATGTTTTAGCAATGCTTTTTTTAAGGAAAGAAAAAATGACTGAAGACCTAGCTTTTCTTTAGGTTCCCATATTATTTTGATGAACTGTTGGTTTTGCTATATCGGATGGCTCCCAAAGATTTATGCCCTTAAGAAGTTTTCTTTTGCAAGAAATTTTTGTTGTTTTTTTATGTAGTTGTTGTTGATGGTGGTGATTAATTAAGTTTTAATCTTATGCAATAACACTGCAGAAAATTGTCTCAGTTTCCAAGTAATATGTTTTAAAATTTACTACACTGGGTAGTGTATCACAAAATATCAATATTTTTACTTACCATTTCACTTTTAAAGTTTAAAGTTGGCAAGTCATTTTGGGAGAGTAAAATTGAAACTTTGATAGTTTTTGGCATCCAATATAAAGATAAATAAGTCTTTTCCATAAGAACTGTCCTTTAGATTTGTTTAAACAAAACTATATCTAAAAATCTATAAACAACATGACAAATACTTGAATGAGCTATGTTTAGGCTGTTTTCTCTTTCTGCAATATTGCTTATCAGACACTTACGATTTATCCATGGCAAAACATACTATAAGGGCTCTTATAGAGATTTTTAAAGCTCTCAACATTTTTACAAAGTAGTAATTCCATTGCCCATTTTAAATGTTCTAGACTGATGTCTGTGTAATAGACAACGAGTGCTATGAGGATGGATTTGTGAACACCGAAAATGCCACTCAGAAATGTGACATCAACAATAGATTCTCTTGGACTGAAGTCACTGGTAAGATATCTTGTGACATTTGAAAAGATTTGATTTGTTTTGTCTTAAGTTAATTTATTTCTTCTTCCTATTATTTTGCCTTTTAAAATTTAAGATTCATTATATCAGAGTGTTAAGAAGCAGGTTCACAGATTATATACAAGCCTTACTTTTGATTTTATAAAATTAACAAACCAATAAATACATAAAAATCTGGCTAAGTCAGCTATTTCAGAACCAAAATAAAAAAAAAGGCATTTTACCTACTCTGGGTTTAAATTTGTTAAAGCTTTCCTTTTTTATTCTTTCAATTTTCCTGGTATATTTATGTATTGTATTCAATAAAATCCGTATTGAGAATGCAGTTTTTTTTTGTATATGGTGAAAGCAGATAGTAGATTAGGGCAACATTTTTGTTTTTCAATTTTCTCTTCACACTAATAAATTAAAAAAAAAAAATTTTGAAAAAGCCATAAAAGACAAAATTCAAATGGCATGATTTCACAAAAAAATTGAAAAGCCATAAAAGATAAAATTCAAATGGCATGATTTGAGTTTCCTATTAAGAATTCAGATAAACCATAGCAGTAGGTATTTCCTACCTTTGAAGACTTGAAATAATGAACATTGAGATGGTTTTGAACCCACTGCTGCTGCTGTCCAACCATCATACAGACTTCAGGTTATATTATGTTACTGTCGTATAAAAGTTAGCGCTAATTGTATCAGTAAATACAAATATGTCTTTGATAAAATAATAATTTAAAGTTTATGCCTATTCACTGTGTTTCATTTCTTTTGATTCAAAGAAATAACTTTGCCTTACTGTGACTTATTTGTCGTTACCATTTATTCTCAGCAATCGAGTGCGGTATCACACGCCTGGGCTTCAATCAGGTGGTGGACAGTGTCCTTCTCACAAATCGGTTCAACATCAGCATTCGTCCAGCCGGCTTTACCTCTGGCCTCAGTGGGACCACATTACGTTTGGACGGCATGAACCAGTCTGTAGAGCTGATACCGCCTAGCAGCCCAGAGTGCCTCTTTGATGTGGACCAATGTGATCTAGGCTTGAGACTTGAGTTTTCACTCAAGTTGTTGGAAGTGAAAGATGGTGAGATTTAAGAGAAAGTACATAACCCGGTTATTTCTACTTGTGCTTTAAGTAATGTTCCATCCACCTCTTTTTTTTATTCTTCTTCCTTCTTTTAAAAAATATATTTGTTGAAGTTACCTTTTATGTTTGATTTCATATGGAACATGAAATTATTTACAGCACATTTTGATTTTTAAAGGGCAGATTAATTGCATGCAAGAAATTAAAAAAAGACATAATCAGTTTATATCATTCTTTGGACAATTTAACAGAATTAGTTGTAGATTCATTTTCCTGTGTTTTTGAGTCTGTTAGCCTTCTCTGATAATTACAAACAGTAATGACTATTTCACATACCTCCAATTAATTATTCTTAGGGTTTATGTGTATTCAAAACATCCTTAACACTTGGTCTTCCTATGAAATTAGGACAATTTTTTGTATCATTTTGTTCTTAGTTTATTTGTTCTACTTTTCATTCTATAAGTACAACGAAAAGTTTATGTTTGTGTTCAAATATCTTTTGGTGATTGCAAAGGCTAAATGAAAACCTCATTTGAAGTCAACTCTTTTGAAACAAATATTTTGCTTTAAGTATGCATTAAATTTAATCAATCTTTTTTGTTCAGGTATGTTTTTATCCGGAAGGTTTTATCTTATTTAATTATTGGTTCCTTTTAAAATTATGCTTGTTTACAGGTGAAATATAATTCCACTGTATGTTAGATTTATTAGTTATAGTTTTGATTAACTCTTTTTACTGTTCCTACTGTTCATAAATATTTATCAAACAACGGCAATCATCAATCCCAAGTCTTCTCATTTTACAAGGTTAATCCATGAAGATTTACGCTCTTCATAGTAATGTTTTATTTACATTTATTTTGTAAGCTCTTCATAGTAATGTTTTATTTACATTTATTTTGTAAGCTCTTCATAGTAATGTTTTATTTACATTTATTTTGTAGGCTCTTCATAGTAATGTTTTATTTACATTTATTTTGTATTTTGACCAGCGGCGCAGATGACCCTGATGGTTCTGGTATAGCTATATGGTTGAAGAACATGCGGATGTATGTTCGTGTCAGCACATTAGTCAAGGAGTGGACTTTGTTTGTGGAAGATTATCCAGTTGATGAGACTTTCAGAATTCTCATCTCTTGGAGCAAGCAAGCAGGTAATCTTCAACTTTCTTTTGCTATGATTTTTTGTTTGTTAGTTTGACTTTGCTTTTGTTTGTTTTTGTTTTTTTGTTGTTGTTTTCTTTTTAAGATTCAAAGATGACGTAACATTTGCCCTCACATGCTGAAGGCTGAAAGAATGCATTCTGACGACTTATAAGAACCCCCTTTTCTTCTCTACTAAGGGGCGGTTCTTAGGCGGAGACCACTGTAATTGAAAGAAAAAAGAAAGGAAAAAGAAAAATAAGCAAGCCAGATTGTATAAGAATGCATACTTTTTATTAGGGACTGCAATTTCTGTTTCCACAAATTTTCCCCTATGTTTTGTTGTAGATAATACTCCTTAAAAAGCTGGCAAAATCTCTAGAAGTTTTGTACTTGGCTTTCCATATAGATGCCCTCTTTGGCTAAAATTGCATTGGATCTACATAATTCTTTACTTGTAAAATTCTTCTATAGAGGTGAATTATGAGATCAATCCTTATTTTTGTAGAGGTTTTTCTTTATATTATTTGTTTGGAGACTTATTGTTGATTTCAATGTATTAACTCTGTGGAGCACTTATGCTAATGTGCTGATATGCTATCCGTTAATTTTTATCATCCTTTAACTGTGTGAGTACTCATGACTTCAAAACTAAAGGGTAGTGTATAGATATAGACCATGTTGATATTCTCATTCTTGAAAGATCAAAATGCACATGTGGTGCATTAAAAGATCATAATAGTGATAAAACAAATTGTGTATTTCTCTTTCAGGTCTCAGCCTCAGCATAGATGACAAAAAGGTTAAAGAACAGATGAATTATGTGACCAGAACTCGTCGCAATGTCAAAGGAAGTACAAGCTTGATCCTAGGAAGGGGAAGTGCCACAGACAGTTTCTCAAACATCGTGTTAGAACTCCCCACCTTTAACGCAGTCTACTGCAATGATGATACTGCTAGCTCATTGGATCTGCTGCTTGGTAAGTGCTTCCAATTATTTTATAATTACTGTTGAAGGAATTTGTTTAATGAGCCACTGCGTATTGTATTATATTTTCCAATGTATTTCAGAGGGACTCTAATGCATGAGATTATTACTAAATAGTTATACTATGTTAGAAGATTAGGATGGATTTGAGGTAAACAATTTTCTTCACATGTATTTTTACCAACTTTTTTCAATCTTTTCTGTTTTTTATACATGCGTAAAAGGATAAAATATTGCAAGGTTTTGAGATGTATGATTTAGCTCAGACTTTTTTGTTCTTGATAATAATTTGGACATGTCTTATTTTCTCTCTAGTCGTACCTGAGTTAGATGAAGAGCCAGTGGTTGAGCTTGCCATAGACAACAACAGCACTGAGATGCCTTTCAACTTGTCCTGTACATTTGAGGCTATTCAGCCTCAAGGCCAAGAAACCTATGAATACACAGTCTCATGGTTTGTGAATGACCGAACTGTACTAAGTGACCCGATTGGAAACAAGACCAGCAGTATAATCATGGAGGCACAGCTCGGGTCTCTTCAATATGGTGACACGGTACAATTTTGGAAATGATGTATTGTAAGATAAGATATATAAGATATGCTTTTGTAAGATAAGATATAATATATAAGATATGCTTTTGTAAGATTAGATATATAAGATACGCTTTTATTGTCCACCCAAGGAAAATTGTCATTATGGTTGCATGCGCTACAAATTTAGATAGACAATAACCATTACATGTTTTTAAAACTTATAGTGTAGATGTATATAAAATATATGGAAAATATACACACTTTTTTTGCACAACTCGATAACCCATGCAGGAAAACATAATTTTACAGTATTAATAGTCATTATTGAGTATTGCTGCATTTGAACGTTTATATGGAAATTGTTGAAATTAAATCATTCATTTTTTTTCCCCTGGTCTCACATTTTAACTTTATTTGCAGATCCATTGTGCAGTGTTTGGGTGTATAACAGGGAATTGCCAAACTACAAGAGGCCCAACCAAGCTGAGTAATAAGCTTGAAGCTGAAATCAAGGTATAGGAAGTGATACATTATTTTCTGTGTCACTTATAAGATCTATTTGGGTGTGGCAAAATGATTTGATTTCAAGAGGATTGATTTTAACTTGGGCTTATGTTGTTGATATGTTTGGATTCCAGAGTCATTTGCTACCTTTCACTTAGTCGTAATTCTTATGAAATGGCGTAAATGATAAGCATTGGCCAATACTTTCCATTGTCTTATTATATTCTAGTGTCATATCTTTAGAGTTGTTTTTGAAAAGAATTAATTTTTGACATTTATTAGAATTTGACTCTTTTGTTGGGAGTGTAGTTTATCTTAGAACTAAAAAAGTAAAAATAATATTACTCGCCGCAAATCTTCATAAGGTACAAACAACTAAAATTCCTAAGCTTTAACTAGAATATAAGTAAGGCTCAGAGTTCAAAAAAGCTTAGCCTTATCCTCAACCTCAGATAAATGACTTGCATTATTAGTCTTGACCTATTGAAGTGACACACCAACAGCCACATCTATCATATGAAATGGATTTGCTCTTGTTGTTGTTGTTGTTATTGTTGTTGCTGCTGTTGTTGTTGTTGTTGTTGTTGTTGTTGTTGTGGATTTTGTGAAAAAGAGTTATTAATTTTTACTAGTCATAAGAATTTATTTTCACCTTTAATAAAGAAAAAGGCGCTGAGAGCACTTCATAGAAAATAATTATTATAACAGAACTTTCAATTTTATTTGCTTGTAACAGGTCATGGAAGATGAGCTTGCCATATTTGAAGGTGATGATAGGTTGAGTGTCACCATCATCGCAACATTCCCTCCCCGAGTCTTCTGCCCAGTGGCTTCTAATACCACTTCAAGAGAGGAATGTCTTTTCACAGTCAGTTACTTTTTCTCTGGCAAGGGAAATAACCTGCAGGTAGGTTATGATGAAGTTGTTTTATGGATTAATATTATATTGTAGTTTGTATTGTAAAAAAAAATGGAAATCATTTGTTGCTTTTAGTGAAGTAAAAGGCATAAGAATAAAAAAAAATCTTATTTGCATTTTAGAGGAATGATCAGATCAGTTTTCCAGGATATGGGGTCGGAAGGATTGGAAATATGGCCTTCTTTATAGATCCTCTTGATTCTTGCTGTTTCTTTGGATTTATTCGATTTGTTGATTTTTTTTTTAACCGAGTCTACTTTAATCTTGAAGGCCTGTGGGTAGTAAATTCAGGAATTATATATCTTTAAATTTACATTTCATGGTTTATGCTTAAGTTGCTTTTAACGGATAATATTTAGGTGTTATCTGATCTATTAACTCATATTGCTTTATATAGAATAAACCTATTGATAATCAATTATTATCTAATGTAAATAATATATTATGGGTTTGTTTTTTGTTTTTTTTCACTACTCAATTGTACAGTGCGTGGATGGTGTCCCTGTGCCTCAAACCCTCATCATAGTGGAACAGGCATCAAGTAAAGACAGTTCCCTCTACTGCAGTGCCGTTTTGACTGAGCTCAACTGGAGATCGGGTGTCAAAGTGTGGCTGTTGGCAACACCTGACGGCCGTACGGACGGAGACCACATTACGTCCCTAGAGTTGAGTGCCTCGCTCGTGCTTCAGGGAACAACGAGATGGATGTTTTCTGTAGGAACTGTTAGGGTAAGAGAGGCAGCATAGTTTGGTCCACACTCTGTACATTTTTTGTTTTTTAAAACATTTATTTTTGTTTGATTTTGTTTCGTTTTTCTTGTTGTTTTTTTTTATTTTGTTTTTTTGTTTTTTTTGGGGGAGGGGGGTGTATTTGATTATCAATCTTGGTTTATTAGATAATTGGCAAATTCTCATCATATTTTATCCATTTTGCAGGCTAAAAAGATTATTGGCAGATTATCATTATATTTTCATCCACTTATCAGGTTAAAGTCGTGGACAGGGATATCTCTGGTGTGTGCCAGATCATTGGAGACCCTCATATCACTCCGTACCCAGGGGGGTGAGTTTGCTCAGCAGATACCTGTAGGAATAAAATGTATTCTAGAAAAATATAAATAAAAGTTCAAAATCATAATATGTGAAAACATATTTCAGGTATTTAGAGTTATGAAGTTCTTTAGCTGCTATAGCTCCTATATCGCAATCAGATACAGCTATTAGAGGCAATCGATTTTCCTCTTTATCCTCCTCGAGATCACTCGTTATCACCATTCAATCACAATGTTGAATAATTGTCCTGGTTGTAATTTAGTGTTAAATAGTTTTATTTGCCAATGCTTTTTTTATATAGTTTCAAATCTTTCTCATAAATCACTTTTATTTTTTCCTTCCTCTCCCACCAAATACAAGTATAACAACTACCTTAAGGTTTAATATTTTATTTACCAATGATGTTTTTTTTTCAGTTTCAAATCTTTTCCTAAAACCACTTTTGGTTTCCTTACTTTCCCAACAAATACAAGTAGAGCAACTACCATTAAGGTTTAATATTTTATTTACCAATGATGTTTTGTTTTCATTTACAAATCTTTTCCTAAAATCACAACAAATACAAGTATCGCAACCACCCTGAAGGTTTACTGGTTTTATTTACCAATGCTTTTTTCGTTTTCATTTTCAAATCTTTTCCATTAATCACTTATACTTTTTCCTTCCTCTCCCAGCAAATACAAGTACAACAACCACCCTGAAAGTTTACTAGCTTAATTTACCAATTTTTTTTTTTTTTTTCAGTTTCAAATCTTTTCCATTAACCACTTGTATTTTTTCCTTCCTCTCCCAGCAAATACAAGTACAACAACTACCTTGAAGGTGAATTTGTAGCCGTCACGAATGCAGAGGCCGACTATGACGTGCATGTCTTCCTGCGTCGCTGCCGTGGTGGCATTGCTTCCTGCGTGTGTGCTGTGGCCGTGCGTGTGCATGACGACGTCATTTTGGTGAATCGCTGCTCACAGGAGACAGAGGACGATACAGTACAACCTGTCACAGTTCACGCTTTCTTGAATGGGGCATTGACGGACGATCTCAGAATCGGAAGAATGGAGGATGATATAATCAGGGTAAGCCATCATTATTTTTTTTTCTTATCGATGGAAAGTTTTTAGCTCTTCTGTTGTTCTGTTGTATGAAGAGAGTGTTATTTCAATTTCTCCTAGAGGGATGCATAAAGATTTTGTATTTTGTATTCTGTACTCAAAGGAGAAGTATTGAAGTTTTTGTTCTTGTCAAAGCACGTTTCAGTGAATATCCTTAATTATAACCTCTCAAGTTATAAATGGTCTTTTATGTTTATGATAAAACCAAGAGCAGTTACGGATTAGGCTGTAATTTTTTATTAAGTCTCTAGATGCCCTTATTTCCAAGTTATGAAGAAGCTTAGTTGAAAACAAATGTTTTTTTTTACTAGTGGTATCACTTGTTGGATGAGTGTGCCACTCTTTTGAAGAAGAGTGAACACAGTTGTTTTGCTGGGTTTTAAAAAAATCTTTTTTCTCTTGCAGATTTACTTGCCTGTGGGCACTAGAGTAGATGTTTTACCAGGGAGAAGGTACCTCAATGTTGTTGTGCGTGCGACGGAGATGGATAATGGAAAAGTGGATGGCTTGTGTGGTCCTTTTGATGATGTCGATGGAATGAGCATAGATGTCTCCAATGAGAATGCATACAACGAACTTTGGAGGTAAACTAAAAAAAAAAAAGAAAAGAAAAGTCATTAATTATGCTTAGATATGTGCAAGCTCAAAAATGTTCAACATCTTGCCAAATTTCTTGCTATAGGAAGTAACCTTGTGAACAATACTAGCTCACATACAGATGTGTCCAACACAGTGCAAATTCTAAAAAAAAGGCATTAAACTTTCATAATGATTTCTTCTGTTTTTAAAAGCATACAGATGAATTTGTAAAAATAAATACAACAAGCAATAAGCAATAAATAGGAAAAAGTAGGGTAATATCCATGATAAAGCCAGCATTGAAAGTAATGGTCGGTGTCTTTTATTCATTTCAGAATTGAGGACACTGAAAGCTCAATCTACTCGGGAGTGTGTCAATCCAGTGCAGTATCTGTGAACACTACAGAACGTGCAGCAGACACAATGTGGTGCAACTGCCAAAAAGGTGGATTGACTTGCGCCAATACAATAAACAACTTTAGTTGTAGTGGCGTTGGAGTGAATCTGAAAAGAGGTATGAATAATAAGATTTTTTGAATCTATGAATGAATATTTACGTTCTATTTATTTTTTTAAGCGGAGGGCAGTTGTTGTTGTTTTTTTATTTTGAGCTCTTTTCCTGTCTATCTCTATGTATATCTATAACATTTATCTATCCCCTACTTCCTTCCTTCTATCTATCTATCTAGCTAGCTAGCTATATATCTAGCTATTTATCTATCTATCTATCTATCTATCTATCTATCTATCTATCTATCTACCTACTGTATCTATCTCTATCTCTTTATCTGTCTGTCTGCCTACTACTGGCTAGGCTTGTGTCAGTATAATGTGACCGACTGGGACAGAATCCCAGGTCTTCCTTTCCTGTCTCGTGTGTGGCAGCACATAAGATTGTCTGATGTCTTCCTTGGGATTTGTCCACAATATAGCCTATATAAAGCTGATTTTGGACTTTCAGCAACCAACACAAACAACCGGTCTGTCTCTGTCTGTCTGTGTGTGTCTGCCTATTTGTCTCTCTGTCTCTGTCTCTCTCTCACTCTTTCTATCTCTTTCTTTTCCTGGTCTTTCTATCCGTTTTCCTCTTTTCCTCCCTGGCTTCATACGTTCTCTATCACACATATTGTTGTTGTTTTTTACTCATAATTTATTGTATTAAGTACCTCTTTAGCAAAAGATTCCTCCTATCTTTATCACGCATTTACTTTCTTTACACTATTTCTACTGCAGGTCTTTTAATTCGCTAATATATTTTGTTGCATCGTGTACATCTTTAGGAAAAGACATCACCCAGCAAGTGATTGATAGTACTACCACCCAAAACCCTCCCAACAAGTGCTTCCTATCACAAGGGGAAGTAGATTTTGAATACAACAAAAACTATACTGACCAGGTTTGTTTGGTTTTGGGTTTTATTAAACCTTTTGTACAGGTTGTGTCATGATTTCAGGCTAGATTCGCTGTACATAACATGCCTGGTACGTCATATTCTATCAGCTCAATATCTCGTAGGCTTTGTTAGTAATGCTAAAAGGGCTAATAGAAACTTGAATTTGTAGATACATTTTATTTTGATTCAAAGTCTAGATCTAGGTTGAGTGGCTCATCTACCATTACTTTTGACTTAGAGTCTGTTTTCTCCAAATTTCGTTACGTAATTTGTAGTTCAGATTTTTGCACACCGAATCACACAAAAAAAAGTATTTCATGAAAGGGTTAAGCACATCTTTGAGTTTGAAGGAATATGATTGTGAAAATTAATTTGATGTTTGGGTAGGTCATATGGGTAATACATATAAAATACTTAAAAGTTTTGTAACATTTCATGCCAAAGCAATGTATTGTATAACCACTTATATTTTGTTTAAAATGCAGAGGATTGCTGTAAAAATAACATACAGACATGAATTTGATATTTTTTTTCATTATGTCCATCCACATTGTTGCTGATTATTTCTGATTATTTCAAAAGAGAAATTACTGTCATTGAATAAAGAGCATCACTTTTATTGAGTTGTACTCGTAAAATGAGATTTTTTGTAAAACTGCCTTCTTGATATACTATATATGTCAACTAGATTTCTTTTTAGTTCGTTTTCTCAAAAAAAAGAGAACACAAAAAAATGTATAATGCAAGCTTTTCAATCTCCTTATTTTCATTTTTTTCCCCTTAGCCGGGCTCATGGCCAACTCCAAGTGGCATTACAAAGAATGAGGCCATATCCGAGTGTCGGAAAACCATAGAGAGCAGCGCTTCCTTTGGCGTTTGCCGGGACTTGCTGGACAGGGATGATGTTGTGGAAATCATTGACTTCTGTGCAGAGGATGTTTTGCTCTCTGACAGTTTCAACTTTACCCTGTCGGCCAAGATGACTGTTCAGCACCGCTGCCAGACCATCATTGAGTTGACGGTCAATTTGTACAGCAATGCCAATGACACGGATGATCAACTCTTGGATGTGCTTTTCTGTCCCAGCAACTGCAGTGGCAATGGTAGATGCCTAGACGGTAAGATGTTCTTATTTACGTTTCATTAGAGTTTTTCATGGTAAATTAGATTTTTTTTTTTTATTATAACTTGATTGGACAAGAGTCAAAGTTAGTATAATTATAACATTTTAATTTAAAGTTAACCTCATATTGTTATATTTAAAGTTTTTGGTTATAGTATATGAGCCTCACTGGTGTTGAAAACCACTTACAGATTACATTAACCTGAGAATACTTTTTTTAAATTTAAGGAAAAGGGATTGATATTAAGACCCCGTGATCCCATGGATTTAGCAATTGCAATTTTCAATCCCTTGTCTTTAGTGAACTACCAGAACCATTGTTTTTTATCCTCTGGTGCACACACAAGGGTACCATAGCTCATCTGATTGGTTAATTTTTTCTTCTTCCGATTTAGACAAATGTGTCTGCAACCAAGGCTATATCGGTGATGACTGTGCCTATAGAAATGACACGCCCCCTGTTGTGATTCGGCCGACTGATGCTGTGTGTGATGTGCGGATTTCTCCATGTATATCAGTCACAGTCATTGGCGAGGGCTTTATAGATTCCCCCAGCCTGGTTTGCTTCGTCAAGGAGGTATGTGGTTTCTTTATTTGTCAGTTTCATTTATTAGGTGAAAAGTTGAACATCTTACTCCCTGTATGTATTAGTATTATGTTATTATTAAATGTACGCATAATATCATAAGCGGAGAATCCAATTGGGTTTTTGTTTTTGTTTTTGTGGGTTGTTTTTTATATCCATCTCTCTATCTATCTATCTATCTATCTATCTATCTATCTATCTATCTATCTATCTATCTATCTATATATCTGTCTATCTATCTATCTTTCTTGCAATTTTACCCTGTCTTGCGGGTGCTATAGTTACTTATAATCTTAATTATCTCTTTCTGAGTCAAAGAAAATCGATTTCATTGTAATGGCTTGTCAAGAGATGTTAAAGAGACGCATTTGTAGATGCTGACATTTTATTAACACGGTTTTTATTTTCTTCTTGCAGATTGTAAATGCTAGTTTGGAAGTGAGTGTCAACAGCAGCTATGTGCAAGTATCAGCAACGTTTGTGAGCTCTCAGCAGGTCCTCTGCTCAATTCCTGACCGTAGAGCATCATTCAATATTGTTGTCAGCAATGTTCAAACTATAAGCGTTATCAGTGCATCAATCACCTTCATCACATTCGACTCGGTCTGCTACGACTGCACTGTAAACGGCTGCGACTTGAAGGTATTTCTGTTCTTACCATAAAAAGCTTTTTGCTTTGGGGGATTTCTTTTATGTGTTTTAGGATTTTATGTCTGTGGATTTGAAGTATAATGTAATTATAACAAGTTTGTATCAGTGGGTTTTTTTTTCTCAGTTCAGCAAATTCCCTCTTCTAATTTTTAAAATGATTGTTGTATCTTGCACAGATAGTCAAATAGCAAGTTTAGTTGAAGCATTTGTGCCAATTAAGCCTATTATTGAGGAAAACAGGTGATTTGTCATTTATCAAACATATAACTTTTGTGTGTCTTTTTATCATTTCTAAAAGTTATTTTTAGTATTTTGGAATCTGAGAAAAGACAAGTTTACATTATGTTCTCTCAAATTCAAATGTTTGTCATGTTAGTCACCAGAGCTCAATTTGTTTTGATTATGGTCATATATTTTACATTGTTATTGCATGCTTTAAATTGATGCTGGAGCAAAGGAAAATACTTTACTGGTAAATTGAAAAACTTCACCATAATTAAGAATATTATGACAATTTTTTTTTCAAAACTTCATCACTTTAGGCTGACGTCTGTCTTGTTGGAGATGAGTGCTTTGGCCCAGGATTTGCAAACCTTATTGAGGATGCACCTGAGATATGCACCAATGGCACCTTAGTGCCAATTGATCGTAAGTGATGTATATAATCTTTTATCAGGAATTGAAAAATCTTTAAGTCAGTACAGGGGCAAAGCATAAAGAAAAAAAGACCTTTTGAAATGCGACTGCACCTTAAAATGGTTTGTTTGACTTGAAAACAAATCAACTAGCATCAGGATACTTAGATTTATTAAATGTTGCCGTTGAAGTATACCATTTACTTAATGTTTCAGCAGCTGTCAGAGATATTTTTTTTAATACACAACATATTGTATACATCTTATGAAAATAATCTTTCTCTCAAAGGTGTCATACTTCTTCTTTGTTTAAAAAAAGATTCATCTCAATTAACGGATTACTTGAAAGAAATTTCACCATGATTAACTCCTCTTTGTTTCACACTCTTTATTCCAGGGGACCAAATCATTAGAGAGTACTATTTCTTCCTTAACATAAGCTACAACTTGAACATTGTTGTATCCTACCAATACAATTTCACCATATATGGATCCCCACAACTGGTGGAGCTTCCTCCTGATTTGGAAAGAGGTGCACTGCAACTGAATGGCATTGACCAGTGGTTGGACATGACTGCTCTGGATCCGTCTAATTGTCTTCTAAACCCATCCAACTGTGCTCAAGGATTTTCAATAGCGTTCTACGTGAAGGTACAATAATGATAATTCCGACGAGGTCCTTTCTTTTTTTTTTTACTTGCTTTTTTATGTATGAAGGTTATGATTTTTTCGTTTTTCCTCCAAAGAAAATATATCCAACTAAGAGTAGGCAAATTAGTTTTTAATGAATAACAGTGACATGTTAAAGATTAATTCACCGACTGGAAAATATATATTGATGGCAAATGATAATGTGGTTTATTCAGATGCAGGCAACAACTGAATATGAAAGAATATTAAAGGCAAAGTTAAAATATTAGCGTCTCTCCGTCAAAAGAAAAAGAACTGGTCCAAAGTTAGCTGCAACCTGTATCATCTTGGTTGTTTTCTTATGATTTTAATTAAATGTTAAATTAAAAAAAAAAAAATAGGAAAGCAGAAGAAAAAAACAACTGCTATTTAAAAAAAAAAAGAAAAAAGAAACTGTGAGAAAAGGCTATCTCTTCTATTGTCATGAGGTTAAAATTACATGTGTTGATTTTTTGGTTGTATTTTTTTTTTTTCCTTGAGGCATACATTGAACCATTATGTATATTTTCCGACAGATGTTGGACCTGGAGGAGGGTGCCTACATATTCACCAATGGCGGCGACAAGCCCGACTCTTGCGGCATTGCGCTGCAGCACCTGGGCCAGGGCTATCTGAGACTCACCTTCAGCACGTCCACCCAGGAGTGGACGCTCACCACCAGGGGAGACCAGGCTCTATCCCAGAGCGTCACAGCGTTTGTGGAGATCTCGTGGAGCCGCCAGTTTGGATTAAGCCTGTACTTGGACCAACAGCTCGCAGCAAACACCACCAAGTTCTACAAGAGACAAACAGAAGCTCCAGCATGCAATGAACATGACTTCCTCGTCGGTCGCGATTTGACGGGCACAATCTACACGAATATGATTATCAGTGGCTTCAAGGTTGTGTTCGTTTCCATGGAAATCGACAACGCTGTGCCTGAGCTTACCACCACGGAGCAACCGACAGTCTTCACAACTGAGATGCAAATGAACACCACTGCTAATTTCACAACAGAGGCAACAACAATGACAACAGGTGAGCGAACTTCAAACTTTGCTTGTGTAATCTGTTGTAATCTATAACTAGAATGTGAGCAAGGGTAATATATAACATCTTCATATAAAATATAAACAAAAAATGAAGATAGGGTAGTAAAAAAAAAAGTATTAACATTATTTTAAATATCTAATGTTTAAAAAACCAAAGGCTTGTTTTAAAAAAAAAATTTTTTATTATTATATATATGTTTATTTAAGCTTGTAACATACAGTTTGCTGTTTGGTTTATATTAATTTACAACCAATTGTAAAGTTTTTGCTTGGTGATGGTGTGGGAATATTATTTCACTGTCTAATGCATGCATGAATTGGCCTTTGAAACTTGTATTGCTGCTAGTCCTGCTTGATTCTATCATAATCACTATCAATGCTGCAAACGTGGTTCCTTTTTCTCCCCAGTGTTGTTTTAAAAAAAAACTTGAGTAATTAAGATAGTAAGACATTTGGCTCTAGAGGAAAAAAATTCCTGTCCTCCTACCTCATCATTCCCTCTGTCTGTCTGTCTGTCTGTCTCTCTCTCTCTCTC
>RQTK01000379.1:0-38164 GCA_003991915.1 Elysia chlorotica | reverse complement strand
ACTCTCTCTCTCTCTCTCTCTCTCTCTCTCTCTCTCTCTCTCCTAACCTCCTCCCCCCTCTTCACATCTGTCTATTTTCTTCTCTCTCGTAATTTTATTTAGATAGCGTTTGCACACCCCTGGCAAGTTTTTTAGTTCGACCACCACCTATGCCCCACACCTTCAGCATACATTAATTACACTTTTTTTGGTTTGATTGCATCTGCACCTTTTGAAAATATTTATCATCAGACAAAATGAGAATTTATAATTTTGTTTATTTAAAAATTCCTACATGATCTACCAATAAGTGTAGACTTCAATCGTTAAAACAGTAGAAAACGCAACAAATGCTGATGATAACACATGTTTTAAAGAAAACATTGACAAGTTATACGTTGCTCTTAGAATTATAGGTAGCCTACATACAATAATAATTTGAAATTTGCCATGGCTTCATGACTTTCTCAGAAGGTAGAAAAGTGTTGATAGACTGTCTCATACTTTAGGCTTTACTCTCCTCAAATTTACTTTCCTGCTAACAATAATCTTTGTTGATGTAGGATTGTAGTTTGAAGTCCCTCGTATCACAGTCTCTACCAAATTACGCTCACTTATAGGTGTAAAAGAAATGCAACGTTTATTTTACCATAATATATAATACCTGGTCCCCTTTTTTGTGATAGTTTTTATAGAATCATATAGAAATCTAGTGGTTTGAACATATATATATATATAAGTTATTCCATGTACAGTGTGTGAAACATATGCTTTCATTTCTTCTAACAAACAAAGATTCTCTCTTGAAAAGCAAAATACTATCATCAAATAATGAAGAATGGAAATTAAATCTCTCTTATTTTGTTGTTGTTCTCTCCTAAATTTTGAATCTCTTGTGGAAATTACAATTTTACCTTTTAAAATTATCTTTAAAGCTCTAGTCATTGTTTTAAACTATGTCTGAATCAATATCATAGCCTACCACCCGGATGGCAGTTAATATAACAGATATACTTTTGACTACTAATACATTTACAACAGCCTTTTCAACAAATGTGACAGACGAGCCACAGAACGTAACAGATACCACAACACCAGACACTCCAAACAATTCAACAGATGCAATTACGACGGATGGGCCAGCGAATGTTACAGATACTGTGACAACTGATACACCATTGAATGTAACAGATGCAGTTACTACAGATGTCCCAGTAAATGTAACAGATAATGTGACGACTGACACACCTTTGAATGTAACAGATGCAGTTACTACAAACATGGGCCAGCGAATGTTACAGATGAGACAGTGAATGTTACAGATACTGTGACGACTGACACACCTTTGAATGTAACCGATGCAGTTACTACAGATGGACCAGTGAATGTTACAGATACTGTGACGACTGACACACCTCTAAATGTAACCGATGCAGTTACGACTGATGCACCTTTGAATGTAACCGATGCTGTTACTACAGATGGGACCAGTAAATGTAACAGATAATGTGACGACTGACGCACCTTTGAATGTAACCGATGCTGTTACTACAGATGGACCAGTGAATGTTACAGATAATGTGACAACTGACACACCTCTAAATGTAACCGATGCAGTTACTACAGATGGACCAGTAAATGTAACCGATACTGTTACTACAGATGGGCCAGTAAATGTTACAGATACTGTGACGACTGACACACCATTGAATGTAACTGATGCAGTTACCACGGATGTACCAGCAAATGTAACAGATACCATTACTACAGATGTCCCAGTAAATGTTACAGATACAGTGACGACTGACACGCCATTGAATGTAACATTAATAGTAACCACAGATTCTACAACAGATCCTTCAGTAAATATAACAGATGCAGTAACTACAGGAACAACAACAGCTGTAACTGATGCAGCCACCACAGAGGGGCTGACCAATGCCACTGTATCAACTGTTACCGAACAGCCAACTACACTGGTAACATCTGAGACAGTTGGTTCTACAGTGACGGATGCAACTCCAAGTACAACATTTGCAGGTATTTTATCTGTCTTCATCTGAATATTATATGGTTCTTGTAGTTTGTGCAAAATACAGTCAAAACAATAAGAATAATACTATTGGCTCAGATACACTGATAGTTTCTCCTTACATGATAGGTTTTACATACTGTACGTTATTAGATAAACTATCGTATAAGATTGATTCTCATACTTAAGTCTTTACAATAGAAACTAGTGTGGTGGTTTGTGGTTCTGGTTGAGATTTAAGAGAATTTATTTCATTTTACAAACTAGTTCTTTCTTTTTCCTATGCATGAGGAGATTTTTTTTTTTAATCTTAATTTTGATTGTGGTCCACTCCTGATTAGTAACTCTCTCTGTTTCTCTCTCTCTTTTTTTTTTTTTTTTGCATGCATGTTATATAGACCCTCAAAAGCATATTCTTTCCTTTTATTTACTGGCATGTCCTTCTTATTCCTCGAGTGAAGCAAAAAGCATGACAATATGATGGTCAAGATTAATATTCATTTCTCTGTGAAAAGAAATCAAGGGAGTAGATAACTAAATAAGACTCATTTGAGTTTTTGTTTTTTTTCTCCTTGATTTGTTTTCAAGAGGAAAAAATCCTGCCTTTTTGTTGTTTATTTTCCTTTTTTTTTTTTTTAATCCATACAAAGTTCATATCTGTTTAGTTATATAAATTGCTACAGTATAAAATAAAGTGGCTACTTGTATCGTATAATATCATCCATATAATTATTATCTCGCATCACTATAACATGCTTCAGGGATTTGCATGATATTCATTATCAAAGCTTAAAATAAAGGTTGTTTTTGACGGCTTCCACCATATCGTGAATATTAAACAAATATTTCTATATGTCTTTCTCTGTCCATCTCTCTCTCTATCTCTCTCTCTCTCTCTCTCTCTCTCTCTCTCTCTCTATCTCCCCTTTTATATCTTTAAGTCTCTCTCTCTCTCTCTCTCTCTCTCTCTCTCTCTCTCTCTCTCTCTCTCTCTCTCTCTCTCTCTCTCTCTCTCTCTACATACTTTCTTTATATATGAATCTCTCTGTATCATGAATATTAAACAAATATTTCTATATTTCTCTCTCTCTCTCTCTCTCTCTCTCTCTCTCTCTCTCTCTCTCCATATACTTGTATATCTTTACGTCTGACTACCAGTCTATCTATCTATGTGTTGTTAATCATACAACTTTCTGACTAAAAAGAATAACATTGAATTGGTGATGGTCTTAAGAATGTTTGCAGTGTTTTTCTTCCTAAACACACAGCTGTTTCTTCCACACAAAAAACAGTTCACATATTATTAATCAATAACCCTGTATAGTTATTTTTACCTATGGTTATAAAAGATACACTGTGTACAATCTGTTAGAAGAGTATTTTAATTTGAATTGGTTTAGTTATATACTGCAATGAGTACTCTTGAATAAAGTGTGTGATAATTTTTTTAACATCATAATTATTTGTTGCTCAAGTTATTATTTTCGTCAAAGCTGTACTCATGGCAAAGTTAAATTGCAGTAAAAATAAGATTTGATGTAATTATATAAATATTATTAAATTAACAAATACATGAACTCTTTCCCTACTCTTAACCTAAAACAGAGACTTCAACCTCAGAAACTACAAACTTCACTGAAACTAGCACTCAGACTTCAGTTTCAACAGACGCATCAACACAGATATCAACAGAATCAAGTACAGAAGCTCCAACAAATGCATCAACTACTGAAACGTCAACAGAATCAAGTACAGAAGCTCCAACAAATGTATCAACTACTGAAACGTCAACAGAATCAAGTACAGAAGCTCCAACAAATGTATCAACTACTGAAACGTCAACAGAATCAAGTACAGAAGCTCCAACAAATGTATCAACTACTGAAACGTCAACAGAATCAAGTACAGAAGCTTCAACAAATGTATCAACTACTGAAACATCAACAGAATCACCCACAACTGCATCAACTGCTGAAACATCAACAGAAGCACTCACAACGGCATCAACAGAATCACCCACAACTGCATCAACTGCTGAAACATCAACAGAATCACCCACAACTGTATCAACTGCTGAAACATCAACAGAATCACCCACAACTGCATCAACTGCTGAAACATCAACAGAAGCACCAACAACTGCATCAACTGCTGAAACGTCAACAGAAGCACCCACAACGGTATCAACAGAATCAAGCACTGCAGGGACAACCTCAGATTGCATTCGTAAGTGTCTTGTATTCTGTAATCATTCGGGTATTCTGCTCTAGTTTTCCGCCGGCGATACATCTCGTTGCTGGCGTTCGATGCTAAGAAACCAGCACATATATTTACCTCTTGTCCAGGGTGGATTATTTGGGACTCAGTAGGTTATATTATACCAAGACAGACAAAGTCCAAATGGAAAATTGTAGTATTCACACAAGTGAATTAACAAGACCAGATCGGTATGTGCACCCTTTACTAGCGAATGAGTGACTGATTAAATGTAGTATGGATTACACAGTAACATACTAGTGACTGGCTGTGACGAGTAATGTTTGACGCCGCTGGATAAACAGGTGGTGGCTACCGATACCTGTATACTTGACAAGTAACAGTTCACACACGTATAGAGAATTATACCACGAAAATTGAAACCTGAGGGCCTAAGTGAGAAAAGAACCTGCAACTTTCTAACTCAAAGTCACAAGGTTCTATCATAGAAGCTCCAACAACTGTATCAACTGCTGAAACGTCAACAGAATCACTCACAACTGTATCAACTGCTGAAACGTCAACAGAAGCTCCAACAACTGCATCAACTGCTGAAACGTCAACAGAAGCACCCACAACTGCATCAACGGCTGAAACATCAACAGAAGCTCCAACAACTGCATCGACTGCTGAAACATCAACAGAAGCACCCACAACTGTATCAACTGCTGAAACATCAACAGAAGCACCTACAACTGTATCAACTGCTGAAACATCAACAGAAGCACCCACAACGGCATCAACAGAATCACCTACAACTGCATCAACTGCTGAAACATCAACAGAATCACCCACAACTGTATCGACTGCTGAAACATCAACAGAAGCACCCACAACTGCATCGACTGCTGAAACATCAACAGAAGCACCCACAACTGCATCAACAGAATCAAGCACTGCAGGGACAACCTCGGATTGCATTCGTAAGTGTCTTGTATTCTGTAATCATTCGGGTATCCTGCTCTAAGCTTTCCGCCGGCGATACATCTCGTTGCTGGCGTCCGATGCTAAGAAACCAGCACATATAGGCCTATTTACCTCTTGTCCAGGGTGGATTAATTAGGACTCGGTAGTTTATATTATACCAAGGCTGACCCAGTCATTAGGGAAAATTGTAGAATTCACACAAGTGAATTAACAAGACCAGATTGGTATGTGCACCCTTTACTAGCGATTAAGTGACTGATTTAATGTAGTATGGATTACACAGTAACATACTAGTGACTGGCTGTGACGAGTAACATTTGGCGCCACTGGATAAACATAGGTGGCGGCTACCGATACCTGACAAGTAATAGTTCACACACGTATAGAGAATTATACCACAAAAATTAAAACCAGAGGGCCTAAGTGAGAAAAGAACCTGCAACTTTCTAACTCAAAGTCACAAGGTCTATCATAGAACTGCCTCGTCCTCTGAGATCCATACTTAATTAGAGAAAGGGTTGGATAATAGCAGATGTACAAATGTTGAGTAAAAACTAGTGGGTGGTCAAACCTGTTTGAGAATTGATTGTGACTGAGGAAAATAAATTATTAGAGAAAAGCTTTTTTTCGTATACAGCCTTAAAATCCCTTTTGGGTATGCACATTATATTAAGATCCTTTATTTTTACAGTATTGGTACACTCATGATTTGGTCCTTCTGTCAGCCTTAAGGATAGTGAAATACAGCTGATTCTTACCACATAATCTTCTGACCAGTATAGTTCAGGATGAATGTCCCAAAAATAGATTCCAATGACACTAAATTGAATTTGTTATAAGTCTTGTGTTTGAAATTAAATATTATCAAGATAAAGATAACTATAACTTTTATTTTATACAATTTCTAATAAGTATTTGGATGAAATAGGGACATTGACTTATGTTAAATAATATTGTTTTGAAGTCTCTGCGGAT
Source organism: Elysia chlorotica (assembly GCA_003991915.1). Taxonomy (NCBI): domain Eukaryota; kingdom Metazoa; phylum Mollusca; class Gastropoda; family Plakobranchidae; genus Elysia; species Elysia chlorotica. Next base: position 31,995 of record RQTK01000379.1, on the reverse strand, counting down.
GTAGACTAACGGTAACAAAGATAAGACCACTGTGCCATATTTTAAAGTTAATCTTTCGACAACCAGGCAATGCGTCAATCCACTCACAGCAACATTTTTCTATGAACAGAGCCAGAAGGCCAGGCCCCTCAGATGACTGGCAATCCAAACGTGAACATCATTCCATCTGGTGATGTGGTCAACTTTGACTGCACCATCCGACCAGCTGAGAACGAACCGGGCAGTCCTCAGTACACGGTGCAATGGCTGACCGGATCCAACCTGAACGTCAGCTTGAGAGAGTCCGTCCTGACTGGCCAATCTGTTACAGACAGACTCAGTGTTGCCAGCCTCCGACAGGAAGAGAAGAGCGCCATCGTTAACACTGGGGTGTGTAGCCGTTGGTTTTTCTTATTAATTGTTTGTTGCTGTTTTTTTACTTAGTATAACACTTAATTCAATGAGTACTTACATGTACCGCAATGTTTTCCATCATCAATATTGAGTCATTGTGATATGTCAGCTGCCATGGCTCTTCACTGGTGTCAATGAATGATACAATTATTTTACTTTCTCATTATGTAAGAGCTCATCATCAATATCTAATCATCACTAACATTATCATAATATTTTTATTATTATCAATTTTGTTTTTTTTACACACATAAAAGAACATTCATTTTTTACTTTAAAAAAAAAAAAGAAAAAAAAACACTATTCCGAAACAAATATCTTTCGTCATCAAATAAGAAAGCGCATTTAGGTCTACAAGTGCAGAAAAGGGTAATCATAAAACGTGGGACACAAAGTTGTACTGGTTATGATTTTTCCTGTTTCAGTTGCGATGCTCTGTTGTGGCAAGTAATCCCCAACGATGTGGTAGTGCCTCGAGTCAAGCAGCCACTTCCACCATTGGCGGTTTTACAGCCACAGTAAGTGAAAGTTTTCTGGCTTTATAAAAAAAAAAAGGCTATATGTTTTCACGAATTTAAATTAGCATTGAGTTGTCATTTTATATTGAGAAAGAAACATTAGAATGTTATTTACAAACTTCCTTTGAAAACTCAAATATCATTCACATTGTATTTTATGTAAAATACATAATTATGTTGATTTTTTTTTTGTAAATGTGTGTCTGTGTGTGTTGTTGTTTTTTCTTTTAGAATATTGAAATCTTAGTGATTATTTAATTGCCTATTTTTTTGTCCTCACAGTAAAATCTCATGAATAGCCTATCAGATTTATTTATGTTTTTTTTTTACTGATTTTGTTTTTCATTCAGAAAAATTTGATCACTGTGTAAAATACAATATGAATAATATTAGAGCATTTGCGTATCAACAGAAAAATAAAAAAAAAGGGACTTATCATCCATCTCACCAGGTATCTAGACCAAGTGGTCTGACCATCAACGAGGGTGCATCAACTGACATCACTGTTACTTTCAGCAGCGATATCAGCTCAAGGGTTTATTGTTTGATTTTGTATGGTCAGGTGTGCACAAGCATATCTGTGGAGGCACAGACTGCTCAAAACAAAGTCAAGTAAGTTCTGGCCTCAGAAACCAAGTTTTTGATGGGAAATCTTTTGCCCAATTTTTTTTTTTTCCAAAGAAGTCATGATTTGGGACAGTACATGTATTTATCTCTCAAAATATTTCAATAGGCATAACCACGTCAAGTATTTTTCAATTTTAATCAAGAGGCCCACAAGAAAGGTATTGGGTTTTGTTTTTTTATAAATTTTTTTATATTTATCTTGATTCAAATGTGGGTTTTACAAAAATTTGAAGAAAAAAAAAAAGAAATTTTTTTAGCAGAAATTTCTTGCACGGAAATGATCAGAATTGATCACAGTAAAAATGTCTAGTATTGATTCATTCATGAACAAAATGTTGTCCTGAAATTAACTCCCCACAGTCAATGTCCGGACGGAACGCTGGTGCCATCTTTGGTGTTTAAGTCTGTGAGAAGCTCAGACCAGTGTAGTAAAGTGCTAAGCTCTAGCAGCGACACTGTCACTCTGCAAATGAAGGCAGTGAGTGATGGACTAATCAGCCCGGACAGACCTGTAGATGTCGCGATTGTGCAAGTGGATGAGCTATTCAATAGGACAACAGCTCAGCGAAGCTTGGACAGTTTTGTTGTAAGTTTGCCTTTGAGCATAGAAAGGATTATCAATTATTTTTAAAAAAACGACACATAAAACTTGATGACACTGTTATAGAAAAGCCTATGTTTTTGCACTTTATAGAAAAGCTCAGGCAAAACTGAGTTTCTTTATTTGTTGTATTGCTCTTTATAAGATAAGATATATCTTTATTTGTCCTTTAAAGGCAAATTTGATGGTTTTGTATATGTAGCATAACAAAACAGTATAGACAGTTATGACATGAGTTATTGAAAATATCAATACTCATAACAGCATCAATAATAATAATAATAATAATAATAATAATAATAATAATAATAATAATAATAATAATAATAATAATAACAACAACAACAACAACAATAATAATAGTCATTATAAATAATTATTATTATTATTATTATTTAAATAATTATAAGGCTCTTGGCCTCCCCTATTTGGTGTATTTTACTTGTACTCATTGAAGAGGTCATTAATTGCATGATGAGAAGTAATTTTGGATATATGAGCAACTGCCATGAACTTCTGTTTTGGACCTAAAGCCTTTAGAAAAATATAAAGTGAGAGTACCGTTGTTTTACTTCAGGTGACAGTCATCAACATGGATCAGAAACCCCGGCCTCTGTGCAAAGTCTATGGTGATCCTCATGTTGTCACTTTTGATAACAGGTAAATTATCCAAAGAGCCTTAAAAGTGGACTTTAATGTAGAGCAATTAAAGCCTGAGTTTTGGGGAGGGGGGTAATTATAATTTTTTTTTGTTTTTGTAATTTAATTTGATATGTTCATTTCATACTTCTGTTAACGAGATTTAAAAGTTTTAAAATGAATTTAGATCTTGATGATTGCCCTTCGAAGTAGGGGCAATAAGGCTAGTCTTTTTATTTCAGGAGATCAAGGTTTGGAGAAGAGGGTGGATGCAAAAATAATTATAAATTTTTTTTTACTCTCTCCACCCTTTCTCTTACTCTTAATTTTCTTCACCAGAAGTATCTCCCCTTTATTTTAGTATTAAAAGTAACTGTGATGATTATTTTTGTTATTTGATGTGAATGTCTTTAGACTACCAAAACAGATTAACTTGTTCACGTTTTATCAAACTACCAAAACAGATTAAATTGTTCACCTTTTTATCAAACTACCCGAAAACAGATTAACATTTTCACGTTTTTACCAAAGATTTTCCTTTTACAAGTCTTGCAGCAGCCAAAACTGGGGGGAAGGAGGGAGGGATGATTGATCATGCAGATATTTATTGAAAGCGATTTAAAGATACTGATTTAAGGTGCTATCTCTCAGAGTGTTGTGATCATGGATTCCATGTTGCTTTATCTACTCCACAGTCTATATGATGTCATGACAACAGGTGAATATGTCCTGTATCAACACAAGTCGATGGAGATTCAGGTAGGGGAAAATATTCAAGAGGTTTGATCACCGTGTGATGCTTTATAATGGGGCTGCTATGTGTGTCTACAGCTGATGGCGTAGTCCATATATAAATATATATATATATATATTATGCATGATTTTTCACTTGCAGAAAACGCCAAGGAAAACTGCACAAAAAAGCTTTACCAGAAAAGAAAGAAACTTTTTATTCAACCTAAATGTGCAAGTACATGTATTTGATTATACAACATCATAATAATTATACACATGCTCACAATCCCACCTCTTTGTTTGTAGGGTATAGATAAACAACCCACACCAGCCTCTACGTACACAAATATAAACCCAGGGACATGCTACCCCCAACTGACCATATGATAACTTGTTACATCCCATCACCACCGTAGTGCAGTGAACCCTATACAGACCTGCTTGGTCTATTTTTGTTTCATTTCTGCTTCTTCGTTTTTTTACGGCAGAAAGCTCATATAATTAAAAATACAAAAATATTTAATATAGAAATATTTTCTATGTGCCAAAAAGGCTTTGGGAGGTACATACCTAGTACACGTACGTTACCCTTAAATTCAAGTTGACAACTGTTTCAGTACTATGTTTACGAAAATCTTCCTTATTCGTGATTTTCTGGATCAAGTGATTACTGCAATGAGTAAGACAAAAGAAAAGTTGGTTCGAAGAAGTAGGTCTAGAACAAGAAAGGCTTGTGCTATGAAACTCTTCACTGATTGAAGTACTAGAATAGTCGAATACTGTGGGAACGTATTTCTAATAACAGGTAGACACCTGTGTCTCCGTATACACAACCTTATTTCCCCCATTCGTTGTTTTAAATAGCTGAATATTGCTGCTATATACTATATGTCATTATGTGTCTTTTTTTTTCCAGGTCAACGGATTCTTTTACCAGACTGGCCAAGGTTCTAGTGCTTGCGGTTTTGGTGTGCGTGTTGGCAACGATGTGATCAAGATCAGCAAGTGTATGGTCAGGCAGAAGGACGTCTTCCCTGTGACAGTCACTCTGTACGCCCAGGGGGGACTCTCTCCTCGGACGTCTGTGTACCGCAATGAAGATGGATCGACATACACGGTTAGAGGAGAAATTTATATGTTATGTATGGAAACAGATACTGATAGACAGAAAGTAGAATTCAGAGGATACGGTTACAGGAAAAAATGGATAACTATGTATATATATATATATATATATAAATTAATATGCCAGTGGACATAAAGTAGAATTCAGGGGATGATTGACAGAAAGTAGAATTCAGGGGATGATTGACAGAAAGTAGAATTCAGGGGATGTTCATGTACCGCAATGAAGATGGATCAAAATGTACTGTAAGAGAAAAAACTGATAAGTTTGCAAATAGATAAAAATTAGTAGACTGATGGACAGAAGGCAAAATGAAGAGGATGTTTGTGCACCGCAACAAAGATGGATAGAAAAACAGTTAGAGGAGGAATTGATATGTACACAAATAAATGAAAAATAGTAGACTGATGGACAGAAAGTAGAATTTTGAGGATGAAAATGAAATTGCTCACCATGGAATCTGCTTAAGGCAAGTCTCTTGGTAAAAGCTTATTTTATCCCAAGTTATGTTGAACAGTGATTGTAAAGTGAAAAAAGAAAAACTGATGCCTTGGAAAAGTTGATCTTCAACATGATGCATCCTAAGGGGATTTCACCGTAAATGAAAACATAACAAAATTATATAGGAAATTTGTTTTGAGGATGAGATGTAAAATAGATTTACAGCATCAGAATGGATTAGTCACCTGCACACTGTCACTATAAAGATGCTTCTGAGATTAAGACAAAAAAATGTCTTATATGCGACCTTCTTTTTTTTCTCTCCTTCACTTGAAGGTTTAATAATAATGTGGGATTTTTTTAAACCATTGTTTTCAGGTTTACTTCAGATTAAGACAAAAATATTTTACGTGCTACCTTCTTTTTTTCTCCCCTATACTTGAAGATTTAACAATAGTGTGGATTTTTTTAACCATTGTTTTCAGGTTTACTTGAGATTAAGACAAAAATGTCTTACTTTCTTTTCTTCTCCTCTATACTTGAAGATTTAACAATAATGTGGGGGGTTTTTAACCATTGTTTTCAGGTTTACTTGCCTACTGGAGGAATTGTGACCTTTGTCTCAGATGTTGAGGCTATCATGAACATGTTCTTTACTCCAACAGCAGTTGATCTGAGCAGTACTTTAGGTGTGTAGAGTTTGTTTTGTTGTTTGTTGATTGTTGTTTTGTTGTTGTTTTTGTTGTTGTTGTTGTTGTTGTTGTTGTTGTTGTTGTTGTTGTTGTTGTTGTTGTTTGAAAGATAGATATAGTGTATTAGATAAGTATTTTTTTACTTTTATAAAATATGCTTCTTTTGAAATAAACAATTTGAAAAATCTGAGCATTGAAACTTATTTTAAAATGTGTTATATTATTATAAACATATGGTATAGGATTGTAGTTGATTCATACTTAGGTTTATTGTAAAGTGAAAAACTTGAGATTGAAAAACATTCAGTTGCTCTATAGATATTTATGAAGGTAATACAGTTATCACAAACAGAACTAGAAGCTTTAATTTTAACAATCACCCAGCATGGTTTTGATTTAAATCATTAGTAAAATTGTTTAAAGTTTTCCATTGATAATAATGCAAAATGATTTTTCTAAGGGAGCTACTTAATGAGTATCATACTAGCATGTGATTTTCTCCATAGGTCTCTGTGGTGACTTCAACTATAGTACAACTGGTGATCTAGTAACCAAAGGAGGGGTTGTTACAGTTTTGGCAAATGAATTTGGAGATGAGCCACTTCAATTTAGCAATAGCTGGAGGTAAGTGGTCTCAATTTATTACTTCTGCATTTTATAGCTCAGTTTACTTATGATTTATCACGGGTTTAGACGTTTCCATCAAATCCATTGCTTGCATATCCTGCTTATATGAAAAGATATTCTGTAAATTGCTCAGCCTAGGTTAAAAAACAACCAATGTTTTTATTATTACTAGTGATGCCACAGAAATGTTTATGAGTTAAAATCTGTTTACGGCCAGTTAGAACATATTTTTTTAAAAAGACAATAACTGGAAGGATATAAAACTTTTCTTAGAGAGTCAGGCTATGAGGAGTGATATAACCGTCATAATGTGACTGGGAGGCAGAGGATTCAACAAACTATTGATTGATTTCATTGGTTGATATTTTAAGAGCCTGTACACCCATTCATTAGGTTCTGGCGTGATAGAAAAAGGAGGAATAAAAGATGAATGAAGGCCCACTACCAGTGGCAATCACTGGGCGCCCAGCAGTGCTCAGTTGGGAGGTGCTAAGTTAGTGAAGTAGCCGCAAGCGGAACAAGTAGTTCTTTCACAGTGACGCAATCAAGTGGTGTACCGCCCTGAATGGGTTAATTTACAGTATTTTGTGAGCAATGCTTATGAAATTGCATATTTTTTAGGGGTTTTCCAAAATTTATATCTTTTGAACCAATGAAGATGGAATACAAAAATTTCAAGATTTGAAATAAAATCTTTCAAATAGAATGTCTTTTTTACTGCTTACATGTGACTTAAGTTGAGTTGGTTCAATGTCCAAAGTCAGCACTATATAGGCAATATTGTGAACGGGCCCCAAGACTGATGTCTGACAATGTTATGTGCTGCCACACACGAGACAGAGCGGGGATACCATAACTCCTGTATCAGCCGATCACTTTAAACTGACGCCGACCCAACCAGTAGGGACAAGATTGCCAGGGCTTGAACCACGGACCTCCTGTGTCGGAAGCCGATGTTTTTTTATACATTTCAACTTCAATTTTTCCTGGCAATCTTTCCAAGTTACATGTACATGCTTGTTCTTTGACAAAAAAATTTCAAATTAATATTTTTTGGTTTTCTGATTATCTGAACATCACAGCTGATAACAAGAACTGAATATTTACAGTGTTAAAGATTTTCACTGTTTTCTTATCTTTCCAGACTCAAAAGAAATGAGTCCATCTATAACGGCTATCAGGGCAGCAGTGACATTTCCACCACTTCATACTGTGCCTGTGATGACAGTAGTCTGTGTTCTGACTTTGGGGATGCTCCTCTCTGTGGACAGAGATCAGGTGACATTAAAGACAATAAATCATTTTCTCCAAAAATTCACAAAATGTGTACACATCTACATGCCAATTAAATCAATTTTATGACATTTAAAGTTAGTTGCAACATTTTTGCCATCAAATATATACTTTGGAAGATAGTGATTTAAAAAAGTACCTCCTGCTGATTTTATAATCAATCACATGACTGTATCATACTTATTAAATAAGGATATGTCATTAGCTTTTAGTATCTGGCTTGACAGTCTCAGGATGTGGCTCAAGGTCATAGCCATAACAATGGTGCGGCAAGCCAACATTTTTATTTTTTGTAATCAAAACCTTGTTTATCTTACGGAAGAGGTCAAGAGGAGAGTTATTAGGTTCAATTTCCACAAAACTTGGTGGTTTCTTTACACCTCCGTCCTTTTTGGGCTCCATATACTAAGAGTTAATAAAGATCTTTTTTTTTTTTTTACGAAGATGCTGAATTTATGCAAGGGGTGGGGTGCTTTAATTTCTCTTTCACACAACTATCCAGATTGACATAACAAAGTCGCACCCCTTACATTTATATTAACATTATTTTTGTGTTGCTCTGAAAGTTTGATAAAAAACTAACTAATAATTTTTTTTTTTTAAATCAGGGGTGGACATCACAAATATCCTGTTGAGAGACTTTGAGTTGGAACAAGAAATCAGTTCTCAAACTCAAGGGAGACGTAGAAGAAGACAGACTGCTGGTGATGATAGCTTCCTGTTTGACCCACCCGTGACAGATGTAAGAGACAGACAGTATCTCTCAAAATGAATTTTTAAAAAAACAGGGAGAAATTTGGATGTTGTTTATTTAGTTCTTTTTTTTTTTAATTTTTTTTTTTAATTATGAAAGGCAATGAAAATCAATAGAACAATAGAAATACCAAAAACTTTTAAGAAAATTGTAAAAAAAAAATTATCATCTTGTGGGTTATTTCTTTTTAGGAGGGAGGGAGGGATGAAGAGCAGGGGGGAAGTGGACAGGGAAGGGGGGTTTATGTAATATGAATCCTGATTACACCATTTATTTTTTTTTATTAGAACAAAACTATCAAGGTGTTTCGTAAAATTTATGGATATCAATTTTCCACTATTTCTTTTCCCTAATCCCTGGACTTACTGGAATTACTTTGTTTCTTTAACAGTCCCAGAGCCCAACTTTCCCAACGCCAACTGGGAAAACTGAGACGGATGCCAGAGTTCATTGTTATGACAAACTGCAAGCACTGACTTACTTTGACGATTGTTCCACGGTCATCGTCTCTACAGTTGAAATCAATGCAGAGGTGACAGTTTTGTTCTGAAGTCTTTTGTATTTTTCTATATACATCATTTAATAGAGATGTAAAATATGATCCTCAATCTTTATTATCATTTAACAATACCTACAGGTCAAGTTCTATTTTTCTCTTATTATTTGTTCTAAAACTTTGCTTTTTCAAAGACTACTTTTTCGGATTTGAAAAATATGTTTTGTAGTAAATGTAACAATTTTGTCTTAATAATTACAACATTGAGTCACTCAGCAATACTGTTTTTGTTTTTGTTTTTCTTTTTGCTTATTTGGAGGGGGTAGGGATAGTGATTTTATTCTTTTGTTGTCGGTTCTTGTTTTTTTATTCAATCACAAAAGAATAAGACTGTTACAATAGGCAACAGAGAACCAAGACTGTGTTTATATTCATTGCCATTTAGTACTTTGTATCTCAGCTTATTATGAACATTTCATTGTCAATTATATGTAGGCTTATCAACCTTCCATCTAATAACTAAATCAATGCATTCATTGCACCGTGAAATCTTTTGCTTAGATTAACAAAAATTGTCTTTCTCTTATTATCAAATCTAAACATTTGGGTTTTTTTGGGTCATTACAGGTGGAAAATTGTGTGGAGGATATCCTACGAACTGACTCCTATTCTTACTCGAGCGCCCTTGTGCAAAGTTTCCAGGAGACATGCCAGCAACGAGCTGCTTCCGATCCTGATCCTGATAATGCGGCAGTTGCAAATATTATATGTCCTGCTGATTGCAATGGCAGGGGCACGTGCAGCAACAGTAAGGATTGTTTGTCTACCAATGTGTGTGAGAGCATTCAGATTTTGGCTCAGGGCTCGCCTAAAGTAGCTGTAGTTTTTAAAGATTAATTGAAAGACCATTAGGAGTATATTTATTTTCAGATTTGGTTTTTACTCAAAGAAAAATTCTGAGAGATAATAATTCTGGACTGTACATACTTAAAATGTATTTTCAGTTGGTTTTTACTCAAAGAAAAATTCTGAGAGCTGATAATTCTAGACTGTACATACTTAAAATTTGATATAAAGCTCACTAATCCCAGCAATGGAATTACGACTACGTAGTTTATTTCAGTTTATACAAATTATAAAACTTTTTATAAGTAAAAGTTATGAATGTTAAAAGCGCATCAACTGAATCATGTGTAGCTGAATATTTTTACATGCACACTAAAAAAAACCTAAAAAAAACAAGTGCTTAACAAGAATGGTTTTTTTTCTTCTTCAGGTGTGTGCATATGCAATGACATGTATACTGGCTCTGACTGTAGTATCTTGAAGACCAGTTTACCTGTTCTGGAAGTGTCAACCAGCAGTATCATCTGTGCCACTGATCAAGGATCTACTTGCAACGACACCAGAGTTCGAGGAGACTTCTTCATCGATGGGGCCAAATGTCACTTGACTCCTATTGAGGTAATTCAAGAAGAAATTTAGATCCCCGAGGAACTTGAAGTTTACAGTCTGCACTTATGATGATTTAGTTAAAGTAAATTGACCTCTCATTGATTTTCATGTCCTTTAGGTTTCCTAATGAACTCTTCACGGAGATTCAGGCACCAGCTGAGATTCAAACCATGGGTCGCCTGATGATCAGCATAGAGCTCAGACCCTGAGCTACTGATGCTCCATATCTGTAGCTTTAAATATTTGTTTTCCTTTAGCAAAAGGAACACATTTTAGCATAAGTCATTTTTTGCTGTTTTATTTCTGCCTTGTGTTCAACACCTATCTAATGAGATAGAACAAAAACCTATCAGTCCATTTTTAATCTGAAAGTTTAGTTAGAGATATCTCATTTTAACCTTTACAACAATGTATTATTTGCATTTTGGCATAAGTCTTACTGTGACGATATTGAGACCGAATTGGAAACATTTTGTTCATGTATCAGATAAACAGTTGGATTCCAACTGCTCCTAAGTTTAAGCACTTAAAATATGTTTTCAGTGATTTATAATTTCTAGTCAGATGAGGGGTATTTTTTTTTTACAAATTCCTTTGTCACTTTGAATACTCCAGCAAACCACGTTTTCTTTTAACTCAGCAATTTTTTTCTATCCTATCAAGTAAATTTTGATGTCTGTGTTGTTGCAAGTGGAAGTGGTTTGTCTCATTTGCTTCATTGACAGTTGGTTCAAGTTCAGATTCATTTTAATGAAAAGAATATGATTTTTCTTAAGGAATAATTTGTCTGTTTATTTGTTTGTTTGTTGTATAGAGTCCAGTGTCAGCCCCATATATAGTCTATATGAAATGTGTATGTATTGTTTAAATTGAAGGCTAAATCCATCGAGTCTTTTAATTTTCTAGGTGACCAACAGTGGCCCGACTGCCCAGGGTGCAGAAGTCGTGGTTGATGCTGAGTATCGCACCAGGTTCTTCGTGGCGTGTCCTATCCCTCAGGAGAGAAGCTATTCCATCAGAATCAGCAACAATGGTACCACGAAGAGCGTGGCTGAAGCCTACTACCGGCTTACAATTCCGTCTGTCTTACCTGTGGTCTGGGCGTCAACAGCTCCAACCCTACCTGCACACAACAGGTAACAGTTGTATGGAAAGTCATCTGGCTAAAAATAAGAGAATAGTCGCAAGGAAACTTGATAGAACAGGCAGCAAAGCCCTGTTATGTCATATCCATGTTAAATCAGAGCATTATTGGGTAGGAAAGGGTTGATAAACGGTTGATATAACGATAATCATGATTCTGATACATGCTATTAAAAGACCTAAGTCTATCCAGTATTGTTCAATGAGTTTGTTTTAAAATTTTTAACTGTATTTTTAAAATTCACTCTTAAAATAACTAAAGTTAGAACTTAATGACATTAGAGTCCTATTTTGCCTGTTTTTTATCCCAGTTATAACAGTTACTACATGAAAGCAATAATGTATTTGGGGGGGGGGGCTTGTTAAAGGTCTGTCATATCAAGTTTTTGACAATATTTCTACATCCAATGTATGAAATTTAACTATTTTGACATAATTTTTCTTTTCTGGAATTCTTCAGCCTAACACGTGCTACATTGATGGAGTGTGCTACAATGATGGGACAACTCACCCTACAAACTGTTGGGTGTGTGATGCATCACAATCACAAACACAGTGGTCCCCTGGATCTGGTGAGTTAAACATTTTGAGAGTTTCAGGATTGCTGACTTTTTATAATGTGGTGCAATGTTTGTGGAAAATTGTCCCTTAACCTTTTCACATTGTGTGATGGCCTATTCCTTGTGTGCGCACTACCTCGTATTGTGGGGAATTTTAAAAAGTTTTAATAGGTAAAATCTTTGATTAGTATTCTTTTGAATTGTAAGGTGTGCAGATCACTGGAAAGGGGTGCTAGCACAAGAGCGTATCAATGCTCAAAACATGATGGGAAACGGTCAGTGTAGTGCTTCTTTGTTAGAAAATTGCACCTTAATGTTCCCAAATAACCGAGAGAAAAAAGTCCATGGCAAAGGGGGAGTGATCAAATGGGTGTATGGTCATAACTCAGATATAGAAAACTTCCAAATGGTGTGTAAATATTATATATTATTATTAATATTTATGTTATTGCATTTGTTTATAATTTGTTGTTTTTTTCCTTTCACCCATATGAAAGGGGTCTAAAAAAAATAACAAATAAAACACTGGTTACATGTTTATCTTCAGTATCAAATTGTAAGTTCTTCATTTCTATCAACCACTCAACCTTCACCAACTGCAAACACGTAAAATTAGGATTCACACATTTTTTCCACAACTGCAAAGACTTAATGTTAGGCTGTGTACATTTATCCAACCAAAGTAAAGTATAGTAAAAGAAAGTTCTGTTTACTCAACTAATCTATGCAGTTTGACGCAATAGAAAAGTTTACCACACACCATCCAAAGGTAACTAATAACCATAAACTCAAATATTACGGAACATCCGTACAGTGACAAAACCTGTAATACATACTTTTGATCATAATATACATAATAAAGTTGCACCCCCTACATATAATAGAGTTGCTAATCCAAGCACTTATCCACTCAAATATTACGGAACATCCGTACAGTGACAAAACCTGTAATACATACTTTTGATCATAATATACATAATAAAATTGCACTCCTTACATATAACATATAAGCAAAATTATTTGTGGAAAAGCCAACTCTTTACTCACATTCATTATTTTTGTTTGTGTTTTTTTTTAATTTCATCTAGCTCCAAGTCCTGGCTGCACCACAACTCGTGACGATTCAGATGCAGAAGAGTTCAATGCTCTGACAGTCATAGGTGTCTCAGCGGGAGTTGCTGGTCTTCTCCTCATCATCATTATTGGCGTTTCCGTCTATCTCTTTATGTAAGTTGAGATCAAATTAGCAAGATAATAATGTCTTCTATGTTAATGGAAAAATATAAGTATGTTTGAGTGGAGCCTTAGCATGTTTAGTTTAGAGCGCTATAGAAATAAACTCTATTATTATTATTATTATTAGATTTATGCGCTTATTTCTAAGTGTTTTTATTATTCACCATAAAGCACAATGTCCACGCTGATAAATATTATTATTATTATTATTATTATTATTATTATTTATTCTTATGTTTGAGATGTAGAACTTTTTGACAAAGAGGGCAAAGAGGTTAGTTGCAATGCCTCCATCATGTCTGATTGTAAAGTTAGTTGCAAAGCCTCCATGTCTGTTTACAATAAAATTAAAATAAAATGAAAATAATTTGAACAATCAGTAATGAATACATGCAGTGTGTTTATAACATTTACTATATATATAATTTTTTTTTATTATGGTGTATGTATTTGAAATTTGCAGAAATGTATACTTTTATGTATATGCACTTTGCCTATGCCCACAGACGCAGGAGAAGACGGGCAGCTGAAAAAGCCAGGGACAGTTCCTCAGGCTCCGAAGAGAGTTCCAACTATGACAGAGTCTTTAATGGTTCCTTTGGGCTACACACTGGCAAGACGCTAACATTTTACAACCCATCTGCTCATAGCAATTATGGATACGACTACTACGACACCACTACGTAGAATAAGTAGGATGGATCCATTATGCCATTATTTCCAGTGTACATATCCTGAATGTTTTTGATTGCTTGTTACGAAATGGAGGACAACAGTTGTGTTGTTGTGTTGTGTTCAGTTGTGTTGTTTTGTTGTTGTTTTTTTTTGTTTTTTGTTTCGTTTTTGAATGAAGGGAAAAAATGTGAAAGAGATGACCTGTCATTGAATGTTATATAAAAAAAAAACTACCCCTTTTTCTCGATGCCAACAGGTAATTCAAACTGGTGCAGTATGTCTTGAGAACTAAAAATGTTATGAAAAATAAGAAAAAGTGCCTTTCAGCTCCTTGATAGATGGATCACTTGAAATTAATATTTTGTTTGAAATTATGTATAATGCCTTTAAATGAATTGATTGCTTGAATATTTTTCCTTCCTTTATATCATGATTGCACTTGCTACACAAATATTAATAAAATTTTGTTCAGTATCACTCTCATATTACCTTAAAATAGATGCCAAGACATAATTTGATTGGGTGCGTAAAAATAATGTTCTTAATGTTCATTAATCTCTGACAAATGAATGCATTTTAAATCCAATGTAATCAAAATACTCTTTCTGAATTTAAAATATGCATAACTGAAACTTTTGTTGTTCTGAACTCCTGTCTTTTCATATTGATATTGATGTTCAGATATTAAAAGTTCTGAAGAATTGATGACATATGTTTAAATCACCTTTGAGTTTTATAAATGTTTGTGACTATTACTATGAGCTGTTATTATATGTCCTCTATTGTTTTCTTACATGTATTTATATTAATCATATGCTATAAGTAAATAAAATTGATATATCTATATTCATATAATGTATTGCTTTGGGTTTTTGTATTGAATTACCCCTTATATTAAAAAAAACTTTCATTTCGATTTGTAAAAATGAAAAATAACGAGTGCTAATGTAAGTTACTGCAAATCATATTCAGGTTTATCTCAAATTTGGATGGCAGTCAAATCATCTTGGTCGAAAAACTGATATAATTCTATATAATTGTTTTGTGAGAAGCAGGTTTTTCTATTTCTTTCCAAGTTTTTGTGGGGTTTTGTTGTGGATCCATTCTTTTTTGTTTCAGTTTTAAATAACCTGTATTCTCAGTTTCTAGAAAAATATGAAGAGTGAAAGAGAATTTAGGGGTTGAAATGAATACAATTGACATTCAATTTTAGGGATTTAAAAATTACCACACAATAAACTGAGCTTCTATTAACTCAAATCGATGTTTCCAATTTGTCATAGTTCATAGGTAATTTAAATTAATGATGTAAAATTTGTATCCTTCAATAGACACAACTGCTAGTTCACAATGACTGGACATAAAATTAATTGCAATATTAAAATGATCAAAATATTTATTTACATATTTTTGTCTTTTAAGGATCAGTTTGATTTTTCAGTGCCCTGATGCAAGTTTGGGAATTTTTTGTAAGTACACTGCACACATGCACAAAAGCCTTGTGTTTTCATTAGCCTTTGTGTGGCTTATGGCTTGTTAAATTAATGTGAAGCCATACAAGGTATAATTATATTTTTCCCTCTCTGCATCTTTAATCATTCAATGCTAAATCTGTGGTACATCATAGATTTAGCTTTCCATGGTTTCCATTGTCGATATAGAAACTTGTTAAACTCTTTGTTTGTTTCGCTTGGCACAAACGTGAAAAATCTAGTGGCACTGAATGCTTTAAACACTGTCTTCAGTTTGTTTACCATAGGCAAAATTTACTATGTATAAATAATTCAGCCTTAATCTGGTCTCTTGAGTGAAAATTTAAGATGACAAGCCTTCCTTTTTATGTGATATTTAAAAAAAAGACACACAACTGCACAATGCTAAAAAGTTTATTTGTAAAATCTGTTTAAACTGGATAGAGTGTTTACAGAGCATAATTCCTGAGTTGCAGATTTCTGTACACTTTTTTACCCTAAAAACCAAATGTCGCTGAGCTAGCAGTATGGCATATTTCATAACATGCAGTTTTAGGGTTGTTTTTTTTATTTGTATTCCTATCTTAGTACTCCTAATATACAACTGTTTATCTTTCGTTGATCAAAAGAGCGTTTTACTTTTAACTTCAGCATGAGGCGATATTGATCCATCAAATCTGCTGATAATCAGATATGCCTTATTCAAAATGACATGCCTGTGAGATCTGCATTCCATCCAACTAGCTCTGTGACAAAAAGGAAATCACTGTTTGTCAAGTTCAGGCTATGTGCTTAGCATAGAGCTCCCAGAAATTTGATAAAAGCAAAGATTGAACAGCAACAAAATTATTTTAAAAAAACAATATGAGAATAGTTGGGAATAGGCGACTTATGTTTCTCCTTTCCTTTATTTGCTTTTTGAAAATTTACAAACACCCTTCTACATTTTTAAGAGGTACAAGGCTTTGTTTCATGTAGGCAATTGATAGTAAATGCATTATTAACAATAATTACAGTAACCATGCCGTTTCAGGCTTTAACACCATTGGCTCTCATAAAGAGACCCATGCTAAACTTGTTGACTAGGATTCCCTTTCATTTCAATGCATCAAGTAACAAAGCAGAATATTTTCTGAAATGCAAATGTAATTGCCATTGGTGGAAAAAAAAATTGTTTTAAAGCAAGAAAAGCTGGCTTAAGATTTATCAAATATATTATACATTATGTATATGAGACATAAAGTTAGTCATATCAACAAAGATTGAAAAAAAGGTGACTTTGCCTTAGAAGTCAAAGACACACACACGCACAAAAAAGGTTAAAAACAGAAGTATAATGTTGTAAGTATGGGGAGTATATGATATATTTACAATGCATTTCCAAAAGCTGCAATTAAAATTTATAGTTCTCATGAACACTATTATCAAAATTAAATGTTGAAAAGATTGTTATTATAGATAGAAATGGAAAACAATTTGTCAATTTGAAAAGAAAAATCTAGGTAAAAATTAATGATTGCACCATACATTGCAGAAAAGAGCAACTATTGTGTATTAAGTTTCCTTTCAATTACGGATGCTTTTTGACTTTTTCTGACTTAAAAAAGGAAATAATAGACATAGACTAGTAGCACAAAGCCTATGCTAGTGTAGTGATAAGAGTAGTTGTGGTAGAAGACAGTGGTGTAGGCAGTAGCAGCAGCAGCGATAATAGTACAAGTAGGAGTGGTGGTGTTGGCAGTAGTGTTTTAGTTGTTTTTGGGTTGGTTTAACGTCCAACAGCAGCACTATATAGGCTATATTGTAGACGGGCCCCAAGATGGACGTCTGATAATTTTATGTGCTGCCACACACGAGACAGGGCGGGGATACCATGACTCGTGTTTTTAGTAGTAGTAGATGTAGTTGCAGGAGTAGCAGTTGTTGAGTTGATTGCTTAACGTCCAACGTCACCACTATATAGGCTAATCTCTGAGAATTGTACTTACTGCCACACAGAGACAGTGCCGGGAGACATTATACTGACCAAGACCCTACCAGCAGAGGACTAAACCGCTCTACCACTTGAACCAGATTGCTCCCTAGCAGTAGTAGTAGAAGCAGTAGTAGTGGTGGTGGTGGTAGTTGTAATGGTGAGGCAGCAGTAATAGCAATAGAAGAAACAGTGGTCAGTTGAGTAAATAGCATTGTAAAATTTATTTGCAGTTACTAACCTACACATCTGACATCTTCATCAAGTGGCAGCAATTTGAGTAAAGGCTGACCATTATAGAGAAGACAAAGTTTTGTCTTTGCAATCTTGTGTTACCATAACCCTACATGATGTGTCTCCACAGAAGTTTTATCACATTCAGCCACAAAACTTACCCCCAAGGAAACTTGTTTTGGAAGAAATGCAACAAAATAGTATGTGGATTTCGCAATGTGAATAGTATATTTCTATACAGATATACATAATTATTTTATATAAATATATATTTTAGCTTGCCACTTAAGAAGTTATGAATTTCCATACTGATAATATCTGTAATTTTGATGATGAGTCTAATAGAGCAGTGGTGAAAATCATCATGGTAAGGAAACAATGACATTAACTTGTTTACAGACAAAATGTTATCTATTGGTATTTTGCTGCCTTCACAAATTATTTTATACAACGAGAAAAACAAATAAATCATGTTATTGGGACATCCTAAACTGTGGTGTCCTTTGACATGCTTAATGACACCCTGTGAGTGTGAAAGTATAAAAATAGATTATTATTTTATATTGTTTCTTCTATTGCAAAAGAAGCTTAAAGCCAAAAGTTTCATCTGCGAATACTTGAAGAAGACCATGTATAACAAAATTCTCTACATACATTACCTAAAAGTAAAGCAATCTTTAACGCAGACCTTCTCACATAAACAGAACACATGTTCAACCATAAAAGGAATGTCTACAATCAACTTCAGACACTTTCAATAGAGGAGAAATTAATAGTTTGTGTTAACAAGACAAGCAATCAATTACACTCACAAAATCAAAAGAGTAATAGCATACCCTTATTTTTCTATGCCAATAGACTGAAGACTTATTTATTCATAACAGTATATGCAGATAATTATAATCACTGCACTAGAGTTTATTATGCATGGTTTAATAGCATTGGTGATAAACTTTTTCAATAACTTATTCATATAGTTACCTAAAAATTTTGAAATATATAAATCTTTAATGTACCTTTTTGGATATTCCTCTATCTCTCCATTCTTTTTCTCAAATATCTGCTTATAAACATGTGCTGAAATAACAACTGTTTTTGTTTTACGAGTTCCAACTAGCATGTCACAGTTCTTACTAAATTTTTACAAGTTACTTTGTTCAAGATAGTATTTTCAACATAGTCAAACCATTGCTGCAATTTTATGTCTGTCTACTGTATTTTTTCTAAGAATGCTTAAAATGAAGGGTCTTTCTGTAGTTAGGTCTTGATTACTCTACAAATAATGTATAACAAACAAAAAAGAATTGTAAATGTCAACTTATCAAAATCAATTTACCCATTTTTAAATATTCAAACATACGACCACATGCACACAAGAAAGAAAGAAAAATTAAAACAATAACCCTTGATAGTAAAGTTGATTCCCATGCTCTTTGAAAGAGCGTTGGGGAACCAGGAAAACAGTAATTAGGGTCCTGAATTTACTAGGCAAATGGCATTGTAAGGTAGGTTACCATTACTTTTTCTTGCCGCACTTTACTTTCATTTTAACTCAAGAGCCTCAGCAACAGATTCAGTGCTGGGCTTACACAGGAGATCCAGAAAAAAAATGTGTCCCTGCCAGGGATTGAACCAAGCACTGTTATCAAGGTTGCCCAAAGCTCTAACCATTGAGCCAACAGCACCCCCTTTGATAAATATAAATATTCTTTTCAGTTAACCTCCTGAAAGTTCTTCTGTATTGCATCACTGTAAAGCAATGTTCCGGTCTAAATTTAAAACAGAAAATAAGAGATCTGGGTGACATGTCTGCTTTCAGATTAAAAAAATATAATAATAATAATAATAATCTCTTTACATTGTGTGTAAAAGAGAAATACATACTCTAAATCGTTTTGTGCTTCTTACTATAATACTCAGTAGCAAATAATTATTTTTTACCTATACTTTTACAATCACCAAAGACGAAAATAACTTACATTCGACATCAAAACATTAAAAGTAAAAATATTCCAATAAATGAACCTACGCTCGTATAGAAAATCAATAATTCAATATACAAAAGTTGCCAATGAATGAGAATAGTTTCTTCGAGGTAAAGAAACTTGATATAAACATAATGCATATTGATTCAAAGGAAGAAAAAAAAATGTCTGAATGGATAGAAGTATATTTTGTAAAAAAAAAAAAAATCTTTTTTTTTTTCAATGGGAAAAAGTGAATTTACACATCTCTCAAGCTGCTCCCTAATGTTTTTTGGACCCTTTGTTTGGCTGTGCCACAGCGACTGAGTGATGAGGGGACGAAGGAACACCAGGAACTCCAGGGGGCGGGGGCAGGACGAAGGCCCCGTAGCCGTTCTGCCGCAAAATCTCCTCGTACGCCGCCAGCTGGGCTGGGGTTGTGCCATACGCGCTGGCAAGCATCTGGAGCTGAGAGTTGAGGCTGCCGGCCGGCGACATTGGGGGAGGGGGGTGAGAATGAGGGGCTGCTGGGTTGGTGACGCTACCACCAGCACCAGAGCCGGAGGATGGTGGCAGGAACGGGCTCAGGAAGGCAGGGTGGAGGTGTGGGTTCAACGACAGGGCTGCGGCCGCTGCTGCTGCTGCTGCTGCTGCTGATGTAGACGATGATGATGACGATGAGGGCGAGGATGCAGAAGCTAAGATGGCTGGGTCTGATGCGAACGCTGAAATAGGATCTGATGGCTTGGTGGACTGTTGGAAAGTATGAAGAGATAAAGAGAGAGAGAAAGGTTAAAAATTAACAACGGCTTGGTGGAATGTTGGAGCTTAAGAAAACTTAATTAATAAGGATAGCTAGGTGAAATAATAGAGAACAGAAAAAAAGATTGAAAAAATAATAAATAGCAATAGCTTAGTAGAATGTTAGAATGCTTAAAAAAGACAGCAATAAAAATCAGTGACTTGAAGGACTGTTGGAGATCATAGAAAAAGAAGAAAAATATAATAAGTAATAGTGGCTTGAATGACTATTAAAGAGTAAATAAAAACCTTTTTTTTTTATAATAATAATAATAATAATAATAATAATAATAATAATAATAATAATAATAATAATAATAATAATTGTTGTTGTTTGGTGGACTGTGAAATATCATTAAACAAATTAAAATTAATCTAATGATGTGTTGTAAACTGAAATATTGAAAAACAAAAACAAAAATTCATATATAATGGTGGATTAGTGAACTAAGAGGGATCATAAAGAAGGGAAAAAGACAAAACAAAAATCATTGAATAAAATGTTAATTTTAAGTTGATACTTCCAATGTGCTGTACCAATGCAATACCAATTAAGTTTTCCTTTGAATGGATCTTAAGATTTTTCTAAAGAGGCAATCCCAATAACATTACAGTATAACATTAGTTTTTTTTATCTAATTAACAGCCTACACCTGCTGATCATGCAGATTGCTTGACGCGTTCTGTGGTGATGCTTTTGGCATGGGTGGTATTTTAATTGATCCATATATGATAGCTCATGATGCAAGTAAGATAAATAAAACCGGTTCCTTAAAAAACACACACAACTGTAAACACATTAAATGTCACATTGTGTCAAGGATGTTAAGGAAGTCAAGAAGAAAATAAAAAACATATCCGGGTGTGCATAAAATGGTATACTTTTTTTTTGCAATAGTTAAAATATTGTTATGATCCCAATTTTTTTTTATTCAACATTTGTCTTCTTGGCTGAAAATAGTTGCAAATTAAAAGTTATGTTAAGGAGAAACTTAGGGGTCCTTACCCTAGGCAAAGCAGTGAATTGTGTCCCAAATAAAGCAGAAGTGAGGCGGCCATCTTTAATGGAGGATGTTGCTTGATCTGAGTGCAAGCTTGGGACAGGCGATCCTTTACTGGGATGATGATGATGATGATGAGACATGTATCCATTCGAGTTACTGGCCTGTTTCATCTGATCCGCCACCTTCCCAGACGGAGGCTGGAGAAGCAGTGAGCCGTGACCCTCTGGAACTGTCTTTTTGTGAAAGGATGAAGAGTGAGCGGACGATGCTCCACCCTGCTGACTTTTCTTGCTGCCATTTCTGGATTTGTTCCCCTGTTGGAGTTTGCTAGTGTTGGGAACGAGTGTCTGTTTGTGCTGATGCTGAATGCCCCCTCCGACTCTGCTTGCCTGACTGGCCAAAAACGATTGCTGTGTGTGTTGAAAAATGTCCCGTGGGTTGTCGAAGCTCTGGCTGCTGTTGGAGTGGACTGCCGTGGGACCTTTGGTATTGCGTGGAAGACCGGTGGAGCCTTTGATCCGATCCAGCACTGTATCCGGGCTGGGGAAAGCACCAGGGTTGTCAAACGGGTACGAACGTTTCCTGGAGAAGCTGTGCGCCGTGGGTGGAGCTCCGGAGATGGGTGGAGGGAGTGGTGAGAACGGGTTGGTGCATGCCGGATCCAAATACAGGTGAATCGGTGCTGGCGGTAAATGGGACTGGCCCCTGTGGTCTCCAGGGGTTGGATGGAGAATGGAAATCAGGTGCTGATTGGCACCAGCATCGAAGAAATTAGCTGCACGATCAAGATGTGGAATAGAGGATAACAAATGGGAGTAGGGCTTTTTAGAACTTGCATTGGTAGAGCCTGTCTGAATGTGATCATTTAAGAGGTATGGTGATGGGGCGTATGGTGTGTTGGAGTGAGCCGGTTTTACCTCACTATTTACATTATGGGAAGAATTGTGGTGAGCTTGAGAAGGCTGGTGTTTTGATGATAAAAGAGGGCTGGATGCAATTTTACTGTCTTTTTGATTTGCTTTCTTGGCAGGGGGAGGCCCACCTACTGAGGGATCTCTCGACTGCAGCAAAAGATTAGGATCCAAGTGTGAAGGCAAAGCAGACGATGAAGAAGAGTGTGGCGGTGGAGGGTGGGCCAGCAGACCCCACTGGGACTGCAGCAGATGTGGGGGCAAGAGTGGCATCAAGTAGCCGCTTTGGTACACCATGTTGGCATAGGCAGCCGCGGCCGCGGGGTCTCCACTCTGCAGGGCTTGCTGTTGTAGCTGCTCCAGCTGAGCGTAGGAGAGGCCGTTCAAGCCCTGCAGGTCCAGGCCAGGGGGGAAGCCTGCTGGGAACGGGCTGCTGCTGCTGCTGCTGTTGTTGTTGTTGTTCATGGAGCTGTTTTTGCTGTTCGACACCCGCTGCCTCACCACTGGGATTTCTAGAACCTCTGTGTCAGCGCTCTGGTATTTGGAATGTTCTGATGCTGGTCGGCCACCTGCTGCATGCACCCTCTGTTTCTCTTTTGACATTTTCAATTCGTTGTTCATACTGCCGGAAGTGTCGTGTCGAGCCATATCAGCCTGTTGTGGCAAGAGAAAAAAATTAATTAATAATTATATTTTAATCATTTTCAGCTTATTTTAGCTGTTTTTGGTTTTTTTTTCAAACTTAAGTTATCAAAATGTTAGATACACTTGTGCTCATAAATGTGGTGTAAATCGGCCAACTCATTCAATGCAATGTGTACACATTGAAGTATGCCAATGATCTGAGTTACAGTTATGTACTTAATTTTTGGTTTTATTTTCAGTCAAAAGATATTAGATGCTATTTGATGATTCATAAAACATGTAATTGTTCATGCCAGTATGTACTAAAATACGATTCTCCTATACTTACTAATACTATCATGTTAGAAGCACATGTCATATTGCATCATCATTAAGAATTTAGAACACTCCTAAGGTATTTTACTCTAAATTTTTAACTACTTAGGTACTTCATATTGCAATACCTACACAACAAAAATGAGATTATAATTATGAGAAGTAAAAACTTTCTATTTTGCCATTTTCAAGCTTTGAAAACAAGGCTTGAGGAGCTGGATGAAAACCAATACCGAGGAATAATTTGCAACAAATACCAAACCAATCAGTCAGGCTACACAGATGAATGGACTTGAAAAATATGCACTAGTGTGAGAGAGATATTTTGTTTTTCTCTGTAATTAAAAGCTACATTTCCCTCACTGTAACATTAATATACAATACAACCATGGCCTAAATTGTGCATATTAAAGGATTAACTCTGTTTGGGGTGATGTGCTCAGATATATAATACTTGCAGTTCAGATTTAAGCCATTCAACTCATTCATTTTCTGAGACTTTTCATGCATATGGAGTTGCAAGGTGTGAAAGAAAAGAACTAGTACCAGAAATTTTTAAGGATATTATTGTAGGACATAAAATACTAAGATATTTAAAATGCTTTAGACTTTTAAAGGGATAAATTTACCCAATGATTATATCTATTAGTTTCTATATGATAGATAAAAATACTTTTACACTCGTTTTCAGAAAAACAATTGAAGAATATGTTTTAACAAAAACAAACAAAAAAAGATACGGTCACCTTAGCAGAGAATAATGAAAACGGATGCTTCAGATGATTCAAGAAAATAAATACTATATATCAATTAACATTTCCTAAAAGTAAAAAAAAAAGTTGATATTTTTTCAACATTAACTTTATAGGATTCTTGATTTTCTGCACTAGCCCCAGCAAGAGACTTCATGAGCATAAACAATCTTAAAATAGTAAGCATTAACACAACTACCAACAATATCCATCGCAAATATAATTATACATAGATTTCTAAAAAGCAGTATTGACCAAAGCCTCAGAGCAACAAATCTTGACAGACCATAAACTTCATGATTTAAAAAAATATGTTGATGCAAATATGATTCTATAGATGATGCACATGCTGAAGCAGCAAATATCTATATGAGTGGGATTTTTGAAGCCAATACACCATCAAGGCTAAAATAAGGGAACACTCATATACATCAAACATGTACATGTCTATTTATATAAAATGTACATTGGTGACTAGAAATACAACAACAGCGGAATATAAGTTGAGCTTTGCACAAAATTGTAATGCAATTCTTATCTTAATCAAATTCCTACAACTATTTCAGTTGTTAGATTTGAATATTTTTTCTAACAAGTTGATTTTAACTATACACCATTATTAAGACATTCTCTATTTGGGTTTAAATTGCATGTTTAAACAACCCAAAACCAGTAAAAGTATTCCATAAAACCTATGTATTCTTCCAACTAATAAAGACAAGAAAGACGCTTCCTGCTCTAAAGGATTTTCCATTCATCAAAAGAAGAAGCAATTCATGCAATCAATACATAGTTGCTTATAAAGGCTTGAGGAATATTTGCATTGCTAGTTGAAAAAAGGCAACAAGATTTTTATCAAATCTGGGTTTTTTTTTAAACAGTTTTTTGCCCTCCTCCTTTCACTAGTTTCAAACACTCTAAATCAGATATTAGTCTTGATTTTACATTTTATAGCTTGTATTTTACTAAGTGCGGAAAGAAAAAAACCTTGGATACCTATTCTGGAAAAACATCAGCCTAGAAAAGCGAAGAAACTAAAACTCAAGCTCATAAGCCAGTCCAATCTACAAGCTCTAATGAAAAAAGGCTTTGAGAATTTGCGATGATGTGATCCAATCACTTACCTTCAAGTCTGATTTTACTTCAATTTTTATTTTTTCCTTTGATTCTACAATCTGAAAAAGTGTATCAATTTCTAAAGTTATCTTTTCATTCAAAGACTATCTCAAGATTAAAACACTGTTTAAAATTTTATTTCCTTTTTTTTTTAAGGTATGTTTTTTTTTTTAAGGGGTTTGGGTTTGTTTGTTGTTGTTGTTTTTTTTTGTTCCATTCAAAATATATGCTTATTTTCATGTTTGGAATTTTGGAAGATTTTAGGGACTGCGACTTGCACCAGAAATATGATTGCCATATCGTTTCAACAAACGCTATCCTGAATGAGCATAAACTAAAATACACCTCTATAGACTATATAAGCATACGAGTATGTAACCATGATGAGTTTCAATGAGTGGGTGTGTGGGCAAGCATGAGATGATGCACCAGATGAGAGGCCACCCACTCACCTTAAGATCTGATTCAACAGGTTTTTCTGATTCGACCTGTGAGATCTTTGGCACTTCTTTAGCCTCTACAAGTACAACCTGAAATTGTTTTACGGAAGCGAAAGACACATGTGTATAGATAAAATGGTCCTTGCAGTTGTGTTTAGAAGAAAGAAAGTCTTTTCAAAGAATTATATTTAAAACTGTGTAAAAGCTAATGGTTGTTTTCAGGGTATGTTTTTTGGTTGCTGTTTTTTTTTTTTTTTCATCTTTCATTGTTGGGTTTTCCTCTATTTTCTTTTATTTTTCTAGCAAAGAGACGCTGCAAACTCCTTTCTGAAGATGATGATTCAAGATCACAAGAGTATCAATATTCCTAGTCCAAAACACATAATAATTATTGTCCTTGGTCGTGTTGTAATAGTTCTCTTTCCCGAAAACATCACAAATGTTTGGTTTGTTAAGAGTTTGCGGAAAATGAAAATACATAAGTGGACTAACGCATTCATCACAAGCTATAGTCATCCAGGTAAGTTTCGCTTTTTGTTTTGTTTTGTTTTTTTGTTTTTTTACATTAAGTAAAAAAAAAAAATAGTGCTAATAATACAACTTGAAAACTCCTCCTTACCTCTTTCTTGCAAATCTGCTTATCACCCTTTTCATCTTCTCCGTGAATGCCATGCTTCTTATTCTTCAAACTTTTCAATTTCCGCAAATGCCTCTCATAGGGGAGCAACAATCTGAAAAAGAAATAAAGAAATTTAGATGTCTTGGTTTTTGTTTCTTTTCATTTCGTTTAATGATTTTACAACTTCAGGTATTTTTTTTGCCTTCTGACCAAATTCACAGAAAGGAATGCCAGTTTGCAGACTAATATCTTCTTTTGTTTATATTGACATACAAAAGTGGTAGAAAACAAAATGGCTAAAACTGAAACATTATGTTTTAATTTTGAATTCTCCTCAGGTTGAATTATTTGCAAATATGCACAAAACAAAAAGAATTAAAAAAGAAAAAAATAGGAAAATCTTTGCCTATGTAAATATCCTATAGGAATACCAGAGTAAGGTATTAAAGTAATAAGAGTACATAGAAAACATTAAAAATGTTGTTGTTAAGGACAAATTCTTATGAGAAAGCCTTTATTTCAAATCAAACCTTTCATAATGCTTTCTGGTACATGTAGCTGCACTTGTGTTGCTAGAATTTCCTCCAAGCTTGTCATATAAATGTTTCCACATTCGTTTATGTGTAATCTGGACATTGAGTGAAACAAAAACAATTGTAAGAAATAGGATGGCATTATTAGCCCAAATTTGTTATCCGTTGAAAAAAATGACAAATAATTTGGAAGTTTTCTTTATTTGATTTTTCTCTATCAATAACTCAGTATTATTTAGACGCGTCACTTACTTCCACAGGGTCAATTTTTTTTTTTTTAAGTCTAAAAAATTGCCCAAGATGCAAGCGAGAGAACAGTGGTGCTTGTTGGACTATCTAAAATACTTGTTTATGTTTTTTGTAGGGTCTTTTTTTTACATTTTCAGCCTGTTAGAAAAAATATGGAGGCACAATACTGTATTTTAATTACAGTCTTGCAAAATTACTCACAGAATCATATCCACCAAGTTTGTCAGCTTGCTTGTAAAAATAGTACAAGTCAACTGAAAAAGAGCAACAGTAGTGATATGAGGGCTTAACTTTTTCATTACATGATTGCTTAACTTTTCATCAGAAAATTTTATATATCTCTTTCTTAAATTTTAGAGAGAACTAACTTGGCAGGCTTAAAAAACTACAGACTTTAGATAATACTTCAGTAGATCAAATCGTACAGATGCTTCCAAAATAAATATTTCTATTCATAAAATTTCAGCCTATGATAGTAAATGTAAAGAGTATCCTAAAATAGAAAAAAACAAATTACCAAAATAAAACATTTCAATATATCAGCTGGTTTGTTGATTTGAATTAAACTTAAACTGTTATTTGATGCAGTTAAAAGTAAGCCGAACCATACTCACTCTGCTTAAAGCCAAGAGAGGGAATGCGACCAATAGGCATTTTAGCATCGTGCATAAACTTGTGGAGGCCGATGAGGAAGGCCTGCTCGTGGGTGCTCACTTTGTCGTCATTCACATCACCAGGCTCTGTCAGTCTTCTTGGCTGTAAAAACAAAAATAATAATCAAATTTCAACATAAAATGAGGAACAAAAATTCATAAAACAAAGCACAGGAAAGCATTTAAAAGAAAAAAATATTAACATATGAACTACCATTTTCAAGAATATTAATTTATTTTAATCATCATCACAATTGGTTAAAGACTCCTTGAAAAGCAAACCAAAATCAGTATTAGATGTTGATACATGAAATTATAGACATTATTGAATGTGTCAATGTCCTGAAAAATGCAATTTGTTATTTGCCAAACAGCATCTTTTTAAAAGCTACTTGACCTTGAATACAGAAGTCAAGATCACTCCTTTATATTTTTTTCTTCAGGTGTATATAATAGGACCATGGAAAGAAAATATTTTATTAACAGAGTAGCCCATCAATTATTGCAACAATTACACATGCAATTTAAATGTATTAATTCAAAAACTCATGCACCCAGCTTTTGAAAAACAGATGCACACCCTGCATATAGAAGACCTATTCCATTTTAACCTGAAATATTGCTTTTGTCTAATTTGAAATCAAGTATCATGAGATACTTAAGTATAAACATATTTAAAAAAAAATTTTAAATGACCTTTTTTTTTTTTAAAGAGTTCTTTTTTTTTAATACTTGATGGTAAGTCCTTAACTCTATAAAATTAAAGAGATGCAAACATCAATGTACAATATTCCAAAAATAAAAGTAGATCATTGGGTGTGTTTCTGTCACTTTTCAACGACTTATTCCTAAGATTTAAAAAAAGGCAATGCATTCGGCTTTAATATAAAACTTACTCGAGACGAAGCTGATATTGTTGGTACAACATTTGCAAACATTTCCTCCATGCTGTCTGAATCTTGTGGGGAATCTTTTTTGGTCATTTTATTCTTCTTCGCTTTTCCACGGCTCTTCAGTACTGGCACTGAAATATAGGAGGATACATTACTTAACGCATTCAATGATTACAAAATTCCATTTAGTACGTTTTCGCTATATGAAGAGAGGGGAAGGAAAACAGGTAATATGGAAATTGTCTTATCAAAACTTACCACTGATTTCGTTGGCACTTGGCCATCAACAAAACTCCCCATTATTTTAGAGATGCTCAGTAAAAATGTATAGAATTTGATCTAAATCTTCAAGAGCTGTAATTATGCTGCACTATGCTATTATTCTCAAAGTTTTACAGTTTATGTGGGCCATTTTTCTGGTATCTTTTTTGCTGAAACTATGTCATTGTATTTCATGTTGTTTGCACCTGGAGCCTGTTCCAAGATTGCTCATTTTTTTATATGTCTGTATTTATATGTGGAAAGGTTGAGGAAAAGGGCAGAAAAGTTAGAAACTTTAATTTCCCTGATCTGAAACTTTACTTTGTGTCAGTTTGTATTAGTTTTTTAATTTTCAAAATACTTTAATATTTAGGTGGTTTTTTTTAAAGAATTATTTCAAATTTAATCTTTACAGACTCAGGAATGCTAAGAAAATATGACTTCTTTGTTTATTCCAAATGTTCCAAGATTAACCCCTGCAAGCACACATGTATGGACTTTAAAAAAAAAAAAGGTTCAATCCCGAGTCAAGTTATTCAACTCACGCATATGGTCCATGCGGCAGTCCCAGTCGTCTATCTCCGCCTGGTAGAAGGTGTCCCTGCAGAACATGACCCGACAGCCAGGCTTGCGGCTGCTGTAGCCCCCGATGGCCACCACGATGGCCACATGCAGCCACTGGTTCTCGCAGCCCTCCAGACGTCGGCACAAGGCCCGGTACCTGCAGTACCTTGCATAATTCATCACTGCCACGTTGGCTGCTCCGCTTGTAACACCTTATAAAGAAAGTAGAATAGGAAAAAATCAAATAAATCATACAATATCTTTTTATATATATATGTTTACCCTTGAAAATTTTGAACTAATACATACTCTAGGGTGGTAAGTAAAATATCACTGTAGTTTACAACTCTTCGTCAATTAAGAAGGCTTACAGCAATTCGTAACCTATCGCAACTTACTTAAAGCCCATGGTGTTTAAATTAGAGGTCAATTTTTTTTTTTTTTTTAAATCAATTAACAGCTGCTCAAATCTTTGGTGATCACCAAGGAAAACGTTAAATGCAACCTCGACCAAAAAAGTGTCTTGATAGGGTAACTCCAGAAAATGTGGATACATTTTCAAAATGCTAACTTAAGATATTGATATATAAATACAGCAAAAACTTTCAACACAAATAAAATATGAGACATTTTCTTCCTTTGTCATATATGCGTAAAGAGGTATGTGTTTCTAAATAAGAATTATGTAGTATGTCTGGCAGTGTAAAGTTCAACAATTTTACATGTGACTGTAAAATGCTTATTTTATTTTATTATCAGTATTTTTATCTTTTATCTAACACATGTAAACTGATGTTGTGATATTGAATCAAATGTATTATTGTACGGGCCAAGAAAAATTTCCCTATGCTATGGAATAATAAAAGCCTATCTTATTGTATCTTATCTTTTAGTGTACTGAATCCAATGTTTACTAGCTATCCCATTTGCACAATGTAATTGAACATTTTAAGAAACCTACCATTTTTTGAAGGATCATCACCCTTGTTGTTTCTGCCATTCTCCTCCTTTACCACAAAGCCATTTTTGGTGCTTTCATCACAACCATCCTCAGATCTGAAAGGATTTTGAATGGGTGATAGGATGAAGTTTTAGCGAATCATAATTTATTTAAATCCATACTAAAACTGCAAAAAAATTAATAGTCCATGTCAAATATGAAATAATAATTTATAGTTGTTTTTTGTGTTTGTTTTTTTTTTTTTAATAAATTTCTCTCAATGCTACAATCTACCAGAGGGAAAAAAAAGCAATTGAAGGCTGTTAACTATTCAAGTATTGTTTAAGAGTTGGTACTTTTAAATATGCAATGATTTTTTTTCAATCATGGAAACACTAATCACTTTGGCCTGGATTAGAAAGGGGCAAGAATTACAAATCATACATTCTTATCCTTCCATGAAATGTGAAAACTCCTTTCAAATAAAACTCATAATACATGTCCAATTGAATTTATCAAAATTATATTTTATTGTAAAACCGCTCAATGCTCTATATTTAGAAGAGAGTAAAAGTATCAAGAGGAACAATAGGAATCAAACTAAGTTAAATTTGTGGTCAGAGAAAGCAAAGCCCTGTCGTAGTCATAGTTTCCATTTCCTAAGTCTCAAAAAAGTCCAAAGACCTTTATGGCAACAGGGTCCCTGAGCAAGATATTTAGGAATTGGTTGCCACATTACACTGACACCGATCCAACCAGTTGGAAAATTGTGGCCACCAGAGCTTGGATTTTAACTGATTTCAATGATGATCTTTCAATATAATTATAAGTAAGTGATTCAGCTTACCTATGTTTTAATGATATGCTTTAATATTAGAAGTGGTTTAATGGTTTAATGATGATCCTTTAATAAAATAAGTGATTTAACTTACTATGTTTTAATGATGCTCTTTCAATATAATTATAAAATAACTGATTCAGCTTACCTATATTTTAATGGTATCCTTTAATATAAGAAGTGATTTAAAAATGTTTTAATGGTGATCCTTCAATATAAGAAGTGCTTTAATGGTTTAAAATAATGATGATCCTTCAATTAAAATAAGTGATTTAACTTACTTATGTTTTAATGGTATGCTTTAATATAAGAAGTGGTTTAATGGTTTAATGATGATCCTTCAATTAAAATCAGTGATTTAACTTACATATGTTTTAATGGTATCCTTCAATATAAGAAGTGCTTTAATGGTTTAATGATGATCCTTCAATGAAAATAAGTGATTTAACTTACATATGTTTTAATGGTATCCTTGAATATAAGAAGTGCTTTAATGGTTTAATGATGATCCTTCAATATAAAAAAAGTGATTTAACTTACTTATGTTTTAATGATGCTCCATCGCTCGAGGTTTTGCTCACACCGCCGCCGCTGCAAGGACTGTCGCTTCCATAGAGCCACTTGACATCCTCTTGTATCAGCGGCACAAGATCGTCCAGCCTCAGAACGATTCGCTCCCCGAGTGCCAACATCTCATCCTATAAAAAAAGGCAAAGAAATCAGATGTTATAATGTAAGTATCAAGTGAAAATGGCCATGCTTTTTTTTTTATTCAAGGAAAAAAAAAAAAGGACAAGTTGGTTAGGTT